>JBAMBO010002915.1:0-131186 GCA_037044535.1 Lordiphosa magnipectinata
AAAAACTGCCCACACAGATGTTGGAAAATCCGATCAATGACCCATACCGTAATAAAAAATAGAGCCCATTTTGGACCACTTTCCACCCCCTTACAGCTAACATAACATATTACAATTGTATCTGTTAAGTTACAGGCTTCGGCAATCAGCCTTTGTCATAAAAATTACCCTTGGATTAACCAAAATACAATCAGTACCTGCAATAAGACAAGTCTCATTCAATTACGCAGACGTAAATGTTTAACGTCATAAATTCTCTTCAACCTTTTTTGCATATGCAAATATGAACAACAACAACCCCTTTTACGCAGCGAGCAGCGTGCAGCTGCTCACGAGCAACCGCACCCTGCTCATGAGCAGCGGCTACCTGCTCACGAGCAACGGGTCCCTGCTCATGAGCAGTGTGCAGCTGCTCATGAGCAGTGAGCAAGTGCTGCTCGCTGCTCATGAGCAGCTGCACACTGCTCATGAGCAACACATCCCTGCTCACGAGCAGAGGGTCCCTGCTCATGAGCAGCTGCTATCTGCTCGTGAGCAGCGAGCAGCAGCTGCACATATGAGCAGCGAGCAATGAGCAATTCCGAACCCTGCTCTATTCAATGTTTGTTCCGGGCGAAAAGTGTTATTTTCTGACAAAGGCAAACGGGAGACCGAGTGTTGCGACCTCTGTTAAACACTTACTAACTGCAGCAACATTACGTAGTGTCTTATAGGCAGGCATGCCACTAGGCTTGGAATCAACCACAATGATTATTGTAGAAGCTCAGCCTTTTCTGCCTAAAACTTCAGTAGTATCTAAAAAAGACATTGCTTTGTTGCTAAAATTTGTGCTGCTTTCCAAGTGAACTGAACGGAAGCATCTGCTTTCTGGATAGTATTACTGTATATAGTTTCCATTTTTGTTGAAATGAGCAATAAGATGGGATTTTTGATTCTCAGGAAAATTTTATTTTATTGTTTTGGACTAGAGCCGTCGACCAAAGCGACAGATTTTTAGAAAGCTGACAGCCCTTGAATGTGGCTCAATAGGAATTGACTGAAAGGACTGACTGATGAGACTGTCCTTTAACGTTATAGCACAGTTTAACATCGAATCCGAATGGTAGGACATTTCTCTACTCAAAATTAAAGAATTGGTTAAAGTCTGTCAAAACTTACTTACAAATGCAGCCTGACGTTAAATTTTACATTGATTTCCTCCACTGTTAACGCCCAGCATCTTGGCAGTTTCACAACCCCCGGTTCAATCTTTGTGCTAATCCCTTCAATTAGCGCACAAACGTGGCACGGATCAACTTGACACACAAC
This sequence comes from Lordiphosa magnipectinata, assembly GCA_037044535.1. NCBI lineage: Eukaryota > Metazoa > Arthropoda > Insecta > Diptera > Drosophilidae > Lordiphosa > Lordiphosa magnipectinata. The sequence goes on from JBAMBO010002915.1 coordinate 1,309, forward strand.
AAATTCAATATCGCTGTCATTGCGTCTCGTTTGAAGTTAAACCAAACTGAAAATTGAGTGGCCTGACCCTCAATGAACTGACAATGCTAACCAGGATGTCAGTGCTGGGGTCTGAGGGGATGCTGTGCTGTCTGATTGTGTGGTGTGGCCACTTGCAGCAAATGAATATTTAAATCCAATGTATGCAAATGCGCTTCGCTCGCTGTTTTAAACAAAAGCAAAATATTTACTCGGCGGTCGCAGCGGGGACAATTCACGTTGACATTGCGGTGAGTAAGATAAAAAAAATAAAAAAAAAAGAGAACCGCTTGCATGGCGCACGGCAAAAGTTTTTAAAGCAACAAATAAACAAATTACGAGCGGCAACAAAAGTGTAATAAATAAACGCAACTGACAAAAACTGCACAAATGGCTGTCATTAGAGGCAAGGCGTTTACTTGGGGGTGGGGGTGTGGCAGCAACCCTAATAGCGAGCAGGTGTGGCATAATTGCCAAACAGTTTGCGCGCACATACGAGGAGCAACAAAAACAACAGCAGCGGCAAGCTTAGGCAGCTTAAAATAATTTATGATGCTTAAAGTAACTAAATAGCTAAATGCTGGCATATGGCAGGTCAGCAATCGATGGCCCCACTCAACCGCCCCCTCCTCGCCGGGCATATGTGTGTATGTGCAAGTGCGACTGGCACGCACGGAAGTCAAGTATGTAATGTTAATGTCTGGTCAACTGGAAAAACAAAGTAAATTAATTGTAGGTTCAAAGAACGCCAGGACGTCGCTAAGCCTGCCGCCTGGCCGCCCGGCCGGCTGGCCGCCTGGGCTGATTATCGAGTGCGATGCGGTCACTGAAGACTTCCTGCTTGACTTCAATGGCCCGAACTTCGCACAGGACAGGTTCTTGGTATTGGTTTTTCACCAAATGTGCAGCCAAGCGAAACCAATTTCCTATACGTACAATGTAACCAGGCCATGTCTTTGTGTGTGTGTACGCTTCCTGTTGCAGCTACCGCCTGGATGGTCTGAGAGGTTGACAAAGCGCGTGTTGATGCGCGTGTCAAACTTGCACTGCCTGGCGGAAATGCTGCCAACCATGGACAGCCAGCCAACAAGGGCTAACGTGAGCTTTACTGGCACGTAATATATCAATGCGCCTCGCTGATGAAAGTGATTGGGGCGGCCACCCTCCGGCTGGCCGTCTGAAATATGAGTAGGTCTTCGCTTCACTTCCTGTTTATTTATGCAAATAGAACGGCAACAACTTTTAGGAAAACTTGTACAGACATTAAGCCATAACACTTATTTGCTTAGGAGACGTTCGACGAGCACATATGCTTGTTAGTATTGACGGAAAGTGTGTGGGTTCCACCGAATGTCCTGAAGATGCTTTTATAAATAAACTCTCTGGTTCGACTAACAAAGTTTCCATCAGTTTTAAAGGTATTATTCAAAACGGTTGGTCAAATCTTAAAACATTAAATTAACAATTGGATTAGCTTACTAACTTTCGGGCGAAGATGTTTTAAGCACAGAAAAAAACAAGAAAGAAAGTTGATCAAGCCCGACTCTAACATACTCTGTACCCCCAAAGTTTGTATATATCTGATCAATTTAAGTTAGAATCCACACAAAGCAGCAAAAAAGCCATTAAGTGTGTGATGTGCTGCCGATCGCGGTTGCGGCCAGTGCTACCGATCATACATAATTGTTTGTTTTCCTTATAACTCGACTACCGTTCATACGATCTTTATCATTTTTTCGGCAAATCGATAAATAATACTGATTGCTAGATATACGTGGAAGATACGAAGCATCTATCTACACAACTGGTGGAGATATGACGGGGCCTAACAAAAATTAAAAATAAATTTGACCTCTATCTTTTACCATCTCTGAGATCTCTTCGTTCATATGGGATCACGGACAGACCGACAGATGGACATGACAATACCGACGCGGCTGCTAATGCTGATCAAGAATATATATACTTTATAGGGTCGGAAATGATTCCTTCTCCCTGTTGCATACTTTTGTTCAAATCTAATACACTCTGTGTACCTTTAATAAGTAGTACACAGAGGGGAAAAACCAGAACATTGAACTCAAGATGAGCCCTTACGTTGTTAAACAGAGTGTCAGAACAAATTTTCGCATATGTAGTAAAATGTTTTCACAATATTATCAGTTTTTTGAGTACGCAAACACTTGATTAAACTTTATACTGATACGTTTTAAACAACATTTTATACTTAGCAGAGAAAAAACTCTGGTTGATTTTGAATAAAAGCGGAACTTCCGTTGGGAGTGTTCGAATAGACACATATCTTTGGCTTGTTAATAATATTTACTAGCGCTGAGCTGACTTAAATTGAAAACACAAAATCGTTCCTGAAATTGCAATAGGATTTTTAGAGCTTGCTTACAATAAAGGATGATGAAGGGATGTAAATTTTTTACTTTTTTAAAGAAATTTATATCAGAAAAAATCACAAAAATTTTTCCTTTGTGTTCAAACTTGTAAATCTCAGAGTTAGATGTCATAAACATGTCACATGTCAAGACACCACTTAAAGAGGTCACACGGTGAGAAGCTCTTTACATGCATTATGTGAAAAACCACCCTTGTGACTAACGCAGATCATTTCGTTAAGTTAAAAGTTAAGGGATTAAGGAAGATTTTCATAATAAAAGCAAGATCGCTCGCAAGAGTAAGCTAATACAAGTTCAAACTTAAAACCGTGCTCATTAAAGGTATATATTCTGTACACTTTGTTTAAGAATATTTTTTTAAAATATTTTTTATGGTATATTTCTCGAAGTTCAAAAAAATGTTTTCTATTTAAAGTCGGGTATCCAGCACTGCGGAAACTAACAAACTTCTTATAAAAAAAAAAACAGTGCCTGGAATATGTAGTTTGCTTGGATACGCAAGCAGAAGCATGAACGAAATCCACAGAATCTTATTGATTGTTGGCCTATCAATAGCGTGTGTGGGTTGATAGAAAAGCTGATACACAGCTCAGGAATATAGTGTTAACAATTATTTCGGTTGTGATGTGCGAAAAGTTGTTATGATAATACAAAAAAATAATTAATATTTAGAACTAAATCTATTTACAAATAGATCACACAAAGTAATAATATTATATAATACAGGACCTAGACAGCACGGCAAACGCCTGGGATAACAACTTAACACGCAGCAGAGATCCTGGGGTTGAACTGTCATGTTGCTGGAGAGCAAGCAAGGATTGGTAGGGGACGGTGCCAAGGGGACACTTACACCTGACCTCAAGCCGGCTATAGGCAGAATTAACGCCTTCCATGGACCCAATAATCGGAAGGATGTCCTCGGTTAAGAAGTCTCCTGAGCCGAATTGTCGCCACATCAGAGGCAACTTTATTGGAGTGGGTGAACAGTTGGTCATGATACCTGCTGGTGTATATATTGATTTGAGGTCGAAATCCCGGTATATAGTTGTATGCCTTACTTACCACGGAGCATTCCCGAAGCGCTGGAGGACACGGCTTACAGAAGAATCTGAGGGTTGTGGGTTCAATCAGTTTTTTTCTTTCTTTAGAAAATAGCTTTTACACATCCGGCCACTTGTACCAGCTTTTGGCGCCAGCTGTGAAGTAACTAGCCATGCAAAACTTTGCCGTTCGGAATCAGCGTTAAACTGTAGGGTCCTTTCTCTTGTGAAAAAAATTATAAGCACACACGCCAAGAGATTAACAGAAGCTTGGCCTGGCCCTCTTTGGTGCTGGTGAGCCAATTTTACATTTACATTTTACTACTCCTTAACTTTTAAACAAACTGAAGATATACCATTTTTAGTAATTGTATATGTTGTTACAAAACAAAACAAATTTCTTGCCTGTTGTACTTATTTGCAAGGCATAGCTTTGGGCAGTAGGCAATTTTGGTAGTTTTTTATATGTATTCAAAATGCTATATCTTCGCTAATAATAATCGTACAATTCTTTGGAAAGAAATAGTAACTCACGATACTATCAAAAAAAACTAACAAAACGCGTCTAAAAAGGTTAAAAAATGTCATTTTTCGCAACTAAGCTCAAATTACAAAAAATCTCGACATGATAGACCATTTCTGAAAACAGATTCGTGTTCAGCACATAAAAATCATCTGGAACCACCAACCATTAAATATACTGGACTTTGTTGCCTAGTATTATTGCTACACTCCAGTAGATTAATATTGCCAAGGTACTGGACCGGGCTACTGAGGTGACAAAATCCTTAATATTAGTGCGAATGTATTTAGGCAATCCTGTATCCGACCATGAAGGACTTTATTAGTTTGGCGACCAACCGGGGAGTGATCGTATTATATAGTTGTGCAAATAACAAAAAGCTGCATTAATGTTTTGCGCCATCTGGGTTACACTGCATAGTGTCATGCTCAGCCATCGGCCTATCATCCCCAAGAGTAAAAGTACGTACATATGTAGTACCTACTCCAAGCAGCATGCTTCAAATTCACATAATTAATAGTGCTTAACAGCTGTATAACAGTACAAGTCGTACTTGATTCACTTGAATCAAACGCGAAAGGATTGGAACAATTCTAAAAGGCTTGGATCAATCCGAAAACGCTCATTTCAAGTTCGGATCCTACTTGAAAATCAAACGATCCTGACTCGAAATTGAAGTAAGTACGGAATTCCACTGCGAAAGGATTGGAACAATTCTAAAAGGCTTGCATCAATCCGAAAACGCTCATTTCAAGTTCGGATCCTACTTGAAAATCAAACGATCCTGACTCAAGATTGAAGTAAGTACGGAATTCCACTGTCACATCGAAAGAGCGAAAAGAAACTGAAAGCAAGTTCGAAACTGAGAGTGAAAAGCGCTCTCTGGCTAAATGGGTACGCACAAATATACAAGTTTTTCTGCCAGCACAGCAGTTATTGGTGGTGTGGGTTTTTTGCGCTAACCGTTGCCTTGGAATTCCATACCAGTTATAGCGCTTCCAGCATGAGAAGGTAGCTGCTGAATTGCAGTTGATGGGTTAAGTCTATTGAAGAGACTTCAATAGCGACCAGCCTCCATTGTAATGTTGTTTGTGTCCTGTTTTTACAGTTGTATGCAAACTAATGACCTCGAGCCGGCTAGAACTTGCTGGTTTGAAGATGAATAAAAAAGTTAAGTTAAAGTTAAAAAAGTTGCATGGAGTTCTTGTGAGTTGATTTTTTGGGGTCAAAATGAGTTGAAACATCGAGCTAAATTCAATCTCATGTCATTTTTGATGCAATCATTTTTCGGATTGGATGTAGTTCGAGTATCGCGCTCAATTTAATCTCGGATAAAATTGCACCAAGCCGACTTCGAGATCAAATCAAGTACGAATATTGAGCTTAAATCAATATTGGACCTTCTGGATTGGATCCGACTGTGGGATCAAATCGACCTCGAATAGCAAGCTAAAATCAATCCAGTGTGAGCTTAAGTCGGGATCATGACAAGAATTCCGGGATTGAAAATTCCGTACTCAAATCAATCCTTCCTTCCGGGCTTGACCGACTCCTGACATCGTTTGTTTTTTGAGTTTTTTTCTGTGTACAATTTGACCTTGCAAATTTCGAAAACTATTTGATAATGCTTCAATGAACAACTTTTATGTCTCATACAGTTTTTCGTTAGGGTATTTTGGTGGGCATTCACATTAACCTTTTCTGATTTTTAAAGGACTTTACTTCGTTTCAACTTAAGACTGTTTGCCAAACACCCAGCGGGCAGGATAGCACCCATGATATGTACATAAGCGTGTGTGTGTGTGTGTAGAAGTCGCCCGCAAGACCAAAACGAAAAAAAAGTAGGAAATCATTTGTTGACAATTTGTTTAGCTGCTGTTGCCACTGCAAATTCTATTTCCCTTTTTTTTTTCCAGTTTTGGTTTTTTTTTTGCTGCCCTGCAAGTTGTTTTGGCAAATTATTTGGTATGCAAAACACTTTCGGCAAATATTGATTTTGGAAATTTGTTTAAAAAACAAAACGACAAGAAACCGTGGACGTCGACAGCAATGTTGTAGCAATGTCGCATTAGACGTTGAAGGCAGCACTAAAAGTCGCAGCATAGTTTCTGGGGCGGACGGCAAAAGTCACACACAGACACACACACACACACTGACGTCATAAAAGGCTGCTGCTGGCTGCTGCTGGCTGCTGCTCACTGCATTTGTATGCATAACCATCGACTGCAATGTCTTCGCTGGCACGTGATATGTGGCACATGCCGATGCCGTTGTTCCTGCCGAGCTTTAAATTAGCTTTAATAAAAATGCCCGTGCAGCCGGATCATATTTTGTATGGGGCGCACTCGGCCCACGACTTTCTATGGCCCGGCACTTTTTGGGCCACATTTAATTAGCTCAGAGTTGGAGAGTCGCTGCAAGTGCATCAACCCAAAAATTTGCATAAATAAACGCAGCAGTGAATGGCCCGAAAGCCGCCGCGAATGCCTGTTTGAATGGGCCGCATAGTCAAAGCGGCAGTCGGCAGACAACTCAAATGGAAGCCAGACCGTGGACCAGGCACAGCACAGCGCATCATGTAAATGCAAAGTTTTTCGATTTAAGTTCATAATTAAAGTAGAATGCGCGCTGGCACACGCACACACTCGCGTGCTAACAAAAAGTTTAATTAAGTTTAAATTTTGCATGTGCTGCCATTAATTTGCTCTGCCAGGCGACGAAGGTCACAAAAATGTGAAGGCCAAACACATACACACAGACACAAACACACTCAAGCTCAAGCCACCCCTTTTGCTAACGAAGTTGCATTTCGGCGCGTGTTGAAGACCATAATTTGGCTAATCTTTAGGCCAAAATGTCTCTACCTGACAAGTTGCCGACATTTATTGAATAACTCGGGTAGCTGCGCGTTTTCAATATTTAACTTGCACTAATACGACCAAAGTTAACGACCCCCAAACTGTCAACAAATTTCAAAAAAAGAAGGTTAGAGAGCACTCCGCACTTTGCCGAAAACTTTGCCAAGTTTCAAATTGTCGAGGTTTTTTTATGCTCTTCTGTTAGAGCGAATCGGGGTGTTGGGTTGACTAAAATGTAGCCGACAGCCAGGCTGACATTGTGCAGGAGTTAAACATTTTCGCGGCTTGCAGATTATGAAAACTGAAGGCGGCTGCTGGCCAAAGTCGTGCACTTTTTTGTTGCCTGTCGCGTTTTTCTCTTTTGCCAATTAAGCAAAAGTTTTTGCTAGTCGAGCCCCCCACCGCTCAACTCTCAACAACTAAAAATTTAGACAGAAGAAGCGCTTGAAATTTGCATTAGTTGTCCTCCATAAAGTTGTCAGTCTGCGTTAAACAGATTTTCTTTAACTAATTATGTAGTTCATTACCAGGCCGCATATTGCGTTTATGACTTGAATCAAATCTCCCAGAGTATACGGGTATATAGTGGAAGAAACAGGTTCTTTTTAAAGGGGACAAATGATTGATAGAAATAATTAAAATGGTCCATTTCGACTTTAGTCGATAGCTATTTATAAAGCTTACAAATAAAAAACTCGAGTAGGATTTAAATTTGTGCAAACTTGAACAAGGCACTTGACCACGAGCCACACTTAGCGGTAAATTTCATATTTACAAGACACAAACTAATCCATAAACATGTCTTCTTTTGTAATCATAAAAAATGAGGTTAACGTTAATGACTAGGATCAGTATGCACGTGACACCACACATGCCAGGCGCAGGCGTAGGAACCACTTGGGATGCGTTGTGTGTACCCCTGCCACTTGACCAAAGCAGATCGCTTAAATACATGTTGTGCCTTACAAGCACATAGTTAGCCAAGTTAGATTTAAGGGATAAAGTCGCTCGAACGAGTGATTCGGTACAAATTCAAATCTATAACTGTGCTTATTAAAGGTGTGCTCACAGAAAAAATATACGAGATATCCGGACTAAATGCAATCCTAAACGATGTCTTTTAAACCTGGAACACCAGAACACCATGCTACTTTTTGAACGGCCTTTTTATACCCTTGTAGAGGGTATATTAAAATTGTCCAGATGTTTGTAACGCACAGAAGGAAGCATCTCCGACCACATAAAGTATACATATTCTTGATCAGCATGACGAGCTGAGTACATAAAGCCATGTCGGTCTGTACGTCCGTCCGTGTTTCTATGCTATCTCCTCCGTCAGTTTTAAAGCTATCGTAACCAAACTTTGCACGAAGTTTTTTGGTACATATACGCTGCACATTTGTCGGAACCGGCCGGATCGGATGACTATAGCATATAGCTGCCATAGGAACTATCGGTCGAAAAACTAGTTTTAGTGAGAAAAACTTTTGTGTTTTCAATGCAAACGCCCCCAATCCTATTATTTATAAGTTTTCTATGCTTAACACAATTCCACCAAGTTTTATGAAAATCGGCCAACTATATAGTATAGCTGCCATACAAAAGATAGGTCTGAAAAAAAGTCCTAATATGAAAAATTTTTTTGTTTTTATTGCTATCGCTCCCAAACTTGTTACTGATCAATATTATATGCTACCACACAATTCGGCCAAGTTTAATCCAAATCAGATGACCATAGAATATAGCTGCCATAGGATCGATCGGTCGAAAAAGTAGTTCTAGTGAGAAAAACTTTTTTGTTTTCAATGCAAACGCCCCCAATCCTCGTATTTATAAGTTTTCTATGCTTTACCACGATTCCACAAAGTTTTATGAAAATCGGCCAACTATATAATATAGCTGCCATACAAAAGATACGTATGAAAAAAAAGTCTTAGTATGAAAAACTTTTTTGTTTTTAATTCTATCGCTCCCAAACTTGTTAATGATCAATATTATGCTACCACACAATTCGGCCAAGTTTGAACCAAATCGGATGACTATAGCATATAACTGCCATAGGATCGATCGGTCGAAAAAGTAGTTCTAGTGAGAAAAACTTTTTTGTTTGCAATGATAACGTCTTTTACTTTCCAATTATGAATATTATCAGTTTAAACACAATTTTGGGAAGTTTGGTAAAAGTCGGATGAATATATCGTATAGCTGTCATTTAAAAAACTGGCAAGCAAATGGTCAAAGTAATGGCGCCATCTATAGCCGGACTTGGGAAATAACTCAGCTAAGAATGTTTGACGAAAATCATTTAATCACATTAAAATCACTTAATTTTATAAATTATACAACCTACAAGGGTATATACAACCTGCTCATGTCGACAATGATACAACTGGTTTGGAGTTCCAAGGCAACATATGTGCTAAACCATTAACCGCAAAAACTCCTAAAGCAGCATTTTATGAAATTTCTGATCACATTCAAGTCGCTTTCGAGTCCTCTGTCTGATTTTTAATCATAAGTGATACTTTTGCCGTGAGAAAATGGTACTCTTCTTTAGGATTCTTAAATAACCGTTTTTCTGATCTGTTTTCGACTCATTTTCGAGAGATATTTTTAATCAATTGCGTGTCTTTTTCGTCAGTGCACACAAGAGACACACCGGCCACTTGCTCAAAACAGCATTGAAACAATAACGCACGACATAACCAAAAACATTACGTCGCCAGTGCGCGAACAATGCCCACCGACGAATTCTGTTTCTTCTTCTTCTTTATTGGCCCGATGTTGCATCACAACCGCTTGACGGTCTTGGCCTCTGCAATGAATGCCCTCCACTCGCTTCTGCATTGTGCGAGCTGGCACCAGTTGTTCACACCAAGGTTGGAAATGACTTTTCGCACTTGATCATCCCATCTTAGTGGTGGGCGACCCCTCCTGCTTTGTCCTCCAAAGTCAGCCGCCTTCGCTTTGTACGTCTTTTTTACTGGAGCTTCTTCGTCCATCCGGATTACATGTCCTAACCAGCGCAGCCGCTGTTGCTTTATGCGTTTGACTAGACTGATGTCTTTATAGAGCTCATACAGTTCGTGATTCATTCGAATGCGGTATCCATCGCCAACTTTTAAAGGTCCATAGATCCTCCGAAGGATTTTTCGCTCGAAAACGCCAATCGCCTCCTCATCCGCTGCTGTCATTGTCCATGCTTCTGCGCCGTATTGCAGGACTGGGATGATGAGCGACGAATTCTGTTTACTAACGAGAAAATGTTCACCATTGAGGTATCGTTCAACAAACAGAACGATAGAGCGTCTGCTGTGTCATCAAAACAAGCGTCCGAACTCATTCCGACTTCCGGCTTATGTAATGGTTTGTTATGAAGTCACCTATTGTGCAACTTATTCTTCTAAGTTAAAGAGCCGCTCGTACAGCTCAGTCACTCAGTCGAAGTATCCGCACATTCGCCGAATCCCTAACTGTATTACACAATCGCGTTACTTGTTAGGAACTGATTTTTATTAAGGGTCGGTTGTGGGTTTTTATAGTCTAAGCTTATGTACCTAATACATGAGACAACTGTAATTCTAAATCTACTTGTCCTTATCTAATACATGTGATACATTTGTGTATTATATACTCAGTTGTTAGATTGTATTACATCTCTTTCTTGATTATCTTACTTGTCTATTTAAATATATTGTGGTGTTGCTTTTGTTTACTAATTTACAATATGTGTTTATATTTATCCTTTCTTGTAATGTATTTCCCCTCTTGCACACATCTGCTTGTAGGCTGTGGTCCCTTTCCATGGGATCATATTTTTGTAACGTCTTCTGATGTTGAGTGCGATGGTCACATGTTTAGTTATGAACACATGTTCAGTTATGAACACCTATTCTACGGATGATTGACCTGCTGGTAGCCCAGACCTGAATCCATTGGGCTACAGACTGTGGTCCGTTCTCGAGGCTATGGCTAGCTCTACTCGACACCCAAATATTGAGTCTTTGAAGCGCGCCCTTTTCCGAGCAGTGGACAATTTCTCAATGCATGAGGTGCGCACTGCGATCCATGAGTGGCCAGAGAGAATTCGGCGTTGCTGGAAGGCACAAGGCGGCCATTACGAATAAATTTTTCTACGATTTGTAGCCATTGAGTGACAGAATAAAAAGAAGAAAAAAGCTTTAAAAAATATTCATTCATTTTCATTTTATGACCAAAAAACCGTGTACCAAAATAATAGCGAGTACTAGGTAATTGGAAGGTAAGCGTGATGCCTCATGCGGTACATTAAAACTAGCCTATACCGCAACAACCTTTATGTATTTCAATAAAAACCAAAAACTCGGGAATACAGACAATCCTTTCAATACTTCCCCCTTAAGGCCTGTATCCAGCACTAAGGAAAATGTATTTCGTCACAGTATTTCATTTAAATAGAAACACTTTCTAGCAGCACATGGGCATCAAAGCAAAGCCAAAGTGTTTCTATTAATATGAAATAAATCCCTTTAAAACAAAAATGAAATCCATTTGATTTCTATAACGTTTGACGTTGGGTATCATTTAAGTCAGAGCTCCCGTTACAATAGCCACTTGTCAGAATTCCACATATCAATGACAGGCCGCTAATGCCAATCACTTTTGGACAGTGCCCAGTAGTCCCAGCTGGTGGGCAACTCCCACAACGTCCCTAAAACCATTTAGTTGAAATGATGCGTTGATTGTTGTGAAGCTGTGCATGAAAATGCATCAAAATTTGCTATTGTTTGACCGCCTGCCCATTGTCAGAGTGGGGAGTATGCATATGTGTGTGTGTGTGTGTGCGACAAGTTTGTTGTTGTTGTTGCTTTTTGTGCGGTGCATATAAATTGCATTTTTAACAAACAATTTTCGCTGCGGACTCTGCGTGTCTGTTTTTTTTGCTGTTAGGTACTTTTCGCGCGTGTATTTTAATTGATTCACTGGAGCTGTGTTCTAAATGACCAAATGCTGTTCCCACATTACGCATACGAAGTGTGGACCGATGCTCGAAAGTCTATCAAAACAAAATTAATTTGCAGACATTGGCTTTGTATTTGCTGGGTGGCAGGAAGTGGGGCAGGACGGAGGGCAAAAACTCGTGCGAAAATTGAAACGAAACACTTGAGTGCCAGAGCACTTCAACAAGACCCAGACACCGGACGGGGGCAGCGGGCGGAAGGCCAAAAACTTTGCGAAACCACTTGAAAAGTTATTTACATTTTAAGTTGTTGAGGTTCACACGACGTCGAGTTGTGGTGTTGTTGTTGTTGTGTCCTTGTGATGTGCCAAATACTCGTATCTGTAGGCAGGTAGACGTTGCTCCCAGTGTGTATGTGTGTGTGTGTGTGTGAGTGGGGGCGTGTCAAATCTGAGGACCACATCCAAGAGAGGCTTACATAGAAAATCTATTAAATTGCGGTGCCAGCCAGGGAGCTTGCTCCGGCTGCTGCTGGTGGTCGGTTGCTTGGAAAGTTTTGCAACATAAAACAAACATTGGCGAGAGATATCCGCACAGCAGAGTCGCAGTCGCGTACTCCTTGACTGACGCTCTCAATGGCTCACTAAACTTTTGAATAAAACCAGGCGGACCGACCGGCTGTGTGCAGCTGCAGCAGCATTGGCTCGCCGCTGGCTGTTGGCATTGCAGTTCAGCCGGAAAACATAAAAAACTACTTGATTCTTCCTGCTGCCGCTGCCGCTGCTGCTGGAGTGCCAAAAGTAAGCACAGCAGCGCCACATAATAAATAAAGCAGCCGCCGCACAGTAGGAGCCCGGCGAGAGAGCAGGAAATATGGCACTTAAAGTGCTTTAAATAACATTAGAAAGTTGAGCTTCGTCTGTGTGTGAGTCCGGCCTGTCCCTGCGCCATCATTGTCGACTTTGTCAGTCTGTTTGACTTTCAAGTTGTGACAATCCCGGCAAAGGCAGAGCTTGGCGTTTTTGCGAAAGTTGTTCATTTGCCAGGCAGTTGACAGACAGAGAGACTTGCCTCATTGTTTGTCTTGTTGCTACAAACGCATATGACACTTGCCACGCCTCCATCCATAAATAAAACATTTCACTTTGTTGTGCTGCCTGGCATTGCCTAAGCAAACAGAGCTGAGACTTCGTCTCAAGCTAATGCAACACACTTTGATTTGACTTTAATGCACAATTTTGTAAAAAGCTGCTTGTGTTTTCTTCGTCCTGAAAAATGCACAAAGGACCGGGTAAATTTCATCTGGAATGCATTTTGCGAATTCCTCAGCAAAACCTCAGAAATGTTGTCTTGTTCCCTGTCTTCTTGGTTGTCGAGCTGTCTATTAATCATTATTCAAATCAAAGTAAATAAGCCAATTAGATGTGAATGTAAAAGCTTTTGCGGTCTTACAAATGCAATGAGCAGCCGCCACAAAGTAATCAATTGGGTTTTAATTGTTGAATAGCGTAAAGGAAATACTTTTGGTTAGGTTGCAAGTGATAATTGCTGAAGTTGTAATGTTTATTAGCAATCATTTGAAGCAAATAGATGAACAGCCACTGCCAAGAGATTCACTGAACTGAGTAAGTAAAAAAATTAAATGTTTCTTAAGTCGCTTTCTCCTTTGTATACTATTTCGCTTATAAATATTACAATTTAAATTTGTGTGTACCCCACTGATCTTGTGTATCAAACCGAATCGTATTTCGGTCCGGGTTCATTCCGGTTCTGGTACGTACCGAAACTTGTTTCGTATGCTTCTGTTTCCGTTTTGGTTCTAACATTATATCGATATTCGGTTCTATATCGGTACCTGGATTTTTATTTCGGTATACCGATACGTACAGGTACTGTGCTGTAAGATATAAAGAAAGTTAGGTCATTGGTTTTGTTGCGTCCATCAGATCGCTTAACGAAGACATAATAATTGCACCCCAGAAAATAAACGTCCCTCTCAAAGTCATACAAACAATTGTGGAAGCTTTGTCGAGTTTTCTGACCACCATTAAAGTACATTTTTAGTGCAAGGCTCAGGAAAATTGATAATGATTGATGGCATCATAGGCTAATCACACTGAGCACATCTAACATTCCACATCATGTGTTGAAATCAGAGCTCGCAAAAAACTGGAGCACACTACCCGGCCTAACGACAGGTGATGCATCGCTGAGCGTACGTCGCGTCGCTAACGACAGGTGATGCATCACCACATTAACGACTGGTGATGCATCGTCGGACCGACCCATCACTACACTAACGACTGCTGATGCAGCGTTGTACCGACCGGTACGTTTTGCGGACATTCCCATACAAAATTCTTTAGGCAAATAACATGGCTGGTGGCTGGTGCTCTCGAGTGTTAGCGGATTCGTAAGAACCAGCAACGGCGCAGCCTTACTACAGGTATGGATTTGATTTCCTAAGTTAATATTGAGTTAAATTCTTCGACTGAAATTATTTCGTGTGCTTCTTATAATTTTGAATTTAGTGTTTTTGATAGGCCTGCTTTTGATTTTAAAATAATATAATTATTTTTCAAATAAATGAGGCGCTGCACTGGCATAACTTCGGTGCTTTTGCTCGGATCTTACAGTGGTTTTCGGAATAGACAGATATTGGGCCTAACACCCACAGAAATCTATTACGAATTGGTGAAACTGATTTTTTTCTTCTAGATTTTTTGAGACGAAAACTGCTCGAATACGCGAAAACAATTGATCTCGACTTCGAACTTGTGGACGAGGAAGTGCGGGGAGCCATAAGTGAAGAGCGCGAGCAAAAATTGAGAACAATTCTCGCTCTAGCTCTCAGCATCGCGAACGCGTTGCTTTGAAAATCGCAGCTCTGCTTATGGCTCCGCGGTGGTAATCAATTGAAAATGAGAAATGAGAAGTGTGCAAGCAAACACGTGGTTGCGAGTTTTTTCACACGCACTTACATATGAGCAAATGTGTACATGCATTTACAAAAATTCTATTGAACTGCTCAGGCCAATGAAAGAAACGGAATCAAAACAAGAAAGAAAGTCGGTCAAGCCCGACTATAACATACTCTGCACCCTTAATGTCGCAGCTCGCATTTGGTCACGAGTCAAACGGCCAGCTAACACACAACGCACAACGCAGTGCGCTCTCTAAGTCTTTCTCTCTCTCTCTCTCTCACTAAGATTGCTTCTGCTGAACGCAATGCTTAGGTTATGGGTGGGGTGGGTGGGGGGTGTTAACTGACCGTTTTTTGCTCATAACTTGAGTATCGTTCATCCGATCTTTATCATTCCTTCAGCAAATCGATAAATAATTTTGAGTACTAGATATCTCTAGAAAGTACGAACCATCTATCATCAAAACTGTTGGAGATATGACGTTTTTTCCAAATTGCGGGGGAGCGAGGGGGCGTGGCAAAAATTGAAAATAAACTTGATCTGCCTGCAAGTATAAGAAATATATGTCCCATACATGTCAAACCTATATCTGTTACCATCTCTGAGATCTCTTCGTTCATACGGACGGATGGACAGACAGACAGACGGACAGACAGACAGACGGACAGACGGACATGGCGATATCGACTCGGCTGTTGATGCTGATTAAGAATAAATATACTTTATAGGGTCGGAGATGATTCCTTCTGGCTGTTACATACATTTCCACAACTTCCTGATCCCCTTTTCCCGTTTTTAATAGAAAAAATTGATTATTCATAAGATACTATTATTAATATAATTCAAAACAAAGATTTTGGGAAATTTGTTTTCATAGATCTATGCTTCATATGCATAGCGACTTGGAGAAATCTATTTGAGACTGCTGCTCCAATATCTAAGTTGAGCTTATAAAGCAACTGAAGCCCAGGCACTGATCTACTTTTTGGACTTGCACAAAAATTCATTGTATTAAGCAATTTAATTCATTTCAGTTTACCGGACAATCTTAGCATTCTTCAACAAATTGACATATTTTCGGTTGACAACATTCTACGTCCAAAAAAAAACAAAGCATTGATCGCATTTACCAGCATCTAACATAAATCATCAATAGAAACAAAGTGTTTGGCTGCTGGTGAACGTGTTTGATAGCATCTTCCGGCAACAAAGATCGATCTTTTTTGTTGGCAGAAATTTTGAATTTTTGACAACAAACAGCTAAATAAACTTAAGACAGGGAAATCCCCCTTAACTATTCCTCAAAAATTTGTTTGCCATTTTATGTTTGTTGGAAGCCCGGCGAGAATATAATATACACAACAAACTCGAATATCCGATGTGCACATCTTTTTCAAAATGTCAAATCAGACATTTACTGATAAGAAGGACTCATGTTTTGCCAGCAGCCAAATTACATAACGCTGTGTTTTATCCAGAATGACGTTGGAAATTGGTTTATCGTTTGCTTAATTTGAATTAAGTATTTAATATGGAAATATGTAACTGAGAGTACTTTAAACGATGCATGGGACATCCTGAAATAATTTTTGAATTCGTCCGTTCTATAATTTTGCGCTTCATCTTTTAAAGGAGCCACCTGTCCCACCTCTCATACTTTGCAACCAACAACAAAGCCTTGCACTAATTTTCATGATATATTTGACAAAGCATGTCCTCTGACAATTCATTTAACAAAAACATGTTAATTTTCACACTGATTTTGTTTTTATCTTCATTAAATTTCTTGTTTGTTTATTGTTTACAGTTGGGGGCTATCGATAAAAATTAATTATATTAAAAGTATTGGCATCTAACAAACTAAAGTGCCATTTGCGCCCTAATTTTTAGAAAATCGACCTAAAAAAAGGGACAATGGCAACTCGCCTTAAGAAGAAAATGCTTTTCTAGCAAATAGAAATTGTGTTCTAAATTTCAGTGCAATTTTTCTAAAAAAAAAACTTTGACAAATTTTGCTGTTAAGTCAATTAAAAAAATTCCCAGTCGGTTATGGCAGCGCTGGCATGAGGAGTAAGCAACTGGCTAGCGGCTTTCGGTCAAGCCCGGATTTGCTTAAACCAAGTTGTAACGCTTGTATTCGCAACAAACTTCAGCTGACCGTTAAATTTATTTTGAATTGCGAATATCGTAAGGGTAACGCGCCATCCATCGGTAGCGATATAGAGAAAGTAGTGCAAAGACAAGGAGCGAAAATTATTTGCTATGCCTTTCTCTCAAGATGGCCACTTTCACCACACCATGGTAAAAGGTTCCCTCCAGAACTCCAGCGTCATAGTCGTTCTATTCCTCTTTGAATTGTGCTCCAGACCAGTTGTGTTCGCGCTTACAACTCCGACCATTTTTCATCCCAAAGTAAAAGTTTTAAGCGAAAAAGTATGTGTCGCGAGTGGTCTTC
The DNA here is from genome assembly GCA_037044535.1 of Lordiphosa magnipectinata. NCBI lineage: Eukaryota > Metazoa > Arthropoda > Insecta > Diptera > Drosophilidae > Lordiphosa > Lordiphosa magnipectinata. The sequence goes on from JBAMBO010002915.1 coordinate 18,477, forward strand.
GACAACATCAAGGAGAACATATAAGGAGAACAAAAAGAAAAGCATTTCGTTGGCGCTAAGCCTAGCAATAGGGTGAGTTAATTTTGTCCTCAGTTTGAGTGGGTTCTGTCCACTAGTAGAGGCTGGATTCAACTTGGATTGATTTCCAGGTGTGGCGCCCTATCTGGAGTCAAAAATTAAACCCTTGGCCAAGCTGGATTAAGCTCAAGTTGAGTGGCGGAGCTACCAGCGTTTTTGGAGTCACTTATAAAGTCGGCAAAACTCCACCTTGAGCCCCCATTTCCAACGCAACTAAGCGAGTGTTCCCAAAATATTCACTCGAGTTTGAGTTTTTTTTGTGAGCGCAGCCCTCCTAAATCGTCTTCGTGGGAGGAGGTTCAGTCTGCGATCGAGCGTGGTGTGGCTATCATTGCCGACAAGAAATCGTTCTTTTTACATTCGGGTCGGATAACTAAAGCCCAGACGAAAAGAGTCCCGTTTGATTCGAGCGCATAATAGTGCTGGTGGCCTGTTGGACCGACGACGGTTCAAAGTTCAATCCAAAGAAAGGAACGAAGAAACTCGCTTGAAAAGAAAAGAATCAGTGAATTGCCAATGAATAAGTTGGTGTTTTAGTTAGTTTAAATTTAGGATATTAAATTAGGGTTTAATTCAAATCCCATATGAGGCCAAAGAAAAATTAATGGCCGTTGCGAAAAAAAATTAAATTTATTTTTTTTGTGTTTAAATTGCCCTGCAAGCCGAAAGCAGAGGAGAAAACTAGTGAGAACAGTTTATTTTTTTTGAGTGAATTTTGAGTTTTTTTCCCTTATTAATTGAACAGCGGTCCCAGCATCGGAGAAAGTACTTTCGGCGATGGATAACAAGACTATGTAAGTGTTCAACCAATTGATTGTTTAATCAGTGTAAGATATTAAGAAAAAAAAAAGAGAAAAAAAAACTATTGCCGTTAAAATTATAACTCTAAATTCTCGCTCAAGCGTTGTTCTCTTTCCTCAAGCGCCTCGTTAAGCTTGGATCGCATTTTAGCGGAGACACCAACCATAAGTTGAGTGATTTTGCCTTTCACATATTAGCGAGCCATTTGCTTTTGGTTATTCAATGCCATTTAAAATGTTTTATTCGTAATTAATTTTTAGTTATCACCATTTCCTTTTTGATTTTAAACCGTACTCGAATTTTATTTGATTTTAAACCATTTTTAGATTTACATTTTATGTTTTAATTCTCTCTTTAGCTTTTTGGTAATTTTTATGTTATAATTATAAATTTTATTGTTGGGTCGCTATTGTTTTCTTAAGATTATTTTTTTTTGCCAGCGATGCCCAAATCGATGACTAGTATTAAATTCAATAATTAAATAAAATTCTTTATAATGTTCTAAACCAATAATTTTGATCTCTGCTAGCATGCCACCCCTGTAGTTCTCCTTAGTTTAAAGGGGTCATTCGAGATATATTTAAGGGATTTTCCTTGGCGCTGAATGACCATGGAAGGGAGGGCGATCTACCTCATTAACATCTGAGGAGACAGCGTTTGTGTTGTCTTGCTGAAGTACATCCTGTCCTATCTTAGGCTAAGTGTTTGTGTGTTCTCTCCCGGTTTTTGTGATAGCTTGTCAGAGCACGCGAATCTAAAAGGAATATCTATGTAAAGGCCATCCATAGGGGAGAAGCAAGATCACCACCCCAATTGCCGACGAGCTAGAGCCGGAAAAAAATAACCGCGTGCGCTCTCTCCTATGCCGACCACCAGCCTGGATCTTAACTCGTAACCCGTTACAAAGTACAGAAAGGATTGATTTGAATACGGATTTTTCAATCCCGGTATTCTTGTCTTGATCCCGACTTTAGCTCACACGTATTGATTGTATCTTGTTATACGAGCTCGGCGGGGGAGAGACGACCGACCAGAGTGTGGTTGGTTGTTTTTGGGGTGAGTTCTTTGCTTTTAAAGGTACCTTAATCAAAATTTATATTAGTTGATTTTAAGTACTCTCCTATAAAATATAAGAATTTTCAAATAATCGGAAAAGTTAATCATGAACAAAACCTTGACTAAATCGAAAACAGTTCGCAAAAACCCATTATAAATTGTTTAACTATGTTTATTGTTTCGAATGAATTTCCTATACTCAGCGACAATTTGCATGAGATAGTGCTTAGTTTCTTCATTACGCGTACTTTGTTCTAAGGCAATTGCTACACAAAAATTCCTATAAATCGCGAATTAATGATTCGTTGGTAAAACTAAAAACGCAGTGCGGTACATTTTTATACTCTCTACCAAGGGTACACAGACTCTGTGTCACAGAGTATATTAAGTTTGTGCAAAAAAAGTTTCACTGGAAAACTTCAATCCGCTAAATTACAAAATACTCTTTAATTTAAATAAAATACTCACCTTACATTTATACAGAATTTACTACTTGATTGGCGTTGTATACATGGTTCATGCCCAATAAAGCGTGGAATTGCAAAACTTACAGATTAATGAACACAATGAACACAATGTTAACAATAGAAGTTATTGTACAAATATTTAGCACCTGCAAAATGTGATTAAATTGTTGGCATCTACAGTGAGTTGATTGTTTTCAAGAGCGCCCAAGAGTCTGTTGACTACAAAATTAATCAAAAGGGAAAGCCGTAAGCCAAGCACTTGCTTTTATTACCAAAGGCGTAATTTTGCTTTTATGGAATATTAGTGGAAATAGTTAAGTATAACAATGCATCTGTTATCTGACAATGACACACGTGCCTCAAAGGAAAATTCGATTAAGTCTTGAAATATTTGCAAAAGAGCTGCAAGCCGCAACGTACACAAAAACGTTAACAACGACTGATGAGAACACTACACTAAAAAATCCAAGTCGGGATCAAATCATTCCCAAGCGGTAATGAAAACAACGTAAACCCGGATATTCTTGACCCGTTCCGAAAAAGGATTGAGTTGATCCGACTTATTTGATCCTAAAAAGGATTACATTTATCCAGGGGTTAATCTTAAGAAAGATTGAATTAAGCAAAAAATTCGAGAACAATTTAATCACAATCCAGATTCATTTTAAGCATGTTATGTTTGAGATGGTTTTTGAGCTCGATATGTAATATTGATTTGATTCCAGGGAAAGATACTTCTCTTCTTCCTTTCCTCCGCCATATTCCATAGGACATCCTTATACACATTTCAAGACCCACACCAGTTTTGGTTTATTTAAAACTTCTGAAAAACAGAGAAATATAAAAATTTATTGGGCTCAACTGGGATTCGAACCCACAACCATTCGCACCTGAACACGAATGGAACGGCATCTCATCGCTCACGACCATCGCCATCGTTTGTTGCCGCATGTCAAAAATGGTACTTAAACTTTGTCGCTCTCTCTCTCTTAATTATGAACATGTGATCTCAAAGGCGATTGATGTAAGCACATTTGGAATGATTCAAGCTTACTCCAAGATTAAAAAGATTGAAAATATCCTGACGTTTTTTTTCTGTGTACTCTGTGTACCTTTCGTACAGAATAAAACAGTAAATTTGGTGTTCGGTATATGGTCGGGGAGTCCGATGAGAGATGAGGTTATCACGAATGGGAAAAAGGAATAAACTCATTTTCCTTAAAAAAAAAATATCCTCTTTCTAATATCAAATACTTTTGTTATTATGTTTGTTAAGGCAGAATATGTTCCAATATGGACTATTCCCGTATTTTGTAACTCAAAACTGTACAAGTCTTAGCAAAGTGATAAAAATGTTTCAGTCTTGTGACTATAACAAAACACATTACCAGCCCGGTCATGTCTCTTCATACGAGCGAACCGAAATCCAGTGTCATTTGTGCAAAACGAAATGTATGTGGCCGCTTATATCCACTTAAATAAATTGATGCTCTATGCTCTACTTAAGAAGTTTTACCCGACTACGCGAAAAGGCAAAGCTTCAAAGCCGTTGCCATCGTGAGTAGCAGGCGCACTCCATCCACTTGCGTAAATTGGCAGCATTGTAGTTGTTGGGGGATTAGTGAGGCATTAAACGCAGTTTTTGCACATTACACGCGTGTAAAGCGCAAAGCCCAAGGCGACGGCCCACCCGTCTCACATGCGGCTGTTTCAGTTTAAAGAAATACTCGACAACGACCCAACGATGACTCGCCACAGCGGCAGCGAAACTTGTGTTGCCGCTGCCTTGTCTTCCAGTTGCCACTTGGCTCGCGTTTAACACTAAAAGGATTAAGCGACTTAAGCTTGATGTGAGAATTTGTAGCAGCCCAGGACCAGGCAGTGTCGTAAATTGCCCAATGTAGCGTATATAACAGCTGCGCTCTCTGATCTAGTACTGCACGTAAAACCTATTTAGAGTAGGCTCCCGAAAATGACTTGAAAAATTGCCAGAGCAGTTTTTAATCATTTAAATGGCCGGCAAACAGAACGTGCTCAGTCAAAAAGAACAATTTATATATGTGTTTTAGAAAAAGAAAAATAAAATAGTCACTATTGCCATTCTGTAATTATTTAAAAGAGAAAAGCTGCTATTTTCCCCTTCAATGCGAGAATCAGCATTCCCTTTCGCTCCATGAAAGCCCTGACAATGAGCGGACAACAACAACAAGGAGGGCTGGAGTGGTTGGGTCGGAAGGCCAAGCGCAGTTAACTGCGCGGCAAGCAAAAAGGGTTGGTCGTCATTCTTGACTGGTCCTTCTAGCACAGCTCGGCCCGGTTAAGTGAATGTCGCTCTCCTAACGCATTTCAACTGAAACGCTGGCTCTGTGCGACACCATTTAACGGCTTAGCCGCAAATCAACAAACACGCACAAGCCCGGGACCCGCTATTCTCGCGCTGTTGCTCTTGGGCAAATGCAAAGCTCGACAATATTTTAACAAAATTACATGGATTTGAGGTGCGTGGGCGGCTGGTGACAAGCATAATGCGACCAAAAATTTGTAATACTTCGTCAGCACAAACAAACAACTCGGCTCAGTTCTGTGGGCTCGGTTCAGGTAAACATGTGTAAATTCATGAAATGAACAATCATATGCCAGCGTAATACATCACGCAACACGGCAAAATGATTACAAAGCCACGAGTCTCACATTTCGCGTCTCTGCCCGCGGTACCTGTGCCTGTCTGAAACTGACTGACTGTCTGACTGGCAGGTTGATTGCCTGGTGTTTGCATACTTGCCATGTATAACAACAGCAGTCAACTGAGGCGCACAACATTTCGCAACATTTTTAAGCAGGCTATTAATATGAAATATATCTGAGAGCACCCCAAACACACCGAGCCCCACACAATTATGAGGTACGGTGTCATTTTTCAGACTCCACAGAGCCGTAAATAATGCAGTGAATGACTTGATTGGCATGTCTAAGGCGAAGAGAGCTTCACAATTGTGGCGAATTTGTTCGTGCTTGCAATGGGTTTAACTTTTCTACCACAAGCGTCTATGATTTTGTCACATTTTTTGAGGTGCACAGAACAGACAGCATCTCGGAAACGATAAAAAAAAAATTACATATTTGGGGTTTCAGCCCAAAGATCCAAACCGAGCATCTCCAATTCAATCTTAATCTTTATCAATTTTATAATATGTGTTAACAAAATAAATAAATAAATAATGGTAAGCTTCTTGGCATGGCAATTAAAGCCGTTAGTCCATACTTTCCTTAAGTCGTCAACAATACTTCATTTCCCGTTACTACATTTGACTTCCCCGGTCAAGGTTCCCCCCGGAAAAGGTCCCCTCGTACATAGATTGACATTAACAATAATTCAAAAACGAGAGCGTAAGTTAAAGTCGGCTCTAACCGACTTCGATATACCCGTTACTCATGGAAACAAATGTTTATTAGCCTTCCTGTATGCCTGAGGTGGGTCAGCCGAAAAGTATGCAACATTTTTTAACTCGGCTATTTATTATCCGCCAGATATTAATAGACATTTGTCCAATTACTAAATCCAACATAAATGACTCCAAATTCATCACGATAAACAGATCAGACAACAAAACTTTTGAAAACGTCGGTCAAGCCCGACTATTACATACTCTGCACCCTTAATGTCGCAGCTCGAATTTGGTCACAAGTCAAACGGCCAGTTAACACACAACGCACAACGCAGTGCGCTCTCTAAGTCTCTCTCTCTCTCTCTCTCTCTCTCTCTCTCTCTCACTAAGATTGCTGCTGAACGCAATGCTTAGGTTATGGGTGGGGTGGGTGGTGGGTGTTAACTGACCGTTTTTTGCTCATAACTTGAGTATCGTTCATCCGATCTTTATCATTCCTTCAGCAAATCGATAAATAAGTACTAGATATCTCTAGAAAGTACGAACCATCTATCATCAAAACTGTAGGAGATATGACGTTTTTTCCAAATTGCGGGGGCGTGAGGGGGCGTGGCAAAAATTGAAAATAAACTTGATCTGCGTGCAGACAATAGGAGTCTACATTTCAAATTTGGTTGCTCTAGCTCTTCTAGTCTCTGAGAGATCTAGGTGTTCATACAGACAGACGGACAGACGGACAGACAGACGGACAGACGGACATGGCTATATCGAATCGGCTGTTGATGCTGATCAAGAATATATATACTTTATATGGTCGGAAATGATTCCTTCTGGCTGTTACATACATTTGCACGACTTTAGTATCCCCTTTTACTCTACGAGTAACGGGTATAATAAACAACATAATACATTGGTTGAGCTTACAGAATATTAATTAATTAACATTAATCATTGCAAAATTCGTTACAAATAAAGTTGACACTGCCTTTTAAAAATCCCCTATAAACTCTCTACCTATATTTGGTGGCCTCCCTGAGATAAGAGATTAGAGAGGGGTCCAGTTGAGCCCGTTCATTAGGTCAAGCATATCCCTTCTCTCAAGTGTCCATTTGCCGAGGTGCAGTACACGGTGCTCACCTTGATATGAAATGTGCTACATCTTCTCTTTCATCCATATTGCATAAGGTGCATCGGCTTTCCGTCGTTCTATGTGGCATATAATTTAGTCTGAGCACTTCAGCTCTTGCACGAAAAATAAGCGATATTGCATATGTGTCCACATCATCCCTAAAATAATTCCGTTCACATTGTTTGTACTCTAGGCGCTTGTATGTGAATCGTTTATCACACTGCCTTGCCTGCCAATCTTCCAGCGTCAATCTTCTGCCACGCTTCCAAAGTTCTGTTGTCATTTGAGTATGTACTTATGTTGTGGTCTCCTGCCCATTCATGGAAAAACTGTGATCGGTCTACCAGAAGTTGTTCAACTATGATTTTTGGAAGCCATGAAGTAGAGCAGTGCAAAACATCGATGTTTTTAGCGATGTATCGATGTTTGGAAGAAGTGGCAAACATCGAGGTTTTTTTGACATTGATTTTTTACTTCTCTACCATCTCTAAAAGCGTCGGCAGAGGAAGCGAGCAAATTGTAAGAGAACTTATTATACCTTTGCAAAGGGTATTATAATTTTGCCCAGAAGTTTGCAACGCATAGAAATATTCATTTCCGACCCCATAAACTATATATATTCTTGATCAGGGCGACGAGCTGAGTCGATTGAGCTTTGTCCGTCCGTCTGTCTGTCTGTCTGTCCGTCTGTCTGTCCGTCTGTCTGTCCGTCTGTTTCTACGCAAACTAGTCTCTCAGTTTTGAAGCTATCGATCTGAAATTTTGCACAGAGTTTTCTTTTTACTGCACGCTGCTAATATTTCGGAACCGACCGGATCGGATGACTATATCTTATAGCTGCCATAGGAACCATCGGTCAAAAAATGGGTCTTAGTGAGAAAAACTTTTTTGTTTTCAATGTTAGCGGCCTTAAGCTCGGCTATTATTAATATTATATGCCTTTAAACAGATTTGCGAATTTTGGTCAAGATCGGATGACCATATCTTATAGCTGTCATAGGAACCATCGGTCGGAAAATGGGTCTTAGTAAAAAAAACTTTTTTGTTTTCAATGCTAGCGTCATAAAACTCGGCCACAATTAATACTATATGCTTTCAAACAGATTTGCAAATTTTGGTCAAAATCGGATGACTATAACATATAGCTGCCATACTGAGAAAAAACTTTTCTGTTTTAAATTTTATCTTTCTTAAACTCGGCGATTGTTAATTTGATATGTTTTCAAAAAGATTCGGAAAATTTAGTCGAAATCAGATGTTTATCTGTCGGAAAATGGGTTTTAGTTAAAAAGTTTTTGATTTTTATGTAAGCGTTCTTAAACTCTGACATTTCAAAAACAGCATTTGCAAGGGTATAAAAACTTCGGCACAGACGAAGTTAGCTTGGCCTTCTCGTTAAAACTTATAATTTATAATAAAAATGTTTTCAATTAAATAGAAATAAATAAGAGAGCTTGTGGTAGTGTTGGACTTGACAATTAAGCCGACATAATGACAATTTTGAATAATATAGGTTATGTGAGCTAACCACAGATTTTTGGACGTCCAGGGCCACTGACGGGTATATTACAGTTACTTGCCATTTTTGAATAACAATTTTGAATTACAGTCGGTAGTTCTGTCTACGCAGAAACTTTTAACATACACAAATCATACGGCAATCAACATATCAGAAACTCTGCTAAGTGTATTGGACACGAAAAATTTGTAACCACGGTTGCCACTAGGAAAAAATAAAATGCTCCAAAACAGTTGGACAAAAGCTCCAAAATATATTCGAAAGAAGATCCATTTCAGTGAAAAAAGATCCTGAACTACATTTTGTCAAAAAAGTACATACAAAAGTACAATAATTGTATTTAAAATACCTTAAAAATAAACATAACAAAATTAATTTTTATAATCAAAACAAAGCAAATATAACTCAGTTCTTTTTATAAAGCTAAATATAACAATATCCCTCCAAATATTGATGCTAATTCCTGTCTTATTAGAGATCAAAAGGTTCTTTATTGAATAATAATGGAAGTAAATCAATCAATAATTTCATTTAGGCCGTTTGTTGACCAAACTTGAAAATCTGTATGTGAACAAAGCTCTCTACATTGCATTATGTTAGTCATAAACGGAGATTCAAGTTTATTTGTAAGTTTTGTTTTAATTAAACTGCAGAAGCAGAGAAATGTGGGAGTGACATATTTTTTACAATAGTAACTAATTCTTGAAATCCTTGGGCAGGAAGTTCACTTTTTGTTTTCGACACTTCTTTCCAAAATAAGACTAGTTCATTTTGTCTTTTTATCTAATAAGTTAAGTTTGGGCTCCAGGCAAAGTATGACTAGATGTTTGGACAAAGATTTTCGATGTCAGGTGGAAGCTTCGAGCATAAAAGAAAAGAATGGCAAGTGTATTTGAGATAAAATAGACTGGAATCCATACTTAATACGACTTTGGTGACATTTTGCCAATCGGTTGCAAGGCCGATTAAATTTTGTAAAGGAAATTTATTTCTTTCGCGAATTTGGAATCTGGACAGCAAACTCGTAAAAAAGTGGCCAAGTAGCCCATTAATAAGAATGGTAGATTGAGAAGAATTACAAGAAACATGATAACTTATCATTGATAAGTGCATACTCGGCGTTACGCACTTGCTCAATAAGCTTTGGTTTTTCTGTATTAAAAATTCCAGCTTCTCATGATTTTTCTGTTTTCTGTGTGTTTCCTGTTTGTCGTACCGTTGAAGGGTTTTAAATGATTGGGAACAAAATTTTCTGAAGTAACACAAAATTGTCGAACATTTTAATTTTTCGTCGATGAAAACTTGTCCAGCCAGGCTATACGGAAGGAATTAGGAATTCTAGGTGGAACAGCGCATAAAAAAATATACAAATATTATTTTAACTTATATGTACTATTACTATCAGAAACATCGATGTTTTAAGTCGATATTTTTTCCAAATCATTGAAGACATCGATGTTTGTCAAACATCGAAAACATCGATGGTTGCGAACATCGATGTTTTCCCTGCTCTAGCATGAAGCCATACAAAGTTCAATTGGTGCAACAGCTAAAGCCAATTGACCATCCGAATCGTCAACAGTTCGCAAATTGGGCGGAAGATCGTTTGGCCGAAGATGATGAATTTTACCATATTTTTAATGTAGAAACGAAGCAATCGCTCTACATCCTCGAATCGGCTAAGTCCCCAGACTGGGGTCACATAACACATAATTGCTTAAAAAAAAACATAGTGGCTAAATACAGTTTATATTTGGTGCTGTTGTTGACTTTCTTCTTTCCAAGCAGATGCTTTCAAGTGCTATTAATAGCGACTTTGGCTTCTGTTAATTTCTGTGCCAAATGTTTCTGAAATGACATATTTGAAGTCAATAACACGCCTAGGTATTTGTACTCATGTACTGTTTTTAGCAACACCCCGTCTAGTGTCCATTCATCCGCTTTGGCTCTTCGTCCTCTTGCATTCTTTACTACCATTGTTTTTGACTTCTAGATATTTATCCGGAGACTCCACGACTGACAGTACCTACTAAGGGCATCAATCATTTTTTGCACCACCTGTGGGGTTTCCGCCAATAGCACCATGTCATCGGCATACATGAGCACCGGGATGATTCGCAACAATATCATCCACATGCAGTGCAAGGAGTAGTGGACTGAACAAGCATCCCTGCTTTACTCTCTTGGCTTCTATTTTTCGCAGAAGAGAAAGGGACCTACAGTTGAAAGTCGAATCCGAACGGCAATGTTTCACAGTCAACTAATTCAAAGCTGACCCCAATAGATGGTAAATGTGAACGGTCAATGTTCTCAGGTGCACCCAAAAAAATTGCAACGCGTCTAACATATTACTTGTATTGAAACTGCCTGAACATATGCACAAAAAGTTGAGACCACTAGTAATTCTTAAGCTCAAATTCCGTTCCGTTTGCTAAATTAACAATTTTCACGTTTAGAATTGCTGTCGGTACAGATAATCCGTGCAGCAAATACATTCAAAAAGTTAAACTATATGTGCGGTTAGATTGAAGTGGCGCTTTCACTAACATTTTTCCCTATGTTAAGCCCCCTATCGACCGACACTTGTCCATAGCAACCCTGCCGATAAGGCATTCGATTTATTGCAAAAATGCAACTCTGTATGCCAAGTAATTCCGCCGCTCGGTTTGCTTCTGCCCTGTTCTTTTTACTTCCGAACCCGCAGAGCCTGCAGAAAAATTTTATTTCTCGCAGATTTCTTTAAAGTTTTTGCATTAAATGTGAAAAATAAGTGTTGAATCTTTTTGATTATTAAACAATTATTAAAAGCAAACTACATTTTGCTGTCTTTTCCCAGAAATTGGGTTGAAATCATAAATTTTCTAGATAATTCCTTAATTCATTGGGTAAGTTGCGTTAATTGTTTCTTTTAATAGCACTAGCTAACTAAACGCTCACTTTAGATGCGGTTTCATCACCACAAACCAATCTGCCACCGAGAAATTTTGGTCCAGCCATCCTCGTGCCCGAGCCACCTGGTAACTTAAAAGTGGCCAAAAGTGTTTCTCAATTGCTGCCAACCAGGAAAAAGGTAATTAGTCAGCAGAACCGTGCTCATAGGCCTCGAGTATTAATTAGCCTTCCCAAGGTCTGGCCCATATACCAGAGCCCAACTTTATATGCCCCAAAGGCCAGAGCCCAACATTATCTGCCCACATTCCGGAGCCCAGCGTTGTCTGCAGCTATCAACACAGTTTCGTCAGTGATTATTTTATTTGCTTCCGCTTAGATTCTATTAAATTAAAATGCAAGTGTAATGCTAGGTTTACATAGCGTCGCACTGTGACAAAGTCGTCTTTGACCCTCTGTGCCCAAAGTACTCGGAAGTCAAAAGTGTTCACACTGGCGGTACAGAAATTGTCTGTCACAGCGCTGGGACAGCCAAATGAGTACTTTTGATGTGAACGCTTCTAGTTGTCGTCACAGAGCTCACATTGCTCACATTGCGCACAAAAGTGAGCATTGAGCTAGTTCATGAGCACTGAGCCAGATCCACAATACAATATCAACAACAATCCAAAAAGGAAGGAGAAGGAGGAAGGAGTAGCGCCCTAGATTTTTTAATACTTGGAGTAGGCCATGTAAGCCTAGATACTTCACATGTGAGAATTGTTAAGATATCTGCGGCACTTCGTAAGAGTTTTGGTATTTTTAATATATCTGAGAAAATTAATACTTTACTTCCTTGGATGGCGAGGGTTTGCAGAAGGTTGTTTAGCCTCCTGTTAGCCCACTATGGTCAGGAAGTCAAAATGAAGTTTCGATCCCGAGCTCTGGACTGAAGACTCCTCCTCCTACCTGTCCATCCAGTATTGGAGCCATAAGTGTAGAAATTTATGGCATTCGGTTTGCAGTGAGGCATTGAGTTCCAGTCCAGCCGACTCGGTATGGTGACTTTATACATGGAAAGATGATATAGGCATAAGAGTGTAACATTATGTTAAGTGCATCTGTTGTGGTTGTACGCAATGCGCCAGTCATGAATAGTGCAGCACTACGTTGAACTTTTGTTATGGTATCTGAGGACGGAAGGTTTCCACAGAGCCGGCCACCATACGATGATTCCGTATAACTAGTATTGGACGTACAACGGCTGTGTACAACCAGTGTACTATTTCAGGCGAAAAATCCCCATTTACGACCAATCGCACGTTTACACGAGAAAAGTGCAGTATTTGCTTTTTTGATTCGTTCAGTTACGTTTGCGTTCCAATACAGTTTTTTGTCCAACACTACACCAAGATATCTGGCAGAATCGGTAAATTTTAGGTGTATATTGTTTAGTCGAGGGGGTGCGGGTAAAGAAAACGAGTTCAGTTTTGGTTGGATTGACTCCAAGGCCACATTGTGTCGTCCAATGTGAAAGTGTTGAGAGTGCTTCCTGCATCAGGTTGCAGAGAGTGTGAGAAAATTTCCCTCTTGTGATTATGGCAATGTCATCCGCGTACGCTATCACCGTGTGGCATCGCGATTCCATGAGTCGCAACAATTCGTTGACTGTTACCACCTAAGAAATGGCGAAAGAACACCTCCTTGAGGAGTGCCTCTACTTACATTTCTTCGTGAGCAGGCATCTGCTGGTAAGCATGAGTCGGATGGACTCCACCAGGGGTGCCTCGTAAGTTCGTAAGTTTAGCACAAAATATGTATAGGCCGAGCCCCAACTGTTCATGTGAGAACAAAACTTTCCCCAGCAAACATTTTTTATCGCAGAAGATACGCATGCAATTCTTCCAGTAGTTATCGCTTTACTCTAGCGATATCGCATAGCAATCTCATTCTCATCTCCCTTCGGGAAGAAGTGTACCACTGTGCGACACTTCTGGGAGGAAAGAAAGCGTTTCTTCTGGGAGTTGGGAAAACGTCTCTTCTCAGAGATAAGAAAGCGTTTCGTTCTGGGGATAAGAAAAAGTGTCTGCTAAGGGATAAAAAAGCGAATCTTCCTGGAGATAAGAATAACTATATTCTGGAGATAGGAAATCGTTCCTTTCTAAAGATATAAGTGAGTCTCTTATGTGGGAGGATAAGATTTTTTTTTTTTGTAATTTATTTGGCGACCTTTCTAATGTTTAATTAGTGTGAGTTGGCTGGCTCTAGGTCCGAAAAAGTTGCGTTTTTGTAAATGAAACTAACAAAAGTTTCAAGAAACAACGCAAAAAACGCTTTTTTGAATGCTTCGCATTTCAAAATTAACGGGCACTTCTAAGTTCGCTCAAAAGTTCAAGCTTTTGCACTTAAAAAGTTCAGCCCTAAGCTTAAGCATTACCACCAGAATGATGAAAGCACTCATTGCTTGTCTATTTTTGCTTTCATTGCTTTTAGCAGTTCCCAACTGATCTAAGTAATGATTGTATGGAGAGGCAGTTGGCAATCATGCGAAAAGCCTACTCTGAAGAGTCGTTTGGGATATAGATAACCGATGAAACAGTTCTGTATAGGCAACAAGCTCTTTTTGGACAAACGCAACTTTTTCGGACCTAGAGCCAGCTAGCTCACACTAGTTTTTTATTTTCATTATTCCGAATATTTTATTATTCCGAAAAACAACAAATTAAACAAGTTTATATTTTTTTATAATAAAAATTTTTAATTACTCTGAGGGGATTCGAACTCGGGGCTCTTGGACTAAAACACTAATGGAACACCGCATTAGACGGATGCGCCACGCCGCGCGTCTAAGGCAACGCATCTAATGTGCTATTTGTATTGAATAAGATGTACTTGTATTGAAAACATACACCAATTTTAGCTTGCTTGTAATTCTCAAGAACGAACTCCTTACCCAGCCAATATAAATAGTGCAATTGAAATTTGCGACGAATCGCGAATGCCCAGATTGGATGCGAGACCCCTTTAAAAAGAAACGCATTCATGGATTCAAGGCGATTTTGTAGGGATATGTCACCAATTTACCGATTGGATGAAAAAACAAGCTAATTTATCCCTTGTATGTTAAAAATCCGATCCCATATGTATATTGTTGGTATAATCACCAAACCAAGGTGAATTTACTATAAAGGTGACTTACACCGTTTTGTTAAGAGGGCATAATTTTTCTCTCTGAGACAGATGACAGCTGCTCTGAAAGGCAAATGCTAGAAACAGATAGCAAACATTTTACCTTCTGCACTTTTTGTTTGTTATTAGCACAAATTTAGCTCGAACTCGTGAAGACACCGCCAGTGCTCCTTGACCACAGCTTCCTTCTGCTTTCGTCTTTAGGTACAAGCATTCATTTCTTTCCAAAGTTCTCGATTAGTATAACATTTGATATATTGCATGTTGATATCTAATAATGAATCAAATACACATACAATAACACACACTTATGAGCCGTTAACACACCCAGTTTATTTAATATATGTAGATATTAAATTAATTATATTCTTTTTATTGTTTTTCTGTTTACGAGACGACGTTTGATTTCTTACTGTCAAAGAGATTTCTTATTCGAAAGAGAGCAGCTGTGATGAGTACCTCACCTTTATAGTAAATTCACCTTGCACCAAACAATCACCAAACTACTCACCCCTTAAACTATTGCCAAATTCTCTTTTTGACGAGAGAGATAAGAACACGACAAAATGTTTGGAGGGTCATTGCCTATTGTGAACGAATGTTCATGAATATCGGAAAAGCTTGCTCAGTAGGCTATCGTTAACAAAAGTTCATGATTTCTCAGAGGACTCAAAAAAGACTCGAATGAGATCAAAAAATTCATAAAATGATGGCTAGTGTATGTTTGTGGGAGGATTGGGTAGAGTATATGAACATTGTGTTAACAGTGAGCTAACAGTGGGTTAACAGTGGGTTAACAGTAGGTTAACAGTAAATAAACAGTGACTTAACAGTGAGTTAAAATAAATGCGAGAAGGCCAAGCTAACTTCGTCTGTGCCGAAGTTTTTATACCCTTGCAAATGCTGTTTTTGAAATGACAGAGTTTAAGAACGCTTACACAAAAATCTAAAAATTTTTTAACTAAAACCCATTTTCCGACAGATAAACATTTCGACCAAATTTCGCGAATCTTTTTGAAAACATATCAAATTAACAAATCAAATTGAGTTTAAGAAAGATAAAATTTAAAACAGAAAAGTTTTTTGTCACTAAGACTCATTTTCCGACCGATCGGTCCTATGGCAACCATAAGATATAGTCACCCGATGTCGATCAACTTTTTCAAATTAGGTTGAAAGAGTTTAATATTAAGAATCACCCACTTTAAGAACGATTTACTTGAAAACAAAAAAGTTTTTTCACTAATACCCATTTCCCGATCGGTCCTATAACAGCTATATGTTATAGTCATCCGATTTTGACCAAAATTTGCAAATCTGTTGGAAAGCATATAATATTAATTATAGCCGAGTTTAAGGCCGCTAACATTGAAAACAAAACAGTTTTTCACACTAAGACCCGTTTTTTGACCGATTGTTCCTACGGCAGCTATGAGATATAGTCATCCGATCCGGACGGTTCCGACATATTAGCAGCGTCCAGTAAAAAGAAGACTCTGTGCAAAATTTCAGCTCGATAACTGTAAAACTGAGAGACTAGTTTGCGTAGAAACTGAGAGACTAGTATGGGGTCGGAAATGAATATTTATATGCGTTGCAAACTTCTGGGCAAAATTATAATACCCTTTGCAAGGGTATAATAACAGTGGGTTAACAATGACTTAACATTGGTTAAAAGAGGGTGGAAGATGGGAAAAAGAGTAGGAGCAAATTTAAATTGAATATTAATAGAAGAGTAATAGAAGAGCTGCCATGAAGTAAAGTTTTCACAATTTATAATGCTTAATTCATTTCCATTGTCCGTTCATGACTTAAATATCGAATTGGCTCGCGTGCCTAAACAAAGAATTAAGATCAAAACCAGGATTTTATGCCTATAGTTGATGAAATCAACCTACCAGAAACGAATATTTCCATTTCAGTTCCTGAACTAAATTACAAATCTGCTTGAGTCCTTAAAGAAAATGATTTTCCTATAAAAAATTTGGTTATACAATGAACCACAATCTTTCCCAGTCAAAAATATATTTCACCTATTTTAGAAATCATAGTCCAAAATTTGTTCAAATTTTGTTATATTTTTTGCAATTTCAAGCCTGAATTTATGCAAACGAAATTCCAAAAACTTTTTTTCTCCAGTTTCTAAATTTACAATCAAATGCATAAACGCAAAGAACCGAATATTTTTTTAGATGTACTCAAATATTTTTAGTTATTAATTTTGTATGGGAGCTACATCTAAAAATTTACCGATCTTAACTAAAATCGGCCAGAATGTCAGGCTTCACTTAAAATAAGATTGTGTAGGAGTCTAGGAGCTCCTCCTATGGTCAGTCCCCTCATCGCCGATCGGAAAAATGTTGCCAGTAATGAAAAATCAGAGCACGCAACAAGCCCCGAATACTGAATTGGACACGTCTAAAGCCGAAGACAACGACGTTATTTAATCAACTGCGACCCATCTAAATATCGCAATTAGATACAAAAAGTCGACGACTTCTTATTCAAAGACACCAAAAATATAGGTTTTTACAAGTTTTGGAACCGGTTCTCGGACCGCACCTTAGACTTTTTGATGGGTTCGAGCCACCAAAACGAAAACGAAGTATACCCCTTCATTGGTAACAGCTGTACATTGTGATTGTAATGTACAATATGTGCATAAATCTTACTATTGGTCGAGTGCAGGGGTCGGCACAAAACACTATCACGTTTCGGCACTGCGAGTGTGTGCGTAGCAACAGACACAAAGTAGAACGTGCGCGCTCACCATATGGTCATGTACATCATGATGATGGTTAAACAGCATTGGGTGTACATTTTTTGTCAATATATAATACAAATTTCTTTAATATTAAACAAGATTCATCTGATTAATAACAAAGTTGACGACAGTCAATCAAAAAATTGTTCATCAAGATCGATCCAGTCCTAACACAGTCTGTAGATCAATATTCTCATTTGTATGATGTAAATATATTTTTGCAATGTTCATTCAAAATTTATGTTCAAATTTGCATGTTTATTGGTTTAAGTTGATTGCATAATGTGCTGCATTTTATACAAAGTGCTTTGATTTTAATTAAAATATTATAATCTATGAAATGTGGTTTATTTAACAAATATCTTTGGTCCTTTTTTTCCTGTTTTTTTTTTTTTTGTTGTATTGCAATTAAATGGAATCGAGCTAGGCTTACGATTGTTTGCACATAATTCGTTTTTATAGTATTTAAATTTGGTATGCAGCAAATGAAGTTTACATAAAAAATTATATTCAAACGCCGACCAAAAACCGCACACGGCCAGACGCAGGCATAAATAATTCATAACGATTTTATTTGCATGCGAAATGAGTTAGGAAAAAAAGAGATATAATCAACGAGAAAGTACAAGAAACGCCAAACAAACTGAATTAAGGTTGTGCGCTTTTTGTAGCATACTTTTTTGGGATTTGCTGTGGCCGTTGCAGCCACACTGGCCACACATTCGGTTTTATTGTTAGTGCTGCAGGGGCTCTGGCTCCACAATCCGGAGCTACTGCGGTTGGCCGTACCCTGCACCTTGGCCACAGCGAGCAGCGAGCAGCAGAACCGCAGACAAACGCGTAGGTGTTGCTGGCAGCCGGCCACTCGCTGCTGATGCTAATGATGGGGCAGCGCCACAAACACCCCAAGCTAGCTGCTGTTGACTCAGCACCTTTTTTCTTGCCACAGCAGCAGCAGCAGGAGCACAGCTTCGTCTGGTGTGTCCGTGTGTCTTTATTATGAGACGGAGCCAGGGCACAGGGTGCCATGTTCGTGTCCTGTGGCCATTTGCGGCTCATAAGGCATAAACTTTCAAGTGGCCAAGAGCGCTAGGGCCTCCCGCTGACATGCTGAAGGACAACTTTTAATTGAGATAAAATGGAAGCTCCACCACCACCAAGGCTTGAAATCAGCATCCGAGTAACTTCTAATTTAGTGGCCGTGAGAGTCTATGGCCGGGGCAACATGTAAATCAGCGCACTTTCGTAGCAGGGCCACCTGGTGGCCAGCTGGCTTGTTTGCATGGTAAACTTTGTGTTGTTGTTGCTGTTCTAGTTGTAATTTGTGTTTGTGGCCATAAAGTTTGCCCTATGCCTTCCCAGGTACCGCAGAAAAACATTCAATTTTTATACAGTTTTTCTCTTTTGTTGTTGTTGCTGTTGTTTTGTAGTTGTGGAAAATATTTACAGTTTAGTTGCAAATTGTTGCTGGTCTGTTGTTTGTCACATTAGCAAACTTTAGCCTCAACTCCTGGTGCACGTTTAATGATTTTGACAGGGTATCCAGCACCTCATTAGTGAATGCCTAGAGTGTGTGGCAACCGACATCATGGCAGCCATAGGAGCAGCAATAACCGCAATTCATGCGCAACTGCTCAGGCAATGCATGATTAAGGACCTCTGTCACCACACACACACATACACACAGACAGAGGCTTGCAATCTTGCATTGCCCGGCATGCACAGTAATCTCACAATTCTGTTCAAATTAACCAAATGAATTCACACTTATGGTAAGTAGAGACAGAGATACAAGGATTTCCAGAATTATCTGCCTCAATTTCCTTGTATGTGGGGCAGGAATTTAATTTGGTAAGCAACTTTCCATTGGCTACATTTCAGCGTAAATTCCTAAAACACTCAAAACTGCAGTACTCCCAGTCGTTTATTATCGTAGTAAATTTAATCCAAACTCCCTTCCACTTGTGCCCCCTTATTGGTGTCCAGGCATTTGCGGAAATAACAAATTTCTTGCTCGGAAATTAATATTTCCATTTTATAGAAAAACTTTTACAGCGTATGTATATTTCTCTGTGTGTGTGTGTGTGTGTCCAAGGCTCATTCTGTAAGTCGAGGGGTCTGCTGGCCTGTGGACTGCTCGCTATGCACATAATTTGTATGAAATCATAATCTTGAGAAAATAATGAGAATACTTGGAAACGCTTGCCAAAAACTTGCTGCAATTTTTCTTACAAAATGGCAAAAAAAAGGAAAAAGAAGAAAACCTTGATTGTTTGGTGTTGCACATGACTCATAAACACAAGTAAGTGGGAATTGCTGTGAAAGCACGAGTGTGATTAAGTCAAATCTTAAGCGTACTCTGTTGTTCCATGCTTCATATCAGTGCAATAGCAATGGGAAATCACAGCCACGGCAGCAAACATTAACTTCCGTTCCGACAGAGACTGACCTGTAAACCACCAACCAAATGGACAATTGAAAACACCCTCGGAAGTTGGCAACTCAAATTGAAAATGTAGCCTCGCCAGTGTAAGCCTCGTGGCGTTTTAAATGTACCAAAAAGCGTCCAAAATGTGCCCAAAGGCAGGGGATGGGCAGAGGTTCGAATGTGTCATAGATTGCACAGAAATTGCTTCCTTGGCACGTGTTTCATTTAACAGTGAAAATCGACAGTTCGTGTGTGAGCTTGTTAGTCTGTGACTGAGGCACTGTGTGTGCCATTTGACACACATCCAAAAAAAAAAGGGCAGAAGAAAAGTGTAATCATTTATTACAGCAACAACTACAACAACTACTGCCTTCGGCTGGTGTGAGTTTTAAGCCGTTTTCCTCATAGTGTGTAGACGCTTTTATGACTCACACACTCACGCACGCACTGCGAGCAGCCCCCAAAGCGACAGCGAAGTGAAGCAGAAGGCAATTATTTTTATTTACTGCCCAGACGCGCACTATGGCGCCAGCGTTATTATTGTTGTTGCCGGCGTCGCCACATAAGCCGCATCATTGTCAGCTCCGCCTCATGCCTCATGCCTCATGCATAAGCAAATTACAGCCGAGAGTTAATTTTTCACTTGCTTAACGAGCGGAAGTTACCATTTTGCACTGATTTGAAAATATGTCGCTGTTTGTGTGGTATTGGCGTCACCGCTGGCAACCCTCGGCAACGCCCACCCGCTCATCTTTTAGACCCATTTATTTGGTAATAGACGCATTCATATGCCTGTGTGCTTATTCCAGTTGTGATTGTTTGTCTGAGTCAAATGAATGAATTGCTCTCCGCTTCTATGGCAAAATATGCCAATTTGGTTGAGAACCCCGGCACAAGCCCCCACCCCAATTCCGCGCAGTCGTCGTCATTGACATGTGCCTATGTATTGTTCGAAGGTCTTGACTATGAATCGGTATGGTATGTTATGTTGCCATGCTCACTGTTCACTGTTCAAAATAATCAACCAACGTTGGCGTTTCTGTTTTATATTTTTCAAAATAAAAACCATTTTCATCTGAAAATTTTATGCGACTATAAAAATGAAGTGTCTGCCTACAAGTGTTCCACATTTTGTCAACTGCTACTCTAGGTTTTAATGGGGGAATATTGGCTAGCACGCAACCGCATTGAGTGGGTGCCAAATGCTTGGGAAGTAGATATTGATATACCCTTGTAATCAATATATAAAGAGTAAGAACTTAGTTTCCACCTCTGCCTCGACACCCAGCAAGTGACAGTGAATATGTAAGTATTTCATTGGTTGTAGAGATTTCTGTCTGCAAGACACTACAGGGATATGAGAGGCTAATGGAATGACTGTTGCCGAGTTGTTCGGAGTATACATCACTGATTTTTATAGAGTTTGATGGACTTTAATTCCACTCTTTTCTGGAGGGCATGTGGATATCGAAGGGGGTTACCTCTGCACCCCTTCTTCTTGTGGGATACAGCAGTAAGAAGGGGTGTTCACCTGTAGGATGTTGGAGTTATCGACAATGCCAGCTACTACACAAACCATCTGCTCAATGGAAGTGATGTTCAGTATAGTAACTAGAGCATAAACATCTGTTTTCCTACAAGCATAAAGGACGACAGTGACTTTTCTTACTCCTAGTTCCTAGTTATTTCAGACAATTACTTAGGGTTAGAGCCTCTTCCCTAGAGCTTTGGAGAGACAATTGCGGAAATCTCGTTTTTCTGGTTACGAAAATTTTATTGTAACTTATTTATACTTTTGTTGACAGCCTTTGTTTGTCGACACAAAATAAAAAAAAAAAAAAAAAAAATCAAGTCTAGGGTATGGTAACCAAAGACTCTACATAGCCGCAAAAGTTGAAATACGTATACGTACGCTGAAGCATTTGGAAAATTACGCATTATATACGTACTTAAAGTGAGCAGTAGGCATTTCCATTTTGCTTCATTTATGCGTACTTTGTTATTTTTCTAAGAAATTTTATAAAAAAAAAAAAATTTGAATTTGTATGAAATTTCATAGTTTTCATTTAATGTTGTCTTTGTTTTACGTAGCAACATTCTTATAAGTTAATTTAACACATATCTGATTCGTGATATTTTCGATGACATAAATTGAGTATTTAATTAAACTATGATTACCATCAGCAAGTTATTCGGGTAATTTTAACCAATTCTTATAAAAGGACTTAAGCATTACAAAGTGTGAGCTCCGCCGTGTTGACTAGAGCCTTTTTAAAGTTGTTTGTAAATTGATTTCGATTTGTATGTTTAACATATAAATTAAATTTAAATAAATATTCGGCTTTACACAGTTCAAAGGGCCATAAGCCAAGTTTCTTTCAATCGCTTGACATGTTTTCTTCAATTTTACCCACAAGGGAAAGGCATCTACAGTTTAACAGTAAGCTGCAACGTTTGAGAAGCTTTTTCATGGCTAGTTACTTCAAATCTAATACTAATAGCTAGCTAAAACGAGAA
This sequence comes from Lordiphosa magnipectinata, assembly GCA_037044535.1. NCBI lineage: Eukaryota > Metazoa > Arthropoda > Insecta > Diptera > Drosophilidae > Lordiphosa > Lordiphosa magnipectinata. The sequence goes on from JBAMBO010002915.1 coordinate 40,679, forward strand.
GGCTAAGCTAACTTCGTCCGTGCCGAAGTTTCTATACCCTTGCAAGTTCTTGTCTTCATCACGCTCCCGCTCTACTTGAAGAGATGCTAGATTTTCTTCGCGAATAGCATTTCGAGTTGATATCCGAGACGCATTTTGCTCGTAACGGATGCGAGCTCTATCACGGGACGCCTGCCGTCGTTGCTCCTGGGACATTGAAGACACTCGTGGCATTTTGCTTGATTTTATTGCTCACAATATTGGTTTCAACAATTTAAGCACATAAATAAACAAACTAATATGTTCCTTTCAGTCTCTTAGCTCAAACTCGACTGCCACATATCATACATTTATTTTACTAGAAAAGTTCCTACGCCTACTAGGAAAGTTGTAAAATTGACTCTTCGACTGATCGACTGATCCTATGGCAGCTACAAGAAGTAGTCATCCGATCCAGGCGGTTCCGACATATTAGCAGCGTGCAGTCAAAAGAAGACTCTGTGGAAAATTTCAGCTCGATAGCTACAAAACTGAGGGACTAGTTTGCGTGAAACTGGAATGATGGTGGCTGGAATGATGGTGGTCAACTCGCCATGGATCTATACAATTTGACATTTCGCGCACTTCTTTGATGCGAATTTTGCTTAAAGAACTTGCCATGAAGCCATTCAAAGTTCAATTGGTGCAGCAGCTAAAGCCAATTGACCATCCGAATCGTCTACAGTTCGCAAATTGGGCGGAAGATTTTTCCGAAAAATCATCTTTTCGGATGAAGCACATTTCCACCTCGGTGGTTATGTTAATAATCAAAATTGTCGCATCTGGGGCACAGAACATCCGCATATCGTCGTCGAGAAGCCAATGCACCCACCACGTGTCACTGTTTGGAGGAAAAGGAGCCACCGTGACCGTGAATGCTGAGCGCTACCGCGCAATGTTGAGTAATTGGTTCTTCGAGGAAATTGAAGCGGAATACTTGGGCGATATTCGGTTTCAACAAGACGGAGCTACGTGTCACACAGCGCACGCCACAATCGATCTTCTGCGCCCTATCTTCGAAAATGGAATAATCAGCAAATATGGCGATGTGAATTGGCCGCCAAGAAGCTGTGATCTGACACCGTTAGACTATTAACTTTGGGGAGCGGTCAAGGACAAATGTTATGCAAACAATCCTGAAACAATTGATGAGTTGAAGAACGAGACTCGAGTTGCTATTGCTGACATATGTTCCGAAACAATTGAGAATGTTCTCAAAAATTGGGTGGATCGAATGGGCTACTGCCAAGTCAGCCGTGGTAATCATTTGACCGAAATTGTTTTTCATAAATAAATGACATGAACCAACCTTTTCAATAAATGTTCAACCTTTGAAAAACATCGAATCTTTTTTTTACAGCAAAATTAAATTCCAATTTTTAATTGGACCACCCTGTACATTTATCAAGACTAAACGAAAACTTAAATTTTAAAATTTAGACTATAACCCCCCACCCCCTTGCAAATAGCTATCTACGCCACTGATCTATATTAACTTATGCATTGGAGAGCATTAACAATTCGTTGACCCTTCATCAACGCATTTCAATCTATTCCTGTTTTTATAGGCAACAACAACAGCAGCAACAACAAAAATGTGCATGCCCAATTTAACTTTATTTATGTTTCGCATTTTGAAATTCAGGAAATACTAAACACATGCATACTCATATCTTGTTGTCTCCTGTCGGATCTTGTGCTATTCCTCTGGCACAGTCTTTGTTTCAATAATTTGCGACTATTGTTTCAGCATTTAGCTTTCATTGTTTCCAACTTAAGACTAAGTTATAGACTTTTGGCGCTGACAAAGACGGCATTGTGTTAAAGTCAGGTATACCTGACGGCCAACGTGTGGATAAATTAATTATGTGGTTTTTAAACTTAAATGCGACAATCAATTGTTGCATTTGCCTGGATATGGACATGGGTCTGAACATGGCCAGGCGGTCAGTTAATTTACGCACACAGCAGGCGACGGAGCGTTTGCATATCAATGTGGGTGCAATACACACAGCCACACAGAGTCTCAACGGATTGCCTAGTGCCTGGACGGCTTGAAATCGACTCAACTCGATGGCTATGGTCTAGGGCCGAAGCTGATTTATGTGCGCTACGTGTGCAGCTGTGATCGAATTTCCAATCATGTTTACACACACACACATGGCAAAGAGAAGGGGAGGAGGAGACAGAATTCATGTAGCGACGATAGACACGCCGCCAACGCTGATGTTATCCGTTACAGCTGCTGTGATAATAGTAAGAACAACAACCATGGCATCAACAATACAAATGGACATGAATTGCATTGAACAGGTGAGCACATGACTTCATTTTCTCAGTTACATTCCCCAGCTGTGTGTGTGTGTGTGTGTATGGTCATCCCACTGGTCCAGACCATTTAGCATACATATGTTTACTGTTGCTGCTATTTATGTTTTCTTTAGCAAATTGTGCGTGCCTTGCTTCCGTTCCATCTACCTTCCCTTGTGGGAATTGAAAACCAGCAACCAAAAAGTTTTTTGGCAAACTCATTTATAGCGTTTTACACATAAAACGCTTTTGCTCTTTGGATTTGTTTTGTGCCAGTTAAATTTGGTATTCAATTGTTGCTTAGCCTATTCTGACCGAGTCAACAAATTGAAAATTAACAAAGTTCTCGGTGTGGTTTTGGCCGCGTTTCTCGATTTACCTAAGCCCTCTGCCTCAAAATGTTGGACCTAGGGTTAGGGGAGCCATCTGAGAGCGTAGAGCGCTAAAAGACTCTCAGAGGACCTTTTAATTTCGCTTGCAATTTTTAGCTCACTTTGTTTGATTTTTCTTTCTTGGGCATACGACGCTTCATATATGTATTATTTTGAGGGTATAGAAGCTAAAGTGGAAAAGCAACTCATTTCTTCTCTTTTCAATAAAGTTTAATCAGAAACTTAAAGTCTGGCCTCAGTAGACTTGATTTGCGGGGAAACTAAACTAAAATCGTTGGCGATTTAAGCTTTGCAGAATGATGCAAAAAATACACTTGCTTACTGGAAATTGTGCACATCATGTGCGGAAGGCCTGGGTTGGATATTGAAGCGAATCTTTGGCTCTGGACTCCAGGTTCTGACTAAATACTTCGGCTATTGATTCTGAAAAATGGAAATTAAAGTTTGCAGAACACATGTTGCAGTCTGAGTGTTTCAGCAACAATGTATCAGCGATTATGTTGCAGATTAGAGATGAGCGCGGGAAAGAATATTTGATGACGACTTAAGTCTATCGCATATCGTCCGAACCCAAATTTTAAATTAAGTCCCAAAGGTACACAGAGTACATTGAGTTTGTGCAAATGTATGTATATAACATACAGAAGGAATAATTTCTGACCCTCTAAAGTATATATATTCTTGATTCTCATCAACAAAATTATATAAATACAAAACAAAATAACTAAATAAAAAAAAACTGTCATAAGAAAAAAATTTGTATTGCTGCCACTGTAACGCTACTTTTGGCCGGGGTGTAGCTCGCCGGGGGCAGGGGTCACAGAAATTTTTTTCCTTTGTTTTGTAGTCGGTGGTTGCTGTACACGAATTTCCCTGGAGTCCTCCCAAGAAGAACACGAGTGGCGGATCGATCGGGTCTCCAATGTTATTCTTTATTCAGGGGGTTCAATCTTTTCTTAACTTAGCTCTAACTTATTTTACTTCTTCGCATCCAAGGGAATCTATGGTACTACGGTGTTGAATGGCTTACCTGCACACTTTGAGCTCGGATCGAGAACAGTTGCTGTCTATTGATTAGTTTATTGTGTTTTTGCAGCTCGTAAAAATGTTTTTTTTTTATACAAAAATGTTTATTAATGAAGGTTAAATTAGATTTATATTCATTCGACCCTCTTCATAGCAACACGTTTCAACCAATTTCTTTAATCGTTACTAAGAAAATACAACTCTTGTCAATTCCGATCAATCGAATTCGGAAACGAGAATTCGTGATTACGATGATTAGTCTGACCAGAGCTGTCAACGAATAGTCTTCAAGTTTTGAGTATAGCTGGAATGCATGTCTGGGGCGATCATCTACAGGATTTGCACAAGTCCCAATGTGGAGGAGTGGAGACATTCGTGTGCCACGCGTTGAGGACTTTGCTTGCCACTTGTTGTGGAATTTGTTTGCCACTTGTTGTGAGCTTTACTTGCCACTTGTTGTAGGCTTTGCTTGCCACTTATTTTGAACTTTGTGTTGAGATCGAGAACTTGTAAGTAGACTCAGGCTGGCATCAATTGACAAACAAAGAGCGTCTTGAGTTATAGCAGGTTGCTTGTGGTCGATCAGTATGGGGATCGTTTTGCATCAACATAGGCGATAATGAAAAATGTGATGAAGATCCATATTCAGCTGCGCGACGTACTTTCATAAGTAGGAACGATCGTCTGGCAGGCTGCGTTCAATGTAAGATCTGAAAAATTGGTCGGATGCTAAACTAATGTGAGGTCGGTTACATGTAGGTGCAGAGTCGGCTGAGTGCAGTGTCAAATCGTGTAAATTGGGCTGCAGCAGGGCATGGAATGTTTTTGGCACGAGGACAGCAGGCGGGGCAGCGGTTGGTGGACAGCTAGACGTGTAAGGGGCAACGGTCGTGTCCAGTCAGCGACCGTGAGCGAGCTCATGGCGTCATTTGCACAAAGAAAAAACGACCGTTTGCCCTTTGTACTTATGTATGTGTGTATTGGCGTTGCTGGCAGAGTTTGAACTTATGTGTGTGTGTGCGAATTTCATCAGGGTATAAACGTGTGTGTGTTTGGCGTTGCTGTTTTACAATTTGTAGAAGAAATTCCATTATAAAAACCACACCTAGGCTGCTGTTGCCGGCTGCGAATGAGCAAGTCCAGCTTGGAGCGAAGATTCCTCGATGATCGCAAGCTGTGTCTTTCTCTCCATGAGCGGTGAATCGCATTTTATGCATGTGTGAGAATGCTCCAAAATGCGCTTAAGTGTATGCTGTATACGTTGTCAGCATGTGTGTGTGCGACTCACTTGCCCAAAAAGCCTCGAATCGCTGTTTCTGTTGAGGACCTGGCTGCTTGCAGTCGAAATAGTGCTCCTTGTCTTCAGTTGGTCGCGTCTCCCTGCCTCATTGCTGTGCATAAACTTGCAGAGGCCAATTAAAAATAAATAGGGACACGGAAAATTTCGGTATTTTGCATTAATCCCGTCCCGATCCCGACCAACTGCTTTTTCTCTACTGCAAATGTTAACAAAAGCAACATATTATATATATTCTGTTTGAAGAGCATTCCAAATTCACTCTGTCCCAAATTAACTTTGAAATTTGGTAACATTTTGCGTTGTTCGTTCGGCTGCTTGTTGGAAAAATGTTAAATGTTTTCACGGCAGTTAATTTCTGTGAATCTCCTCCCAAACGAAGCGTTAAATGCCCCTGGTGTTCCCCAGAGGTGTGAAAGTGTTGAGAGCACCGAAAAATTATGCTAATTATTAAAATACATGCGGCTACCATTTTAGACAAATTCAAATTTATATTGTTGCCTGGCATTTTAATTAGCCTGCCGCATAAATTTTTATTTCTCAAATCACGGCCACAAGCATGGCAAACGAAACTTCAAAAACAAAAACCCTAGGGGGCAATGTGTTTTCCATTTACTTCCCATTTGCGTTTGTCTACATTTCTATGCCATTTCTATTTCAACCTTTTTGTTCGTCCAACAGAGGAAAAAATCCTTTGACGCCAGGAAGACTAGCAAAAAAAAAAAACAAAATACTGAAAATCAAGCTCGTGCCTTTCTTCTATACACAAAATGAAATTAGTGTCAAAATGTTTTTGCACTGGCTGTGTGACTGAGTTTTCATGCTGTTTTACACCGGCGCCGGCTCCAGCGCCACGCCCCAAAGCGTTTAGCGCGCGCCTTCAGAAACGAGAAACCGAATGAGCGATAAAATGTGCAGGGACGTTGAATACCCAAAAAAAAAAAAAATAGATAGAAGGAAGAGACAAAGACAAAACAAAACACCAGCAAAAACATCAACAAGGAAAACGGACCATTTCATTCAATGTTATTTTCGGCTTAAAGCTAAAATAAAAGTTGACACCACAGAGGGAAAGCCAGAGCCGAAAGAGGCCGAGGGGCGTTTCTGTGAATGAAATGAAATTTTTTGTGACAAGCTTCAAAAGCTCTACCTGAAGTGCAAAAGGTGGGCCATGGCTTAAACTATTAAGTGCGTAGCTCTATGAAAACTTAGGCAATTGAATGTGAAATATACCAGTTGTCCTCTCTAATTTCCGCCTGAACTGACTTTTGACCAAAAACTTCATTTGCATTATGTAAATGGCAACTTGGTGTGCAGTTTATGGTAGCATAAATAAACATTACATGTTAACCGCAATATAAATACGCTTTGTGCATGCCATTGCACTTTGCTGCTAAGCTCAGGCTACATGGCGTATGCGTACTAAACCAGAAATTGCATAATAAAGCGACCGCAACATAGCTTTAAGTGGGCGGATGTGAGGATGGAGTGAGGAGGTTGCTGGCTAAAATGATATATAAAATATGAAATGACAATTTAAGATTTTCTTGTGATGCCTCCTCTAAGCTTCCAATGCCCTGCACGTGACTAGCAGTTTCTTTTTTTCTTCTACACGACATACCCTAACAAAATGTGTATGAATTAGTCAACTGGAAAAAGAACCAAGTTTTCAAGGGCGTAGCCAGCTTTCCAAAAAGGTAGGGGCAGCATTTCCTGAACGTTTCTTAAATTATACTTTTCAACATTAAATAATTAGATCAATTGATGCATTTGATATGAAATGAGAAACAAAATCAGCTGCACCCGTGCCCCTCCTGGCTACACCCTAGCAAGTTTTTGTCATAGATTTCTTAAATATAGTTTATAAAATCAATCCCTACACTTGAAAAGTGTATTATAGATTTGCCCAAAAGTTTGAAACGCATAGAAGGAATCATCTCCGACCAGATAAAGTGTATATATTCTTGATCAGCATGACGAGTTGAGTCGATTTAGATTTATCTGTCCGTCTGTCTGTCCGTCTACGATTGCATTGCCGAGCAAAATGTAAGCGACATGCGGAAATCGCTTACAATTGCAAACATTTTGTAAATACCGGAGGCTGTCAACCTACAACGCATGCAAAAGCCTTATTGAGCTTGGTTTGAAAACCGCTTGCTGACTTGATTGCTTGGGTGTATCGAAATACTGCGAGAAAAACTTTTTGGTTTTCAATGTTAGCGTCCTAAAACTCAGCCATTATTAATATTATATGCTTTCAGAAAGATTTCCAAATTTTGGTCAAAATCGGATGACTATATCTTATAGCTGTCATAGGAATCATCGGTCGGAAAATGGGTTTTAGTGAGGAAAACTTTTTTGTTTTCAATGTTAGCGTCCTCAAACTCAGCCATTATTAATACTATATGCTTTCAAAAAGATTTCAAAATTTTTGTCAAAATCGGATGACTATATCTTATAGCTGTCATAGGAAACATCTGTCGGAAAATGGGTTTTAGTGAGGAAAACTTTTTTGTTTTCAATGTTAGCGTCCACAAACTCAGCCATTATTAATATTATATTATATGCTTTCAGAAAGATTTCCAAATTTTGGTTAAAATCGGATGACTATATCTTATAGCTGTCATAGGAATCATCGGTCGGAAAATGGGTTTCAGTGAGGAAAACTTTTTTGATTTCAATGTTAGCGTCCTCAAACTCAGCCATTATTAATATTATATGCTTTCAAAAAGATTTCGAAATTTTTGTCAAAATCGGACTACTATATCTTATAGCTGTCATAGGAATCATCGGTCGGAAAATGAGGTTTAGCGAGAAAAACTTTTTTGTTTTCAATGTTAGCGTCCTCAAACTCAGCTATTATTAATATTATATGCTTTCAAACAGATTTCGAAATTTTGGTCAAAATCGGATGACTATATCTTATAGCTGTCATAAGAACCCTCGGTCGAAAAATGAGTTTTAGTGAGAAAAACTTTTTGGTTTTCAATGTTAGTGTCCTCAAACTCGATCATTATTAATATTATATGCTTTGAAAAAGATTTCCAAATTTTGCTCAAAATCGGATGACTATATCTTATAGCTGTCAAAGGAATCATCGGTCGGAAAATGGGTTTTATGAGAAAAACTTTTTTGTTCTCAATGTTAGCGTCCTCAAACTCAGCCATTATTAATATTATATGCTTTCAAAAAGATTTCAAAATTTTTGTCAAAATCGGATGACTATATCTTATAGCTGTCATAGGAATCATCGGTCGGAAAATGGGTTTTAGTGAGGAAAACTTTTTTGTTTTCAATGTTAGCGTCCTCAAACTCAGCCATTATTAATATTATATGATTTCAAACAGATTTCCAAATTTTGGTCAAAATCGGATGACTATATCTTATAGCTGTCATAGGAAACATCTGTCGGAAAATGGGTTTTAGTGAGGAAAACTTTTTTGTTTTCAATGTTAGCGTCCTCAAACTCAGACATTATTAATATTATATGCTTTCAAACAGATTTCCAAATTTTGGTCAAAATCGGATGACTATATCTTATAGCTGTCATAGGAATCATCGGTCGGAAAATGAGGTTTAGCGAGAAAAACTTTTTGGTTTTCAATGTTAGCGTCCTCAAACTCAGCCATTATTAATATATGCTTTCAAACAGATTTCCAAATTTTGGTCAAAATCGGATGACTATATCTTATAGCTGTCATAGGAATCATCGGTCGGAAATGAGGTTTAGCGAGAAAAACTTTTTTGTTTTCAATGTTAGCGTCCTCAAACTCAGCCATTATTAATAATTTATGCTTTCAAACAGATTTCCAAATTTTGGTCAAAATCGGATGACTATATCTTATAGCTGTCATAGGAATCATCGGTCGGAAAATGGGTTTTAGTGAGGAAAACTTTTTTGTTTTCAATGTTAGCGTCCTCAAACTCAGCCATTATTAATATTATATGATTTCAAACAGATTTCCAAATTTTGGTCAAAATCGGATGACTATATCTTATAGCTGTCATAGGAAACATCTGTCGGAAAATGGGTTTTAGTGAGGAAAACTTTTTTGTTTTCAATGTTAGCGTCCTCAAACTCAGCCATTATTAATATTATATGCTTTCAGAAAGATTTCCAAATTTTGGTCAAAATCGGATGACTATATCTTATAGCTGTCAAGGGAATCATCGGTCGGAAAATGGGTTTTAGTGAGAAAAACTTTTTTGTTTTCAATGTTAGCGTCCTCAAACTCAGCCATTATTAATATTATATGCTTTCAAAAAGATTTCCAAATTTTGGTCAAAATCGGATGACTATATCTTATAGCTTTCATAGCAATAATCGGTTGGAAAATGGGTTTTAGTGGGAAAAACTTTTTTGTTTTCAAGTAAATCGTTTTTAAGGTCTGTGATTCTTAATATTAAACGCTTTCAAACTAATTTGAAAAAGTTGATCGACATCGGGTGACTTTAACGTATGGTTGCCATTGGACCGATCGGTCGGAAAATGAGTCTTAGTGAGAAAAACTTTTTTGTTTTCAATTTTTTCGTTCTTAAACTCAGCGATTGTTAATTTGATATGTTTTTTTAAAGATTCGCGAAATTTGGTCGAAATCAAATGTTTATCTGTCGGAAATTGGGTTATAGTTACAACAATTTTTGATTTATATGTAAGCGTTCGTAAAATCTGACATTTCGAAACAGCATTTGCAAGGGTATAAAAACAACGGCACAGACGAAATTAGCTTGGCCTTCTCGTTCATAATAAGTTATCCAACGGCGAAAATCAAGCCACACAATTCTCTTGATATTCAAAATGGAATCAGCAGCGCTTGTACACAACCTTTCTTAGTACAGAACTGGTATAGTACTGCTTTACTTTCGCCTAATCATGCTCTTCCGTTTGGCTAGGAACTAAAATAACCCCTGATTTTAATGGGTTTCCTTACATGCTTTTCAGAAAGAATTTGACTAAGGTACAGACACTGAACTCGTGGGTGAGTTTCATAAATTGGAACAATTGCTAATGATAATGCCGGAACTCATATCTTATAAGTTCAGCGGTAAGGCGTGCCTTTGAAGGGCTTATATCAGGGGACGGCAATGTAAGCAGAGAAGTTGCTACTGGCAACTGAGAAGTTTTCTTTTACACAAACAGAGAACGCACAGAGAGCTTTAAAAATGCTTCACTTTGTTATTTGCTATGATTTTTTTCTGCCTACGTTTCAGCTACCAATGCCGATCCCTTCTTTATGATGCTTTCTTCAGTGATTTTCCTCTATCTGCATAGCTTTTAGCATAAAAGAGCACGTAAAGTGTATTTACCAAATCGTGGTGCTTGGCAAAGTAATTTTTTCAGCATATTCACGTCGGCAGTTCAATTCGTTTTTCAGTTTTTATGCTGCCGCTTGTCTCGGCGTGGGGCCACAAGTAAATAAATATATGCAAATCACGTTGCTATTCTATTTGGTTTTTTTTCTACAAATTTTTTTCGACTGCCCATCGATTTTATGTGTCATGTTGTGCTCAAAGCAATTTTGGCATTTATTTTTTGCTGGCGGCTCAAGTACTTTACTTGGAATTTGCTGGCAAGGCGCTACCTGCTCCTGCTCCTGGTGGTATGCAACTGGTTGCACATTGCAGACTCCACTTACGGCTCTGTGAGTCTGCGTGTGTATTTGATGGTGGATTTTTATTTCGCTGTTTTCTTCATTTGTTACATCATATCAATAACTCACGCGCAGCTGACACATGTAATAATTCAATCGTGCGGACAACCATTAAGCAAGATTGATGATCTCTTTAAAGCGCCGAACCCTTGGCGCCGTCTTTAAAGTTTGGAATCCATGTGAAAAATGATTGCTGCCAAACAATTAAAATCACCTCAGTCGAAATCCCCGGCGCTATCTCTGCTTATTTATAGGCGATAAGCATTTGTACTTATGATTGATGAAGTCGACTGGCATTGTTGAAATATTTTATGTAGCTACATCCATCCCTCCACCCATCCACGCCGCTTTGTGACAACAGAGGGTACCTAAGATTTTACGACAACCGCAGATTAGTTGAGATTGCCTCAGACAGACAAAGACAGGCAACAAATTCCGCAGCTGTTAAAAAGCTGACATCGTCACCTTTGGCTCTGCATTGGGCCGCATAAATATTTACGGCTAACATTCCACGGGTGGGGCAACAGGCGGCAGACAAAACGTCAAAGTGGCAACTGTTTGAGCAGCTAAATTGAAATATCCTCGGTCTTGTTCTGGGTCGGGGTCTTGGCATTGTTGCGGCAGGTTTGCTTCCCCCTTTTGGCTGGAAATTCATTATGAAAGGTGTAACAATGCTGGGGCGAAAGTAGCTAATAAAAGTCGTCCTGCCAAAAAGCAGCCTTCCCTAACCCTGTCTCTGGTCTGGTCCTGGGATGCTGGCTGCCTTGTTTATTGTCATCATAATTATAAAAAGGTTTTTACAGCCAGTCGGCCAACAAAAAGGGATAAACGACAGGTGAGTTGCCGGCAAGGATTTGAGGCATCTGACCTTGGCTCAACAAAAGGATTAAAAGGGGATTATCTTTATATGTTGACAAGACTCGTATAAATAATTGGCATGTGTGTGCAAAGAATTCAATAAATACTTTAAAAACTTTATCAAAATATCACCCAACTGAATTGAGTTAGTCAATTTATTTTAATTAATAAATATTTTCACAATTTTCCCATGAATCTGCAATTAAATGTCGGCCACAAATTCAAATCGTTGCCAAAAACGGAATTTATTACCCAAATTGCTTTAGGCAATGGCTAAACAAGATACTGGCCAGCCCCAGTTTAATTGACTTTTATAAGAAACTGGAAAAATGTGGCCATAAAATCAAATAGCTGATGCCCACAAATAAATGGGGGGAAAAAATATTTGTTGCAAATTATTTAAATGGTTTAGCTCTTGTTTGGTATTTGTAGAACTACACGGCCAAACGGCAGATTAATGCATATGAAAGACAAATATTATATACACTTAGTTGCTTTCCTTTTAGTTCAGTAACAGAATGGAATCACGTTGTGTTAAAGTTTCTTTAATCTGAAAACCTAATAGGCTTGAGTCAAGATTAAAATCAACTGTGACCTGTTTTCGGGGGGATCCATTGCGTTACCTAGTACTGCATTGTGAAGAGTATAAGGTCCGACGTGACCGCATTGATACTGAGTTCGACTGCCTTCGTCCTCTTATGATACGAAATAACATTCCCAGGAATGACCCTCAGAACATTTTCCTCGCCAACTCTGCTGATGACACAGCCAATTTGGCCAGACATACCTGTGTCTACAGCGCCACCGATTTTGCAGATGGGCAAGGCGCTGGAATATTGGTATCAATCAAGCAAAGTGCGCCATTGTCATCTACATGTTAAGGAGAGACGACTGCCTCAGAGAATTTTTAATGGAAGATCAACTTCTAGCCCAACATCAAGGACACAGGTACCTGGGTGTGTTCCTTAACAGGAGCCTGTCTTGTGCTTACACATAAACCAGTTCACAAAATCGCTGCTTAGAAGAGCTGCTCAATTGGGATGGCTGCTAGACAGCAGAAACATATTGTTATTAAAGAACAAGGTACAAAAGTATATACAAGGCAATCATTGCACCCGGATGGAAATACGTTCTGCAAGTATTTGGTACAAGCCAAAGTACAGCGCAGACTATCGGGAGCGCCCTACCATTGCTTTTTTAAAATGTTGTAATTAATATCTGTTGATTTGTGTTGATTATATTGAATCATAATTAACCATTGACCTTGAGCCAGCCAGATGCAAACTTTGACTAGAATCAAAACCCTATATATAAATGTCCGAATGATAGGCGACGTTATTGTTAAGCAATCTGCTAATTACGTTGAGAGACTCAGAGGCCCTAATCGGCTTGCGAGGCAACTACTCCGGCAGAAGAAGGATAAATGGTGTCAGAGCCAGAAGAAGACTTTTCAGAATCTTCCCTTGGCAACTTCCATGACTAGCACTAGTGTAACACCAATCCAAACAAAAAATGGTAGCATAAAAACTAAAAACTTATCCACTACATCGTAAGTTGCTAATCAAAAAAGTGACAAAAAATATATTAAAACGAGAAGGTCATCTAACTTCGTCTGTGCCGAAGTATTTATACCCTTGCAAATGTTGTTTTTGAAATGTCAGAGCTTACATATATATCAAATCAAAACTCGACTGCCAAATATCATACATTTTTATACTCTGTACCGAAGGTACATAGAGTATATTAAGTTTGTGCAAAAGTATGTAACAGGGAGAAGGAATCGTTTCCGACCCTATAAAGTATATATATTCTTGATCAGCATCAACAGCCGAGTTGATATAGCCATGTCCGTCTGTCTGTCTGTCCGTCTGTCCGTCTGTCCGTCTGTCTGTCTGTCCGTCCGTATGAACGAAGAGATCTCAGAGGATGGTAAGAGATAGAGGTTTGACATGTATGGGACATATATTTCTTATACTTGCAGGCAGATCAAGTTTATTTTCAATTTTTTCCACGCCCCCTCCCGCCCCCGCAATTTGGAAAAAACTTCATATCTCCTACAGTTTTGGAGATAGATCGTTCGTTCCTTCTAGAGATACCTTGTAAAAATTATTTATCGATTTGCTGAAGGAATGATAAAGATCGGATGAACGATACTCAAGTTATGGGCAAAAAACGGCCAGTTAACACCACCCACCCCCCCACCAACAACCACAGCAACATACCCTAACCGTTCAACACAGGCAATCTTAGTGCGAGAGAGAAAGAGAGAGAGAGAGAGAGAAACTTAGAGAGCGCACCGCGTTGTGCGCGGGGTGTTAACTGGCCGTTTGACTCCTGAGCAAATGCGAGTGTAAGGGTACAGAGTATGTTATAGTCGGGCTTGACCGACTTTCTTTCTTGTTTTTACTTGAAAAGTTCCTACGTCTGCTAGGAAAGTTGAGTTCAAATAACCATTGACCTTGAGCCAGCCAGATGCAAACTTTGACTAGAATCAGAACAGTTCGCTAAACCCCACATACTATCCGCCATCGTGCAATATTTTTGTTATACGCTCAGTTGTTATACGCTAAGTGTTTCTCTCTCTCTCTTAGATTGACTTTTATGAATGGAATGCTGTGTTGGCTGGTGGGGGATGGAGGGAGGGGGTGTCAACTGGCCTTTTTTTGCTCATAACTTGAGTAACGTTCATCCGATCTTTGTCATTCCTTCAGCAAATCGACAAATAATATTGATAACGAAATATCTCTAGAAGGTAACAAGCATCTATTTACGAAACGGTGAATTTAATGTGGCCCGCTGTGTGGGTAGGTGTGTAGAGTTGTGTGGGGAGGCACTCTTCCTCATTAGACAGATCCTGGTGTTTGTTGACATCAGCGAACGTTGTCCAACCCCTCTGTTCCTTCTCCCTCGTTTGAGCTGACTTTGAATCAGGGCTGCAAACCCAAACAATTTTTCGGAACCTCCGGTTTGCTGGTTCGAGCCAAAATTTACCAACGGTTCAGATTCGGAAATTTGAGGTTTGAGGTTTTTGGGCGCTAGTTTTGGTTTGAACCTCGGTTCGGTGCAAGTTTTTACCCATGTATTTAAAATAACAATACAATAGCTATACACTTGACGACTAGATACATTGTTAGTCCGCATTTACACGGTGAAGCAAACTTCATGAAGTTCCTCAAGAAGTTTTTGATTGTGGGGAAGAGGTGTTCAAAACCGGTTTGCAGGGCAGTTTCCGAAGTCAATATTTTATATGGGCTTTGAGTAGATATTTAGTAGACTTTTAGTGTTGTTTTCCCCTAATGAATGATCTCATCGTTCGCTTGCCTAGCGTTCTATTGAGGTTGCGATAGTTTTTCTTTTCGCTCTTGAATGTGGGCATGATGCATGGTTCGCATCGAGCTGCGGCTTTGATAGATCCATTTTCTTTGCAGAACCTATTGCGCCTGAAGGTGTTGTAGGTTGGTTATATACAAAGATGGTTATGATGGCGTAAAAACTGATATTTTATCGTATATTAAAATCTTATCTTATCTTGAAGTCGTATACTAGGTGAGAGCGATTCCTTGAATTGGACAAAATAAAAACACTTTCTGTAAAAAAATGCTTGTACATCAAAATGTTCTGGGAAGGTTTACAAATCGGTTTTAGTTGAACCGAAAACCAATGCAAGAGCTACCAGTAAAAACTTTCATTGGAAAGTATCTGAGTGAGTGCGCCGTATGTATTTTAATTTAAACCTAAATATCTTTCATAAATATGTAATTTAAATTGCTTTTTGTCATATTTTGATTGTGACAAAGCAGTGAGCCGTGCAGTCAGTCAGATAATGTCATTTATTGCATTTAAGTCATTCAAGCAAGTTGCACAAACATCTCACACTGCACGAGACATTCTGGCTACAAAACTAGCTAAAAGAGCATGGCTAAACACAGTCGAACAGGATAGGAAAATAAATGAGCGGAGGACTCGGGGGGCAGATGGCGCCGCAGCTTTGACTGCACTTAGGGAGATCCAAATGTAAAACGCTTAATTTGATAGCGGGCAACGTACCATTTTTGGGTCGAAGTGCCGCCGAGTCTGTCAGCTTTGCCACTGAAAGCTAAAGATTTTCAATTAAAACAACTTGGGCAATCAGCATATGTGAGCAGATTGAGCTGGCTCTAATCCGTTGCAACAACCAACAACAACAACGACGCTTGCAAGTGTAATTATGAACTTTAATCGAAAAACTTTGCACATCTCATTGCTCATACCAATGAGCCACACAGAACAGAACCAAACAGACAGATAGATACTTGCGCACACACTTACTTAGATAGGTGTCTTTTAAATTCTCAACATATTTTTAAAGAGTTAGATAGGTTGAATTGCTACCAAGAAGCCATGTGCTCCCAACTGTTTAGGGTCGGCCCAATACGAAATTCCCGTTAACATTATTGCCGCCTGCAGCCTTTCAGCTTGGCCGGCTGATTCAATATGTTGCACGAGTCTAGCCGCAGTGTCCAACTAAAAAAGAAGTGCCTACAAATACAAATAACAAACATGAGGGCGTTGAAAAAATTTCAATTCGTATGTGGCAATGCAATTGCTGTGCTGCTCGGATGCTTCGTCTAACTGAAATTGCATCGAAAATCGCGGGCGCGTAACAAATAAAATTCTGCAATTTTGTTGCCATTGATGCCCAACGTCCGACAGTTACAACAACCAGAGAAGGGCGACAAAGGTTCAGCATGAATTCGTGTTTGTTTACTGACTAACCGATCCCTGTGCATTGGCATCGTTAGGATGTCACCTTTTTTTGAAACCAACAGAAGTTGCTCCTCAGCCTCTAGGGCCAACTAAACTTGTACAGTTCATTCTCAGATAAACAAATATAAGAAATTCCATTGAAAATAGCCATTCAATCGATTCAACAATAACACATTGAAAATGGCAAATAGATTTCGCAAGAATGCAATTCAATATTGCATAATGTGGTACTGGCGACTGGTCGCATTCCGGTGAGTTAATTGAGCTGGCATTTCAAATGGAACGAAATTGTATTTCATGTCTTTTTTAATCTAAAAATTATCCTCCAGTTAATAATAAAATAAGCTTGGATTAAAAGCGGTATGCTTATATGCCAAACCCTTTGTGAATATAAAAACTTTAAATCTTTAAATCAGGGCCGGCCAGCCATAGTCACTAGGCAATGCACCCTAGAGTTGGGTAAAGGTTGTTCATTTCACTGAAAATTTTCGCTTGTTCTTTTTTCTAAGTAAGTCAACTTACTCAAATTGCTCACTTGTTCACATGTTCAGTTGTTCCCTTGTTCTTCTTCAATTGTTCTGTTGTTCTTGTGCAGTCTTTCACTTGTTCAGTTGTTCTAGGTCTATGTCGGGAGATCAAATGGGTGGGTTTCAGTAGCACTAATCGCTTTAATGTTTTTTTGATTCTGTACGGTTTTTTTGTTCTACACACATACCTAATTTGTGTGAATGTGCGTCGTTTACTCTCGGACTCACTCTCCTGCTCTCTCTCTCTCTCTCTCTCTCGCTCTTAGTAAAAGCACTTAGTTCAAAATGTTGGCTGGGCGTGTGTCAATATATAGCCCACTGAACAACACACAGAGCAAGAGATAAAGAACAGCTCTCAGAACAAGGCAGACAGATTAATTCACAGAACAAGGCAGACAGAACAATTCACAGAGCAAGCAATACATAACTGCTCACAAAGCAAGACAGACAGAACAACTTACAGGGCAAGCCAGAAACAACCACTCTTTGAGCTAAAGAGACTGAACAGCTCTTAGAACAACTCAAGAACAACTCTGAGCAAGACAGACTGAACAAGATAGATTGAACAAGATAGACAAAAACACAACTCGCTGAACAAAAATGAACTCTTTAAATAGAACTCGTTCACTTGCTCAGTTTAAAGACCAACTCAATTTTGTTCACTCACTCATGAACAGTCTTACACTAATTCACACTGAATGCTTGTCGAAGCCATGCTTGTCAGAGAGAGACAGGTATTCTTTTCTGTGCTCTCCATTTGGCCTGCCCTGTTTTAAATCAATTCGTAATTTTATTTTTAAGTTAAATTAAATTAAATCTTGATGCAGTAAACTCTTTTTTGAATTCACAAACAATGCGCAAAAATTATTATGGGAACGTTTGTACATAGTATTGGTTTTCTTCTCAATGGTACGCCAAACTAATAAGAGAGCTCCAATCACTACAAAAATAATCTATACCGTTGATGTTGTGTGTGTTCACACTCGTTTGCTTACATACGAATACACACTGAAAGCCTAAGTTTAAGCCTGGTTTGGGCTTAATGGATCAATATTATCTTGGAGGATTTTGCACTCAATCCTTATGCTTAGCACAAATCTTTCATCATTCTAAATGTTCTAATTTCAATCCGTTTTTAGCATCGCATGTTAGATAGAAATTGGAGAGCAAGAGCGGCAAAAAATAGAATAAAAAGAATTTTAGACATGTGGCTACAAGCGTGTGCGATGGAGCAGTGCAATGAGATGTCGTTCCATTTATGTTCAGTGCCAGTGGCGTACGCAGAATTTTTTCTGGGCGGAGTTTAAAAAATTGTAAAAAAGATAGAGCGCAGGCAAATTTTTTTTTTTTAATCGGGAGAAAGGAGTTTATAAGTGAGAATCCACAATTTGCTCATACAATAAACATTGAAAATCTTTGCGGGATGTGCTGGGCAAACTTTAGCATTTTGCCTTCAAGTAATGTAACATAATTTGAATTCAAACGAGAAGGCCAAGCTAACTTCGTCTGTGCCGAAGTTTTTATATCCTTGCAAATGCTGTTTTTGAAATGTCAGAGATTAAGAACGCTTACATAAAAATCTTAAAATTTTTTAACTAAAACCCATTTTCCGACAGATAAACATCTGATTTCGACCAAATTTCGCGAATCTTTAAAAAAACATATCAAATTAACAATCGCGGAGAAAGATAAAATTTAAAACAGAAAAGTTTTTTCTCACTAAGACTCATTTTCCGACCGATCGGTATAGTCACCCGATGTCGATCAACTTTTTCAAACTAGTTTGAAAGCGTTTAATATTAAGAATCACCGACTTTAAGAACGATTTACTTGAAAACAAAAAAGTTTTTTTCACTAAAACCCATTTTCCGACCGATCGGTCCTATGGCAGCTATATGTTATAGTCATCCGATTTTGACCAAAATTTGCAAATCTGTTTGAAAGCATATAATATTAATTAGTGCCGAGTTTTATGACGCTAGCATTGAAAACAAAAAAGTTTTTTTTCACTAAAACCCATTTTTTTTACCGATGGTTCCTATGGCAGCTATAAGATATAGTCATCCGATCCGGTCGGTTCCGACATATTAGTTATGGGGTCGGAAATGAATATTTCTATGCGTTGCAAACTTCTGGGCAAAATTATAATACCCTTTTGCAAGGGTATAAAAACGTAATACACGTCAAATAGAATGATGTATGATATGCACATCAATTTCTATTTTGGTTTTGGTCTGCTTTATGCACTTTCAAATGCTATTGCATTTAAACTCTGATGTTAAGTCGCTCAAAAATTGTTTATTTTTCTAATCTATTTAACATATGACCCAAAAACATATCTTGAAACGCTGAAATGGGAAGTCCCACCCCAACCACTGTATTGCCCAGACATCGCCCCTACAGACTATGCCCTTGAGGATCTGCACTTTCGCTCTTTTGAAGAACTTTAAAATTGGATCGATTAGTGGATCGCGTCAAAAGTCGCATCGTTTTTCAATATGGTTTTCTAATATTGACAGATGGAAAAAAAGTAGTGACTAGCGATGGACAATACTTTGAAAAAAATAAGTTATAACAAATTTTCAACAAAAAAGCGTCAAACTTGAAAACTTAGCACTTTCTTATACAAATATTATTTAATAGATTTAATAAAAACAGTTGAAATGTTTAAACTGCTTCAGCCGCTTACCAAAATTTAAATTTTTTCGAGTTTTGCTTAAAATGATATATAGCAGAAGTGCCCGAGCGCACATACGTTCCACGAGCCCCATAAGCCTACATAAAGCAACAACAGTTTCATATGCGTGCTCTCCTCTCTTTCTTTCAGAGCGAAGGTCTGCAACAACAATTTCATATGTGTCTCACTTCTCTCTCTTCTACATCTCTGACAAACTCGAACGCAACTACAATGTTGCTTATGCTTTCTCAGTGCTCGCCTCTCTCGCGTGTGCTTGAGACTATGGTGGAATTAACAAGGTGAAGCCGTCAGCATCTGCTGAGGGCAGTGCCGGCCAAATGGAGAGGACAAAAAAGTGTGCTTGTATTGATGAGCAAGAGAGCTCACCCCAGACTACAGCCGTTTTACTTGCAATTCAATGTTCACCGATGCACACAATCATGAGTTCGGCTCGCGTTTGCGTAAAAACTCGACAGACTTCGGCAGGTCTGGCTGAGGGCCAGTAGATGTATGCCTGTGAGATAGAAAGAGACGGCAGAACATTTGTTTGTCTCTGCTAGGGTATTGCCGTCCGCTTCTAGCATTCAACAGAGAGATATAATTCCACCATGCTTGAGATAGCAACCACCACACACCAGAGTTGGCATTTTTTTATTCGTATACGGATATCGAATAATTTTTTCAAAAATTATTTTTACTCGAATAAAATAAAAATGTTGCTTTATTCGAAAAATTAAATGGAAATAAAGATAAATTTAATTTATTTGTTCAAAAATTTATTCGTATCAGAATAAATTATCTACGGATAATTTTGTCACGGATAAAAAAAAATATTGGATATAAAAGTCCATAACACTTGTCCCGTTCATAATACGCTTAGTTAGGCATGTCTAAACCAGAGTTCCCCAATAAGAGAGCGCGAAAATTTGACTGTCTCTCTCTCTCTAATACACAGTGAAGCATGTAACATTCGCAATACTGAGCATTACAGATACAAGTACTAAGAACCGTTTTAAACCACTTTTTGTTACTACAATACCATTAAATCGCGGAAAAACACATAAGAGGATCAAAAAATGTAATAATGCCAAACAAACTTTACTTCCAACCAATTGGAAAATCATGCCAGAATCAATGCAAAGTGCAATTCGCAGCTAAGGCATCTCCATGGTAATAAATCCGCTAAATGCTTAAGAAACTGCTTTTCAATGCAACAAATGAAAATGAAAGCGTTCCACCGGAAGGACGACATCCTAGTATACCTTTTTTTTAGTCTGCAAAAAATTTGGAAATTATATTTGTTGCCAAAATATTTTGAAAGAGTGTTTCATCATCTTCATCATCAGTATTGAAATTGAAAAAATCGTCGGGGTAAAGCCAATAGACATGGCAAAAGGATCCCATAAAAAGTATCCTTTTCGCCTTGAAGAATATCCAAAGCCTCTGCTATTGGTGCAGAGCACCTGACAAACTCATCGATGTATTCAAACTCCGCTTCTTTAAGGCCGTTCTTAACATCAAAGACCTTGTATAGTTCCGAACTTTTATTTTCTATCGTTGAAATTGACCGTAATGCATCGTACAAACTATTCAACCTTGTTATTCCAGGACGCGTCAGTATATGTCCCAAAATTTTTATACCCTTGCAAAGGGTATTATAATTTTGCCCAGAAGTTTGCAACGCATAGAAATATTCATTTCCGACCCCATAAACCATATATATTCTTAATCAGGGCGACGAGCTGAGTCGATTGAGCTTTGTCCGTCCGTCTGTCTGTCTGTCCGTCTGTTTCTACGCAAACTAGTCTCTCAGTTTTATAGCTATCGAGCTGTTTTTTTTGCACAGAGTCTTCTTTTAACTGCACTCTGCTAATATGTCGGAACCGACCGGATCGGATGACTATATCTTGTAGCTGCCATAGGAACCATCGGTCTAAAAATAGGTTTTAGTAAGAAAAACTTTTTTGTTCTTAATGTTCGTGTTCCCAAACACGGTCATTATTAATATTATATGATTTCAAACAGATTTGCAAACTTTAGTCAAAATCGGATGACTATATCTTATAGCTGCCATAGGACCGATCGGTCGGAAAATGGGTCTTAGTGAAAAATTTTTTTTGTTTTCTAGTAAATCGTTCTTAAGGTCGGTGATTATTAATATTAAACACTTTCAAACGTATTTGAAAAATTTGGGCGAAATCAGATGTTCATCTGCCGGAAAATGGATATTAGTTACAAAAGTTTTTGATTTTTATCTAAGCGTTCTTAAACTCTGTCATTTCAAAAACAGCTTTTGCAAGGGTATAAAAACTACGGCACAGACGAAGTTAGCTTGGCCTTCTCGTTTTGATTACTTCTGCTGAAGTAGGTCGGTTTGCCAAGTTCCAAAGTTGCGGTTTGGTGAATTTTTCCGAGGGCTGATTGTCGCGTTTTCAGCACACCTTTTGTGTCATCCGTGGCTCATAAATTGAGTGTATGTGAGGCACATCTGATATGGCTTGAAAGTTGAATTTCTTTAAATAAATCCTCTTCGTTATATAATTATAACATTTTTCCTCAAATGAATATTTCTGGTCAATAGTTTGCTCTTCAATCTCATCAATAATGTTTTCGAGATCGACTCCGAATTCACGAAATGCTTTTACGAAATTGCTTCCGTTGTCTGTAATAGTAACAACTATTTTAGTATTGCCACACACACACACAAAAAAACTCGGAATTCGTTTTCACGCGCCCGTAAGCTTATTCTGGGCACCCCTGATATATAGTATGCTTGAATTTCTATAACTACATGAAGGTTCAATCGAATTAAGCTGGTTTGTTCTTTCGGTTTGTTAGCATCAGTCCAATCTTTGTTATTGCTCTGGATTGCTTAGTCAAATTCGCAAGAGTTTTCAAGACAAAGTTGAAAAAACTGTACAAAATGAGGGAAAACGTGATGATTTTACGTGGAACCAGTTTTAGTGTTTAGCAGTTCAAACAATATTGCTATGGTAGCTGAGCTCTTGTATGCCCTTGCGTTATCCGAACTGATAAGAACTTGCCAAAAGTGTTTTTCTTTGCTTTAAATCTTCATTATTTGTTGATTTACTATTAACTTAGTTATCGTTTATCTGGTCATACCCAAACTCTGCGAATCTATAAATGGTGCCGTTTTCTATAGACCAGGCATGTGTGTGTTTAGTCACGCGAGAGCGCGCTCATTTAGCACTTCTTTGTTGAGGTAAAAGAGAGCAATATACGCGCGAATACTGTCGGTGAGTCGACGTCGCTGCCGCAAAGCGCTGTTGTATACACTTAAGACTGGGACGTGCCGGACTCTGCTATAGACATATTTAAAAGGTCCGAAAAGTCTACCAAAGTTGGTTCGAACCAAAAACTTTGTTTACAATGCAAAACCGAACATTTGTGTAATGCAATGCAAACACATAGACACTTGGGTCAGTTGCCATGACGGTATGTGTGTGTGCACGGATGTCAATTAAGGCGCAGACTTAAAGGCAGCACCTTAACTTCCATCCTGGCGCTTTGCACGTGAATTTCGGGCCGCGCGTTAGAAACTTGACTCTTGCCATCAAAACTTTCGACAGCGGCTGCGGCTTATGGCGTTGTCTGCCAAGCCCCAAAAGCATTTATCTGCATTTTATTTCGTTAATAAATTGAAACTTGCTGCAAAAGTTTTAACAGTGTGGCAAGGCAGCAGCAGCAGAAGCATTTTGCCTCAAGCCAAGTGCCAAAAGCTGCCACCAATGTGATGTGATGCGATGTGATGAGTGAGCATTTTTGGCAAGTCAGCTAAAACAATACTTTGCACATAGAGCGAGGGCGGACTGCCCTTGATAAGCCTGCACTTAATGCCTTTAAAGAGGCAACCAACTGACTGTGGTCTTTTGTTTTTGTACCAGAGCCTGCTGACTGGGACGTGCTACCTTGGCTTAATTACATTTTGTCGAGCAATTAAATGCTCAATAATTGTTTTGTTGCCCGCTTCAAGCGCAGTTATTCAAACAGCCACAGCTTCACATCCCCCCCTGCTCATCATTTACGCTTTTCAGCTGGGTGCAAAGGTGCGCCTGGTTCGTAAGCATGTCCCTGTCCGTGTCCGTGTCTCTGGTGGAATTTCGGTCCGTTTGTCTGAATGTCTGTTTTATTTATGGCAGCACAATAATGATCAGACATTTGTCTTCCTACTGCTGCACGACTCGATGGCTTTTGTCGTTCGCTCTGTGTGTGGGTGTGTGTTTTAAACCAAAACACGCTTAATTTCCCACGGATGAATTGAGTAATGACTTAAAGTTTAATTTAAACTTAATTAAATCGCCTTCGCCCTCGCCCTCAATTTTGTGCAAGATAATAAGCTTGTGTATGCAAGTAATTTAGCGAACCGGATGCCTGTTGATATCTAATCAAGGATGAACCCACCCACCAGGCGGATTAATGAGGTAGCCATGGCGTATTATAAAGCAACAACTTCACATTGCAGCGATAGGGAACACAATAGAACACAAAGCTTGTTAAAGTCAATAAATATTATAAAAAACTAGCAAGTTTTAGCCGGTTCGAGGTCATGTAATGTTTGCACATAACTTTAAACCAGGGACGGCTAATATAATAATAACAGTTATGGAAAAAAACAAAAAAGAAAGTCGATTAAGCCCGACTATAACATAATCTGTACCCTGTATATATCTGATAAATTTAAGTTATTCCTTTATTTGATCTTTATCATTACTTTTGCAAATCGATAAAGAATCTTGATAACCATATATCTTTAGAAGGTACGAACCAAATTGCGAAGGCGGGTGGGGCGTGACAAAAATTGAAAATAGACTTTATCTGCCTGCAAGTAGAAGAAATATTTGTTCCAAGTATGTTCAACCTCTATCTCTTATCATCTCTGAGATCTCTTTGTTCATACGGCCTCACGGACAGGTCTATGTCGACGCGGCTGTTGATGCTGATCATATTTACTTATATTGGTAGAAAATGGCCATGTTCAGCAGAACAACTTGCTCCCTGCTCAAGTATACATTTGTAATTATCTTAATACTGAACTCTAAAGATGCCGCATCATAATAGACAATTTGAGGTATCATGATACAGGAGCATGTATCAAAGAAATAGTACGCTACTTTCAAGCAGAGCTCCCAAAAAGTGCTCCCTTTTTACTGGCTGTCAGAAAAAATACAGCCATCCTCAGACACTATGAAAAAGTGAAATGAAATGGCATCTCACCTCTGACTTTTAACAGCGTGCTCTTTGCTCAATCAATGAGAGTTTTTTTTCGGTTCCTTTGTTCATGTGTTTTCATGAGACACTTTGCTGGGCAGAATTTGTCAAAAGTGTCTTCTAAGCAAGAGTGTGTGCCTCAGTAAACTGTAAGTGTGTATGCATATTAGTGTGCTTCTGTAGAAGGCAAAACAAATCGTTAACATTGACGCAGTTGATTGTTGACTATAAAGTGCAAAGGTCGTCAAATTAATAATAAATGCATTTTTTTTTAAAATTTGACAAGAGTTTTAATGAATCGCTATGCAACTTATGTGGGAAAAAATTATCGGGCCACCATATTACAAATTTGAGGCGGCATTTGACGGCTAAACATCTGGAAGTACTCGGTAATGAGGTCAACGAGAAAACCAGTGTGGAAAAAAATGCAAAGAAAAGGAAAATAGCCTACGAGGCCAATATAGAGAGAAAAAATTGCGTCTATCATGAAAATTGTTGTTACTGAAAGCAGACCATTTTTACTGTTAGACTGCGAAGTGTTTCGCGAAATTTTAAACCAAATATATAATGCCCCGCAAATGGCTCCAATAACATCGAGAAATATTATGGATCATGTACGAGGGAAAGAGCTGTCCATAAAAGAGGGTATAAAGGTTATGTTTAAACGCAAGCTCATATCGCTTAAAAATGATGTGGACCAGGCTGGAGAAATCAGTCCTAGGGATTTATTTGCAATTAATTAATTTGACGTTCCTAAAGACTGAGATTGTCGTGGAACCTCTTGGGATGATCCATCTGTTTGAGTCGCTTACTGAATTGTACATAAAAATAAATCATGGAGATTATTCAGTAGCATAATTTGCTGTACTACCTATATAATGCCTACTAGGCCAAGGTGAGTGTGTAACACAACAACCAAAAGACACTTTGATAAGACACTTGGCTCGATTTGCTCAGTTGCGTATGCTCAGCTGCTCACAGCTGAACGAAATTATCTCCATCAAACTGTTATAGTAAACGAGAAAAGCAAAATCTAGTGTTCTGTTGAGAGAGTGAGCGAGACTGTTAAATTTCTCCCTGTCATTTTGGTGAGCAGACAGAATAGAAAAATTTGGTTGAGCATATTTTGCGAGCTCTGCTTTAAGGTGAGACTGCTCCCTCCAACAGCAGAAACTATTCGATACAACATTTTTTTCTGATACCTGCTCAGGGATCAATTATTCTGCTGAACACGCCCAATGTTTCCTTCTGCCTGTTACATACATTTGCACGACTTTAGTATACCCTTTTTACTCTACGAGTAACGGGAATTAAAAGGAATTCTGGGATAACTTTTTTGCTTGTAAAAATGCCTTATGACTTATGACTTGTCCTCCATAAAATATGTAAACTTCAGAAGAAACACATAGCTATTTGACATCAGCAAAATGTTGGAAAAAAATTTCTTTTATGAAAATCTCTTACTCATTGAAGGTAACCACCACCATATTTTTCACATTAATCAGTTCTAAATATTCCATAATAACACAGTTCGACAAAATCCAACCTTATTTAAAAACCCGGCATAAGACGCTAAAATTATGATAAAAAGCATCACAAAAAAAACAAATCTACCGTGCGCTTTTGAAAATATTCAAGAATTAAGGTTTAACTCCTTCTGGAGGTACCTTAACCAATTGCCCGATTGAAGTGAATTTCTTGTATTGCGTTCCCAATGACATTGTCCAATTTGCAGAATTTTGCAGATTTTTAGCTTAAGCCCTTAAACTCTAAGCTAAAATTGTTGTCTTTGTGTGTTGCAAGTACACAAGTACCCATAAAACGCGAACCGAGGCATTATTAGAAAAACTGGGTGTGAGGTGATGCTTACAGATCATAATTTAAAGGTCCCATGCTGGGGTTTTTTTTTAGTGTTGTACTGTGTAACATATAAAAGTTTCAGCCCAACTGCAACATTTGATGAAGTGGCTGCCCTAGAAAGCGTTGCTCTTGAAAAAGAATCTAGTGAGAAAAATTTCTTTGCTTTTAAAGGTAGCCTAGTGAAAATTTATATTATCATGAAATATTATTATATTAGTATTGGCATTTCAGCGTCGTACGGAGACGCTGACAATTTTTGCGGAGCTCATCTAATTACATAGCTCAGGAAATCCGCTCATGAAAATTGTCAGAGCAGCCAACCAACAATTCGCTTTGACAATTGCATGGACCTGCCAACTCGTTTTTTTGAAAATAGCTGATAAATTGTCGAAGGGCGGTCTGGAAATGATGAAACTTGTTTGATAATTGTCAGAGGTACCTTAGAGAATTGAGCACACAATGAAAAAAATTAAAGCATAGAAGACCAAAAAACAAAACTACAATTATTTGGACAACTGAGAGGTGGACAAACAAGTGGAGCTGATCAAAGTGGGCGAGTCGCAACCAATTTTATGGAATCTGGCCCATAAAAAGCATTTCGATACCCGCAGCTGCATCACTTGTTGCGGAGAACCCTTCTCTGTATGCTTCTCCCGGCATGCCATTTGCCCAATGTATGCATTCCACCCATTCTAAACCTTCGCAGTCTCCTCAGCCCACGGAACGGCCAAGCAGCCCTAAGCTGAAGTCTTCACAGCCCATTATAGTAGTGGCTCCTTCGGCTTACTGTGGTAGCTTCCGTTGCTACTGTTGTGGCCACCTTTAAGTCCGTATTCACCTAGTTTATCCTCCTCTAATACGTCCGCCGAGTATGATCCGTCTCCAGTCTATGGAGCTGGCTGTAGCTACTGGCAATATTGCTGCGGCCCAGCAATTTTAATCTCCAGATGCGTTTTGTGTGGTCGTTATAGCAGTATGTCTAAGTGGCTAAGTTCTGCTCCCGCAGTCCAAAATTAAAGACTTCTACCGCCCCACACAAAATGATTCCATGAAATAGACCATGGCATTAGCACAGACAACTGAATTTCCCCTAGTGACTTCCATTTTCAATTTTATGCACTCTTTTATTTTATTTGAATTATCCCGCTTATTTATTATACACACAACAGCTGATTTCTGTTTGTTGCCTGGTCACACTACATTGTCTGAGCGGCTCTGGAAATTTTCAAACAATTTCGGCTCCGCAAAAATTGTCAGCGTCTCCATACTACGCTTTAGGCAAACCCAGCTTCACCAAAATTATGGAATAAATGTTATGAGTAAATTGCTTCATTACCAGCAGAAAAACTGCTAGTTTCATTTGAATGCTGCCGTTTAAGGCATCTTAGAGTATCGCGGTTTGTTCACCTAATACATTTTTCGACAGAATTTTGATTTTTCTTAGTGGAAATTACGAATTTTAATGAAAGGATTAATTTCATAGTTTTGGAGAAGCTCCTGATACCCAAATGGTCAATGTTGCTCTAAGGCAATTGATTGTACAAAGATACCCATAGCCCGCGAACTAAGGCTTCGATGGTGTATTTGAAAACGCAGTTCGGTCTATTTTTACCTCTAGTTTATGGCCTATATGGACTCGATAATGGGTAATGTCAAATGTGGTACCCACTATCGCGGTTTTTCGATGCATGTTACCATCTCTTAAGGGCACATTTTATTGGTCAGCATCGCAATATATTTAAAATCTTACAAAATTCTATCGAGTGGTTTTCCATTGATTTCATTATCTAAGTTAAGCCTCTATGGGCGGGGTACTTACCGCTTGTCCATTGGAGGCGGGAATTTAGTATAACAATTGTCTTCTTTGGTGAATTTTCCAAATTCTTAGCTCTCTCCTTTTTTTTAACCAGCAACAGATGTTGTAGCTGTGTGTTGTTAGTATAAATGTCCCCATTAAACACGAACTTGACGTGATAAAGAAAAACTGGGTATTAGGTGTTGCTACCTGCTACTTGCAGGCAGATCAAGTTTATTTTCTATTTTTGCCACGCCCCCTCCCGCCCCCGCAATTTGAAAAAACGTCATATCTCCGACTGTTTTGATGATAGCTTGTTCGTACCTCGTAGAAAAATCTGGTAATCAAATTATTTATAAACTTGCTGAAGGAATGATAATGATCAGATGAACGATACACAAGTTATGAGCAAAAAAAATTAATCGGCACCCCCGACCCCCCCACTTTCAGCCAACCACCGCTGTATTCAAACAAACACAATCTTTGGGGGACAGAGAGAGAGAGAGAGGAAATCTAACAGATGAGCGTATAATTACGCGTAAAACAGCGTATAACACGTATAACTAGCGAGCAAAGGCGAGCGACGGCATCGGGCTTGACCGACTTTCTCACTTGCTTCAACAGCAATCGTCTCTATGGAAGCTACTTGACAAATGCGCGGTATGCGGAAAATAAAATTGTATGTTATAGCAGACTATAAATAAGACACCTGCGCAAAGTTGCAGCTTTCTACCTTTTAAGCCTTAGTCACTAAAATTATGTCAAATATTTTTTTGTATCAAACATTCAGAATCCGTCGGGATATTTTTTTTTTATTTTTAGAACTTTTTAAATCTGGACTAATCTAATTTATACACACGCCTTGGCGGACTTGGAAGCATGCCAAAGGTACTTATTTCACGTTTATTTCTCACTTGAGAAGACCAAGTGGTTATGATCTTAGAACGTAATATGTTTCTCTGTGTAAAATAGCGTGAGACACAGAATCGAAACAAAATCGCGGGCAGCTATAAAAACCATTTTATCCAAAATTTAACTTCAGGGACAATTCTGACCTTTTCCGAACCTTTTTTTAAACGGTTTTCATCATTAATAATAATGTAGCTTACTTTTTGACTAATTTGACAACAAAAATTCGATGGACGAGTGCAGCTGTTTCCCTTCACTTTATCTGGACCAATGTATCTGAAAACTTTTGCAATAGCATTTCTCAAAGAATACTAGAGAGCAAAATCTTGGCGTCTGCCTGTCTAGCCAACCGCACACTAACTCCCGCTACCCCCTTCCGCCATAGTCGTAAGAAATTTGCCAACACATTCAAGGCAATTAAAACTGTCAGATGAAAATGGTATGGCACATTTCCAGGGCTCAGCGGGCCACGACCAACAGTCTGGCCACCAAAGCCACTCAACAGTCAACAGAGAGTCAGCTGGTTTTTTTTTGTAGAGATGGGGGCGGCCTGCGAAAGTTTTCGTCCCACATTAGTTGGGATTTGTGTTTGAGCTGGTAAATAGCGCTCTCTAGTCAGATCGGCGTTTTGTTTGCTCTTCCTCATTTCATTTATTATTTTTGTTTTTTTGTTCCTTCGGCCACACAAACAAAACCAAAGCGCCAGCGACGACAACTGCTAACAACAAGTACAACAACTACAAACAACGGCAAACAACAAGGATGGCACAAATTAAGTGCACACTTCCTTTGCATATTTAAATGCCCCTATATACTTCCGCTTTGAGTGTGGCACGGTCGTGTGCTCTGTGTTTGTGTGTGTGTGTGTGTGTGTGTGCTGTGTGAACAAACATTTTTTTTTTCGACCATTTGTTTGCATGTTGAACACGGCCACACCAACTGGCTCAGTGGGACAGCAGCCACCAGGCGCAGTTTGCGGCCCATTGTTGTTTGATTTCTAATGGCAAATTGGTAAACTGTATAAAATTTCAGCTTTAATCCCCTAGCACAAAAACACCAATCAGTTGTCTGACCCAGGAATTCGCTGCAAGTTCATAAATATTTATTAATCTGAGGCCGGTCAAAGTGTCTGCTGTGAACGCCTGGGGCGGTTTGTGTAGAAGTAATTTAAGAAGTGGTGCGAGTGAGTACGTAAGTTGCCTTTAAGGAGTTAAGAAATGGCAAATCCAGCACATATGTTGACATAACTCCCGAAATGTTTTTCATCCTGATTTAAGATACAACCCACAATATTATATAAAAATTTATAAATTTTAAAAATTACTCAATGACTTATTCTGATTAGTTTCTAAATCACAGACGCATAGCCTAAACGGTAAAATGTAGAAATTAGAAACTTGAACACTTGTTTTCAGTTGAAAGTGAAATTTTTATTTTTATCAAGACGGGAATTTTACAAATTTTGACATAGTCTTACTTAGTACACAAAATAATAAGTTACGTGATTTCCTGATTTCGTTGGGCCTTCATCCTAGGTCGAAAAATGGGGATTTAAGCAAAATTTCTAAGGAATTGAACATCGGATTGTCTTAACATACATAGGTGGTTAGTTATAAGTAGAAAGTAATACGTAAAACTAAAAGCCAAACGCGTATACTCTCACACATCCGTTCGCACAAGCTGCTTTTCTAACACCCAAAATATCGTTATATCTTGATTTTTTTCGTTTTCTCAACTCAACAAGGAATTGCAAGGTCATAGGGTTTGGATATCTGAAAGAGCTGTTGATGAGAATCCCTATTCTTCATTCATTCTCAATAAATATAAAAGCCAGCCTATGTGAGAGGAAGCATCAATAAGTACCCGTGTTAGCCATGCATATGGAATGTGACTGTTTTAGTGACCTCTTTGAATATCAATTATGGAACTTTTAGAAGGCTCCAGGTCAATAAGCTAGGATTTTTGTTCATAACTTTTCTAAAATGCATGCATATGGCATTTACTGAATTTTCCAACATAGTTCATCCATATTTTTCGCAACTTGTCATTTTAAAGATCCCAAAATGGGCTGTATCTTTTTTTATTCAATTACTGACTAGCAGTAGCGGATGTAGGGGAAGAAGGGGATTAAGGGTCTGTAGTGACTGGTACAATAATTGCTAAGTATATACTTATAGCACCAGGAATTTTTGTCAAATAAATAAGTCTAAATCTAAGTCTGCGCCTTCTTTTTATGCCCTTGCAAAGGGTATTATAATTTTGCCCAGAAGTTTGCAAAGCATAGAAATATTCATTTCCGACCCCATAAAATACATATATGTATTCTATATATAATATATGTATATTCATCGGTCAAAAAGTGGGTCTTAGTAAGAAAAACTTTTTTTTCAATGAAAGCGTCCTTATACTCGGCCATTATTAATATTATATGCTTTCAAACAGATTTGCAAGTTTTGGCCAAGATCGGATGACTATATCTTATAGCTGTCATAGGAAGCATCGGTGGGAAAATGGGTCTTTGTAAGAAAAACTTTTTTGTTTTCAATGCTAGTGTCGTTAAACTTGACCAGTATTAATATTATATGCTTTCAAACTGATTTCCAAATTTTGGTCAAAGTCGGATGACTATATCTTAAAGCTGTCATAGGAATCATCGGTCGGAAAATGGGTTTTAGTGAGGAAAACTTTTTGGTTTTCAATGTTAGCGTCCTTTTACTTGGCCATTATTAATGCTTTATGCTTTTAAACTGATTTCCAAAGTTTGGTCAAAATCGGATGACTATATCTTATAGCTGTCATAGGAATCATCGGTCGGAAAATGAGTTTTAGTAAGAAAAACTTTTTTGTTTTCAATGTTAGCGTCATAAAAGTCGGCCATTATTAATACTATATGCTTTCAAACAGATTTCCGAATTTTGGTCAAAATCGGATGACTATATCTTATAGCTGCCATAGGAACCATCGGTCAAAAAGTGGGTCTTAGTGAGAAAAACTTTTTTTTCAATGAAAGCGGCCTTAAACTCGGCCATTATTAATACTATATGCTTTCAAACTGATTTCCAAATTTTGGTCAAGATCAGATGACTATATCGTATAGCTGTCATAGGAACCATCGGTCGGAAAATGGGTTTTAGTGAGGAAAACTTTTTGGTTTTCAATGTTAGCGTCCTTTTACTTGGCCATTATTAATATTATATGCTTTTAAACTGATTTCCAAAGTTTGGTCAAAATCGGATGACTATATCTTAAAGTTGCCTTAGGATTGCTCGAAAAATGAGTCTTAGTAAAAAAACTTGTTTGTTTTCAATTTTATCATTCTTAAATTCGGCGATTGTTAATTTGATATGTTTTCAAAAACATTCGCGAAATTCGGTCGAAATCAAATGTTTATCTGTCGGAAAATGGGTTTTAGTTAGAAAAATGTTTGATTTTTTTGTAAGCGTTTTTAAACTCTGACATTTCAAAACCAGCATTTGCAAGGGTATAAAAACTTCGGCACAGACGAAGTTAGCTTGGACTTCTTGTTAATACATTCGCTGGTATATTTCAAATGCGTTCACTATTTCGTTGTCTCATGCATTTAATAATAAATCAGTGTACTTCACTTTCTTCCCCCTTGTTGTTTATCGTTAAATGCTAGTGAATGCTACGTACAATTTGCATCGGCCCCTCCTATTTTACCGATTGAAACAGGCTTAAATACTAACTGGATGTTTGTTTGAAGTGTGAACAACAAAACAAGTCCGCGGATGAGAGAATTTGATTATTCTCGAAACAACGATCGTTGTACGGACATACCCAATTGCTGTTCCAAAATGTTGTAATTAATATCTGTTGATTTGTGTTGTTTATAAAGAATTATACTCAACCATCGACCTTGAGCTAGCCAGGTGTAAGTAGTATAGCTGCCATGGAATCGATCGGTGTGAAAAATGGACTTAGGGAGGGAATTAGCATTCAGTTTTTTTTATTAAGACTAAACCGTATGTTAAAGTCGAATCTGCCCGACTTCGATATACCAGTTACATTGGGGAAGAAAGGTTTAAAAGCCTTCCCTAACGTAATTCGATTCGGTTTCGATTTCTTGTTCTCAAACCTCCGGTCAAAACGAGATTTGCACCAGATATGTATATAGGAGAGAAACCATCAGTCCAAGCAATAGGATCCAAAATGAAACAGTCGGCAATGAAAGAGGCTGACTCTTACTTTTTACTTTTCGTTTTTCCAAGCACTGCCATATTCTGGACACAATAAACCAAATAATTATTGATTTAATATTCAAGACTTAAATGCAAATTAAATTACACTAGCAGAACAAATTGATCACAGAAAAAAGGAAAATTCACTTTAAGTACATCTAGCAACTGTAAGAGTGCGTAATTTGGCAGTTACTTGTCACTCCATACATTTTCAAACCGACAAACTTTTTCGTTTTGGGGTTGCGAGAACACGAATCCATTCCACTTTCGAAAAGTTGCCGTGGAAGTGGAAATGGGAGTATGCGCCATGATGTTTTACATATGACAACTTTAACTCCATTTTGGTTTTCGTGCAGATAAGTGATTTTTTCCGTCAAATTCATTCATATCGTGGGCTTCGGTTAAAATTAATGTCAGTAGTGATGGTTGCGTTAAAGCTACCTCCGTGCCTGGTATATATCGAAACATTAAAAACATCCCACGTTCAAATGGAGCTGACTTAAATCCTCTTATTTCACTCGTATCTAACACATAATCATACAAATTGCTTCATATCGAAATGAATTCATATTCAGATAACAGATTACACACAGAGCTGCAGAGGGGACAAATGCTAAGCTCACTTTAGCCAATCCCAACTACAAATCCGCTGACATTGCGAATTCGATTCCGACTCGACAGCCAGGCAAAGTGCCAGCTCCGTGTGTGAGTGTGTGTGTGTGTGTGTATATGAGTGCAATATGTCTGGCAACTTGGCATTCTGAAGGTTGGCACTGGCCGCTATATCTTGGATATTGTTTCCAGGCTTACTCAATGGCTGGAAAATTGCAAATCTATTAGCTCACACACACACACACACACACACACACACATAAGCACTAAATTTCAAGTTCAGTTTTGTACTTCGTAGCATACTTATGGGCTGGGGAAAAATCATACCACATTAACCAAACTGACAAGCTCTTACAGCTCGTTGGCTGCACTTTAATTACTCGCCCTGAGCCGGCACTTGACCATAAAATTAACATAATAATTGGGCTGCTTGAAGGACTCGGCGTACTGCCAAAGCCGACAGGCAACGCGTGACTTGGCAGACATTGTACTGGCGGGGGGCGTTGAGATGGATGTTTTCAACTGCTTTTAATTACTACGATGACATGTCTAAGCCGCTTGCGATACAAACAGAGCGAGCCTAATAGGATTATGCTGTGATGTTTGGCTGTTGTCAAGAAGCATACGCCTCGCCTTATGCCTCGGCGATTGAGAAATCTAAACACCAGCCACATGGCCTGGCGTGCATACTTATGCAGGCGACTGTATTTAATGGGCACTATGCGCTGCGTGCAGAGAAAAAGGCGTAAATTTTGCTAATGGCCTGAAAATTGGGCAATTTTATAGCCTCATGAATAAAAGATTTTCATTTTGCTTCAATTACAGTCAAACTCACACACGCACACACACACACACACAAACTCACAAGGCCCAGAGCAGTTTCAGCTTCAGTGCCAGTCCTGGTTGAAGTCAAGATACGAACCACATGCACACACATGCGACAAGTTGGAAGGCCACAATCTTGGATTTATACGACTTCGAGTGGCTGCGCTCTCAAGTCAACGATTCTGCCTCGGCTGCTGCCTATTTAAAAATTAAAATTGTATAAAATTTTAATGTGGCCCAGCCCCATCTATTAGCCCAGCCAGCGAGTTATTAGCTAGGTCGATAGCTATTTGCGGGGCCATAAGAGCGGAGCAGTAGCAGGTGCTAGCCTCAACAGCCGCGATGATTACCATCACATCCACTCGAGCGAATATTTCTGTGATTAATATTAGACTGGAGTGTGTATCTATATACATATAGTATATTGTGCCTGAATATTTGATGTCGCAAAAATTGAAGCGTTAATAAAGCCGGCGACCCCCATCCAAAAAAATGTGTGTAAAAACCCACAAACAATTGGCAACCGCACACAAAGTGAATTTTATTTCGGTTTGTGGCCACAAACGTGTCAGTTTGGACACATGAATGATGAATTACTAGATTCGGTGGTCAGTACATCGACGCAGTTTCAAATGCATATTTCAACAGCCATAAAAATGTGTACAATGCTGAAATCAAATACTCTTATCTCTAATTTTACACCCATGTGGACTTAATTGATCGCTTGGTGCGGTATTTCCCAAATCGAGTGTAATCAGTTTAGAATCCATTATTCTGTTTAGTGGAAAAAATTTAATTGATTTAATCACCTGTACAAAAAAATTTTAAGTGATTTTTTTTAAGTTTGACTTTTTGTTGTGAAAAATTTGTTACAAATCATTTTTCGAAGCATTGTCCATAGATAGCCACTAATTTTTCTCATCTATCTGATAATTTTCGGATACCATCTCAAAAAAACGATGCGTCTTTTGATGTCATCCACTAATTTATCCAATTTTGGAGTTTTCGGAATTGAAAATAATACAGAAGTCGCAAGGGTCAATTCTGGGATATAAGGCGGTTGGAGTTGGAATTCCCATTTCAGCGTTTCAATGTATGTTTTGACCGGCTGCGCAACTTGTGGACGAACGATTTCATGTTGCAAACTTATGTTGTAGTGATATTGCTCGTCTTCTAGCCGTTTTTTCTTCAATGCTCGGAGCAAACGCATCAATTGAGTTGGGTAGAGTTGCCCTGTGATGGTTTCACCCGGTTGTAGCAGCTTATAGAACACCACGCCCATATGGTACCACCAAACACAGAGCAAGACTTTTGCATCGGCTTTGGTGCCGATTTTGGCTTATTGCTTGGAGACCCGTATGAATTTTTGCAATTGGAGCATAAGCTTCTTGCAACATTCGACTGCATTTTTCTTTAAATGAAAGCTGAAAAGTAAACTTTCCCGCAAATTGTGTTTTGTTGACTCAAAAGTTGGCATATTCGGAGTACACAAAAACTATGTTGTTTACACTTCAGCGAAACGAGACATACTGAAAAAGAAAGCTTCAAAATGGCTTAGTACTAGTGACTAGAGCTCGTAAATACATCGATTCGCGAATGTATTTTTTAAATGTTTGAGAAACATTGATAAAATTTTTGGGAATCAATTTGGATCGAATAATTTCCACCACCATTTCAGCCAAAAAGACGCATTTCTACTGGAAGTATTTTTAAGTGTAGTTTGGATTGGTAATCTCAAAAATCGATTTCAAACATTTTTTCATGGCAACGTTTTTTTGTACACATTTTAAGCAATATTTATTTATTTATTTATTTATTTAGAGTTGACAAAAAAAGGCTGTCAACGAAAATTTATATACGTTACAAAAATTTTTATGAGCTAATGAAGCCTATCAAAGAAAATCTAATAAAATTACAAAATAAACTAATAACGACTCCGACACGGTGGGGGAATTGTATTTGCCCGTCCGGCCAGCTATGCCCCTATTCACAGCCAATTGTAGTCAGAGACGTTATTAGAGCTAACAAAAACTTTAATAATATAGAGATCGAGAAGAAAGAGAGAGAGAGAAAGAGAGAGAGAGATAAAAACCAAAACCTACAGTTAAGTAGGAACAAAGGAGAAAAAAATAAGATAATATATTAAATTAAAAAAAAAAACAAAAAAAAACAAAAACTGAGATAGAGAGAAAAATATCTTGAAGTAAACTTTAAAAATAAAAAATTTATACGAAAAACTTAAAACTAAATAACCGGAAAATCTCTAACCCGGTGGGGGAGGATTTTTTAGCCAGTCCGACAAGCTATGCCCCTGCTCACAGCTGGGAGTGGTCAGAGATTTCCCCGGAGATAATTATAGAGAGACGTTTTTAGAGAGAAAAGAGAGAGATCTGTTGAGAGCAGGTGATAGAGATCATTGTAATTATGACATAAGACCCGAAAACGATTGTGCTGGGCATAATCAGTTGTGCATCTGGGCAAGATTAAAGGTAAATAGTTTCTAGTTGGCCTAGAAGGAACGGAAAAGTTAAGGCGACCTAAAAGTTCGGTAGAGTCTACATCACTAATGATTAGCTTATGAAGAAAAGAAACGCCTAGGACTGTTCTACGATCAGCTAACGAAGGAAGGTTAATAAGCAAGAGTCTACTGGAGTACGATGGCAGACGAAGGTTAGGGTCCCAATTTAGTCCACGAAGAGCAAAAAGCAAAAATTGCTTTTGTACTGATTCGATACGATCGATATGCTTTTTGTATTGCGGACACCAGACGGACGAGCAGTATTCAAGTACAGGACGGACTAGAGCAGTGTACAGGAGCTTTGTGGTGTAAGGATCATTAAATTCCTTCGACCAACGTTTTATGAATCCAAGTACACCATTCGCCCTATTAACAATAGAGGAGATATGAGGATTGAAACTCAATTTGGGGTCAAAAAGAAGTCCAAGATCAACGACAGTAGATATTCGTTGCAGGGGTTCATTGCCAATCGTATAAATAGCCAGCGAAGGTTTGCAACGATGGAAAGTCATAAACATGCACTTGGAGCAGTTAAGGTATAAATGATTAACCAAGCACCAAGACTGAAAGGAGTTTAAATCATCTTGCAATCTAATGGAATGTGTCGGGTCATTGAAAGATAAAATAAGTTTAACGTCATCGGCATACATAAGTATCCGAGAGTAAGATAGTATTGTGGGTAGGTCACACTTCAAATTCGTCAGATGGAGTCAAGCAAAATATGAATCGATCGGTAATTGTCAATAAGCCCAATTTTCGAATCCTTTCTGTAACTTAAATACAATGATCAAAAATATTTTAAAAAACATCGATTTTTTGCTCGAAAACGCCATAAATTTCATTTCCAATTGCCTATGAAAAATTTGTATTACTTCAAAAAAACTCCAACTCTACCGCATACAAAGCAAGATTGGTAATTGTCTCCCTTGATTTTGTGATCTTGTCGAAGGAGTTTTAGAAATCCCCTGGCCTTGGTGAACGTTTCTCCTTCGGTGAGGTATACCTGGCCAAAAGCGAAGTCTCTCGTAGTCGCTTGGCCTTTAAAGTGGAGCTACAATCGCAGGACAACAATCGCAGATTGGAAATGAATCAAACATGTACATAAAATAAATATCAAATCAAGAAACAAGAAAATAAGACCAAGCAGAAAGCGACCAGTCGCTACGAGAGAGATTGAAAATGAAACTTTTTCCAGTTCCATTTTAAAGTAAGGCACATTTGGACAAATCAAGGCCTACAAGAATAAGGACTGACTGAGTTCAAAGTTGCAAAAAGTTTAGTATAGGTCCTTTATGGCCTAAAATTTTGAGAAAAAAATGTCCTCGATATAACCGCGAATTATGAAGAATTTACGTGCAGAATACTGTTGGCGGTCATCCGCGGTTCTGTTGCAATTGAATTATAAAGTTTGCATTTTTGTCCATACAAAATATGTGTAATCGCTTTTGCTTTTCGAATTATGTGTTTGATTCAGGGAATCAAACCGGAACCAGAACCCATACTGGAACCCATATTTTTAATTTTTTGTATACCGATATTCGAAAACCGTTATTCATGGTACCGAAAAGACCGAACAGAACCTTAGCTTTGTACCGATACAGTTTCGGTTCTGAGCGTAACAGCTAGACTGCACAGCGAGCACTTAATTTTGAGAAAGTTATCCTGGCATTTTATCGGACCCACATTATAATACCACAAAATTACCTGGGTAACTATTTTGGTGGATATTGTGTGTTAAAGTCCAACTAAGTGTGGAAATTAGCTCTTACACTTTATCTGAAAGTGGAAACGAAGTAGAGTCATATTTCCCGCACTTGCAGCAACATTATCATACATACCTCAAAATAATCAATTTTGTATACTCTATGGAAAATACATCTTTTTGTTTATATTCAATCCAATTCGAAAATATAATGTCTGAACAGTACGCCGAAGGAACTGTAACGATATCGTCTGTAGGACAACTCAGATATGTCGCTCTTGTTGGATCATGAAAATGAA
The DNA here is from genome assembly GCA_037044535.1 of Lordiphosa magnipectinata. Lineage (NCBI taxonomy): Eukaryota > Metazoa > Arthropoda > Insecta > Diptera > Drosophilidae > Lordiphosa > Lordiphosa magnipectinata. The sequence continues at coordinate 80,129 of JBAMBO010002915.1, forward strand.
CCTGTAAAATGAAATAACATATTTCCAGAGAATAAATTATATCAATATGGAAATTGTACACCATATGGAACACAATATGGCGAATATTTCTGCATCACTTACTCAAAAGTCGTGACAGTCTTAAAATAACTGAACAATATGTATTTATATGAAAAGAATTGGGACAATACAAATAGTTCAGTATCTTCACAAATCAGTTTAATGGCATTCAACAAGGTTTTCTGAGCTTAAATCGATAACAAAGATAGAAGTCGAAAAAAGTTTTCGGAAGTGTAGGAGCTATCAAAAGATCTTCCTGCTGTCCAACTACCAAAGTGAGTGTTAAGCTCACTATAATTTTAATCATGTAATAAATACAAACTTGAAAATATTTTATGAAAACAAGCTACGAATCCAATTGAAAATTGATGTAAGTCGAATACATCCGTATTTGTGTGTGTCTATATTGCTTATCCACTTTGTCAGGTCTTAGGCTAAAAATGTCTTTAAATTTTAACGGATGATACCGGTACGTACCAGTATACCGAAATAAAAATCAAGGTACCAATACGAAACCGAATACCGAAATAATGTTAGAACCAAAACAGAACCTTTTACCGAATCATAAGTTTCGGTACATACCAGTACCTGAACCGGAACCGAAAAACGATTCGGTTTGATTCTCTGGTTGGATTTAAAATAAATTTCGTTCAAATTTGTGAAAGTCTGCTGAATACGGGGTGCAAATATTCTTGTTCAAGTTTTTTGAGTATGTGCTCGGATGAATTAATTGAGTTCTTATGTCAACACAATTTCATCCGTAAAGAAAAATTGTGTCCAAAGTGCGGAAATATGTGCATGCTGACAAACCGTGGGCTTACGTTGAACTAGACAGAAAGAAGAAGCATGACAGGAGACAGTGCGTCAAAAATAAGTATTCAGAACATCTGCCGCTTCGTGTTATGGGTGCGATTCCTCACTTTGGCCGAAAAAAGGAGCACTATTCTGGTGAAATTCCAGTTTCACAAAGTCTATAAAACGCACCCAGAGCGTATTGCTTACCAAATTTTTTTTTTGCAAAATAAGTGAAAAATGTTAATATTTTTTCTGTGTCAAAACACTTTTGACATACTGTATGTATCTACATACAGTGTATCACAGTTTATTTGAATAAATAGTTTAAAAAAGTTTAAGAACTCATTAAAAGATTTTGTTGAAATAAGCTGTAAGCCACAGTAAGCGTCTTTGGCTTTATTCCAATGTTTAAATGTTCCCTAACATTATTTCCATTATTTCCAGATGCGGATATAAAGTTTAAGCACTTAAAGCTCATGCCAGCGGAAGACCTTCCAGAAGCGATGGACTTTAGGCAGAAGCTGTTCTTGTGGAGACAAAGTGAAGTGAGTACATTTTAATATGTGTATCAAAAAGGCAGGCTTCTGTATTTTTCCATTCCGCATGTTAAAATTTGAAATGGGCCATATCTCCCACAATTTCGTAGATAAATTTTTCTGAACTTCTAGACATTTATAGGTATCTGCATTATTTATTAATTTAATCTTAAAATTGTTTCTACTTGCAGCTTGCCCATGAAGATGAAACAATTTCTGCCCAATCAAAAGTGGATAACTGGCTAAGCGAGAACGAGTATTGTAGCGGAAAATATTTATTTTAATATTTATTACACAAATATTTTATTTTATAAATTGTGAAAACAATATCTATATTGCCTGTAAGAAAATATCAGAAAATATATAAATAAAAAAAAATTCAATCTCTACCGAACTAGAATATTATCTCGTATGGAACAAAGTTGAGTTCGAAAATGGGGCACAAATCTATCTCTACCGAATTAGAATACTATGTCGTATGGATCAAATTTGAGTACGGAAATCGAGCACAAATCTATCTCTACCGAACTAGAATATTATCTCTTATGGGACTAAGTTATGTTCGAAAAGGAGGATGAGTTTAAGTTCGGCCAGGCCAAAACCGGGATCAAAATTTAAAAAATTATCCGTACTTAAATTGTTCCCGTCGGCAATGATTTATGCCAATTCCAGGATCAACCCATTTTTATTACCATTTCGGCATGAATTGATCCCGGAAATCCCGGATTTTTTTTTTCAGTGTAGTAATTATTTACGAACAAAACAAAAATTAAGTTTTTGTTCTACACATTTTCCATGGATATTTTCAGGTTTTCAAAATAAATAAATTAAGGAATGGTTGATGCGGTTTGGTATACCTGGAAGATATCGAAGTCTCTCATAGTCGCTTGGTTTAGAAAGTGGAGCAACAATCCCAGGACAACAATCGCAGAATGGAAATGAACGAAACATGTAAGTAAAATATATCAAATCAAGAAATAAGAAAATATGACAAAGCCGAATGCGACCAGTCGCTAGGAGCGCCAAATTGAAAATGATACCTTTTCCAATTCTATTTTAAAGTAATGTACATTTGGACAAATGAAGGTCTACTAGAATAAGAACTAACTGAGTTTAGAATTGCAAATAGTTTTAATTGTGAAAAGAGGGGTTGACAAGCAAAAGCCTACTGATGATGATAAATTGGTTTATCCGCATGTACTGAAACTTTTCCGGAACTTTACACTAGGGGTGTTCTTGCAAGTGATTTTGATTTTAATTTTGGTGTGACCAGACAAACTGCAGAAAATGACAAAAGAAGCTTTAATATAATAGAAATTTAGTCAAGTTTAAAGTCTGATGAAACAAATTTCAATGTGGAAAATGAAATTACTTTAACTATTCGAGCTCCAACATTTAAAAATATCTTGTTCCTTAGGTAAACGCATTACGCCATCAAACGTTTCGATGCAATTAACAATCGATATTTTACACTTTTTCGGAGTTGAGTTGTTTGGCAAGCATTACACCTCTTCTTTACTTATCGTGTTCAAAGATATATACGTTATGCTTTCCTTAACGGTTTAGATTTAATTTTACATTAACATTAAATCAGTTTTAGCTATCTATTTTTCTTCTTCTAGTAGCAAGCTTTAATCTAAGAAAACGCATTCAAGAATAGGCGGATTTGATAACATTAAAGCACCTCCTTGTCTTTCTTTTTTGCTAGAACTAAAATCTCACGAGCCAAAAGATTAAGATAAGATCAGCTTGGCCCTTTGGGCTGTAAAGACAAATATTTATTTAGTTTTGTTTACTTATTTGAATGGTCTGAAATATATCAACCAAATTTTTCGTGCTAAGACTTTGCTTTCAATACCTAGATGAAATGACCCGAACCGAACTATTTTATTTTTCGGTTTTTGGCTTGCATTTTATAAACACAGCATTTTATAAACACTCACCGGTTCGGTTCTGTTCAAAAGCGGCTTGCGTCCATCCTATAGGAGTTGATGGGAGTATTACTAAAGCATTTCTTCCATTCGAACCGCACATATTTTATCCCCCCCTCAGTTTAAGACCCACTTTGAATTTGAAATTTGTTTTGTAAAACAATCGATCCGCTCTCTTTCAATTGTATTGCTGTAAAATCATAAAGTGGTTTTAATCTCTGGCCGTCAAATCAATTTCAATGGTAAATTTTTGTTTTGGATTTCACAGAGTTGAATGGCTGGCATGGCCAGCGCACTGAATGGTGGCCAGGCCAGGCCAGACCAGGCGAGCGCTTAATTGAAAAACGTAATTAACTAGAATTTTCCTGCTTTTGGCGTTTATTGCCGCTCATTTGCAACGAGCCAGTCAGATGGTTAGGGTCGGCCCATTGCAACTGCAAATGCGTATTTATTTGGGCCAGTGCCTAGGCCTGAACTGGAGGGATGTTGCCTGATGATGATGTTGCCGCTTGTTAATGTTGACCGCAATACGTGTGCCAATCTGCTGCCGGACCAAAACAATTGCCCTTTAAAGTGGAAGTTGAACTTTAATACAGCACGAGAAGTAAGGGACGACATTTATAATCGCAGTATGTCGCCATGGTTTGGTGGCCCTTTCTGAGAACCATTTAATTATTTAAGGAAAACTAAAAGCAGCTACCTGGAACACGAGTAATTAGTAATTTAAAATGCGGCACGTGCATTGAATAGAGCTACGTAACGTTGATTGAACGCTTAAGCTAGCTTGTGCAAAGGAAACACGTTTATTTTAATTGTTGATATGGCGACGCCAAAGTCAAAGACACCAGACGCAGCCGCAGAAGTAAGCTGTAACTGTCCCCAATTGTCCGTCGTCTAAGAAAATCCATGTTGTCGTTGGCCCAGCTGGGCGCCATGGCCACATGCTGAGACGAAATAAGTAAACATGACATGAGACAACAGCCAGAAGGCCAGGAGTCGCAGCGAAAGTTGCTGACTTTACAGCAAATGGTGGAAAATAATCAAGAGCAAGTAATCTGAGATAATTAACTAAATAAGCACGCGTCGCCAAATATGTGGGGCTACCCCTGCGGCGTAGAGTTCTTGTATTACACATAAATAGAATGAATGAAACCAACAATATTTGCAGTATTTTTCAAACTTGGTCAATTTATTGTATGGCCTGCACAATTTGAATTTAATTTCACTTTATTTGCTCATTTTTTCGCGTGAAAAAAAAGAAACAAAAGAATTAACTGATTGATGAACTAACAATAATAATAAAGTTTAAATAAACGACACGTGCAGCTGATTGAAGAGGTCCTTGTTCTGGTTATTGATTGAAATTACGATTATTTTGCAGACGGCCAATAAGAAGGCAATTATTTTTTAATTTGTTTTCCCTTTTTTTTTTGAGGCATGTCCGCTTTCCACTTTTTGTTTAACGGGCAAATCAGCTTAAAAATGTACTCTGCTAAAATTGGGTAAAGATTTTCTTTCACTTTTTTTTGTTGGGGTTGTTGTTGTGCGTAAAATAGCAAAAACAAAGCGTCGGCTAAATAAAAGCAAAATAAACAAGGCAAAAGTTGATAAAGCAAAGTGGCCAATGCGAAACGAAGTAGATGATTTGGTTTCAACTAGAGAGAATGGTAGATACGCTGTCCGTTGCATTCCAAAAGAGAATGAAGAATAAAGTAGAATTTATTACTTTTGAACATAAAAGGACCATGAAGATTTTAAAATGGTTCAATCAATTTTATGTTGAAATGAGCTTTTTAAAAATATCAATCAAAAATATCATTTGGCAAGGAAATAATATCATTCTGATCCAAAATATTATCATTTACTTAAATTGATACTGAACAGTTTCAGAATGATATTTAAAATGTAATAATGATGTGTTAAAAAAAAAATCGATTTGAAATTTTTAACATATTAATTTGATATATTTTTATACCGGAGTAAAATTAAAATTAAAACATATCAATTTTTTTTTCCCGTGTACTTAATATATATAGCAAAGGTATCAAACAGAGGCGCCCAGAGCCAGCTTATGGCGGCGTAGACACTAAAACAAATGAAGAACATATTTCTAACACAATCACAAGAAATAGAAGGAAAAACCCGATTATTGTCTGTTGTCGCAGGGGCCTCAACCGCGTTATACTAGTCTATATCCGTCTCAGTCGCTCCAGTCTGCGCTGTAAAAGTACTAGCGGCATCCCAGAACCGTTCGTTTGAAACCATATTTATGGTAACTTCTTTGCCTGCGATGTCCCATAATTCCAGCCTTTGTTCCTCGAAGCGTCCACATTCAAAGAGGATGTGATGAGCGTCCTCCGCTATGCCTCCATTACACCAAGTACATTCGGAGCTGCTGTCATGCCCAAAACGATGGAGATAGCTAATAAAGCATCCGTGACCGCTTAGTAGCTGGGTGAGATAGAAATTTACCACTCCATGGGTTCTCTCAATCCACGGCTTAATTTTAGGGACTATCCTGTGCGTTCAGCGGCCTTTGGAGGATGAGTCCCATGCGCTCTGCCACTTTCTAAGGCTGTCCTCCCTGGCTGCCACTCTTTTTTTCGTGAAATGCTATTCTTGGTAACCGCTTACGCGATTCACTGTACCAAATGGGCTATTCCGTTGCCAGGTAGCCTAGAGGTAACATTCCTGCTTCGACGAGAGCTGCTTCATTTGAAATGGTCCTAAACGCACTACATACTCGGCAGTAGCTCGGGACCGTAAATGCGTGGGCCCACATCGGTAGAGCATACAGCATTATGGATTTGCACTTCACCAGAGCCACTTTATCCGCACATCCAACGATGTGGGTGCCAGCTGGAAAGGGTAATCGCAGTATGCCGCCTTACATGATATTCCATAGAAGAGGCCCCTAGGACTGAGCCCTGAGTACTCCCACTGAAATATTATGATTTGTGGTGATTTGTGTGTGCTTTTGGCTGCCTGATGCACACGAAATCATTTGTCAACAATAATAAAATCTACGCTGAAGACGACACATGGGAGAGATAGAGAAGAGAGAAAACATACAAAGTCGTCAATCGTAGAACAACTTCTCTCTCTGTCCACTCATCGATCGCAGTGCGCACCTCATGCATTGAGGAATTTTCCACTGCTTGGACAAGGGCGCGCTTCAAAGACTGAATATTTGGGTGTCGAGTAAAGCAAGACATACACAGAAAAAAAAGTCGGGGTATTTCAATCTTTTTAATCTTGGAGTTAGCCCCTCATGAGCTTGAAAATTCAATCTCGACTTACTGGATATTCTAGACTGAATTGTCTTTCAGGGAATGGCCCAAGCCTTTTGAACTCGAATCATTCCAAATGTGCTTACTTCAATCTCCTTTCAGATCACATGTTCATAAATAAGAGAGCGAGAGCGACAAAATTAAAGTAGTATTTTTGATTAGAGAGCGAGAGCGACAAAATTTAAGACATGCGGCAACAAACGAAGGCGATGGTGCGTTCAGTGCGTATGGTCGAGCGTTCGAGTCCCCAGTTGTGACCAAAAAATTTTTACATATCTTTGATTTTCAGAAGTTTTTAATAATCCAAAAATGGTGTGGGTCTAGAAGTGTACACACAGAAAAAAATTCAAGATATCCGGGCTGAAATCAATCCCAAACGATGTCAGAACTCGGTCAAGCCCGAATTTTCTCAAACCAAGTTTAAGAAGGATTGATTTGAGTACTGAATTTTCAATCCCGGAATTCTTTGATTGATTTTAGCTTATTGTTCGAGCTCGATTTGATCCCTCAGTCGGATCCAATCCAGAAGGTCCAATATTGACTTAAGCTCGATATTCGTACTTGATTTGATCTTGAAGTCGGCTTGATGCAAGTGTACCCGAGACTAAATTGAGCTCGATACTCGAACTACATCCAATCTGAAAAATGATTGCATCAAAAATGACATGAGATTGACTTTAGCTCGACGTTTCAACTCATTTTGACCCCAAAAAAACAGTTCACCAGAGCTACTTTTTTAACCTCCTTTTTGATTATCAAGCCAGCAAGCTCTAGCCGGCTCGAGGTAATTAGTTTGCGTACAACTGTAAAAACAGAACACAAAAAACATTACAATGGAGGCTGGTCGCTATTGAAGTGTCTTCAATAGACTTAACCCATCAACTGCAACTCAGCAGCTACCTTCTCATGCTGGAAGTGCAATAACTGGTAGGGAATTCCAAGGCAACGGTTAACGCAAAAAAACCCATACCACCAATAACTGCTGTGCTGACTGAAAAATTTGTATATGTGTGTATACCCATTTAGCCTGAGAGAGCTTTTCAATCTCAGTTTCTTTTCGCTCTTTCGCTTCGACAGTGGAATTCCGTACTTACTTCAATCTCGAGTCAGGATCATTTGATTTTCAAGTAGGATCCGTACTTGAAATGAGCGTTTTCGGATTGATCCAAGCCTTTTAGGATTGTTCTAATTCTTTCGTGCTTGATTCAAGTGAATCTAGTACGACTTGTACAATTGTGAAATTTCAATCCAAACGTCGAGATCAAATCAATTTTTTTGGACTTGATTTTAGCTCGCCTTTTTTTTCTGTGCAAAGATGTGTCCTATGGAATATGGCGCAGGAAAGGAAGAAGAGAGGTATCTCTTTCCTGTGATCAAATCAATATTACATATCGAGGACAAAAACAATCTCAAACATGCTCAAAATGATCCTGGATTGTGGGATTAAATTGTTCTCGAATTTTTTAATAAATTAAATCTTTTTTAAGATTACCCTGGGATAAATGTAATCCTTTTAATCCTTTTTCGGATCGGGTCAACAATATATACGGAATTACGTTGTTTTCATTACCGATTGGGATTCGAGAACGGACCACAGTTTGTAGTTCAATGGATTCAGGTCTGGGCAACCAGCAAGCCAATCATCCGTAGAAATGAAGTTCGGTACATGGTTTTTTAGCCTTTTTGAGTCGGGTCGTTGTTTGCGCACTGGCGACGCAATGCTTTCGATTTTGTCTTGCGTTTTTGTTTCAATGCTGTTGTGAGTAAGTGTCCGGTGTGTCTCTTGTATGCACTGAGTCCCAAGTCACGTTTTATGATGCACTTACTGATATTCATCTCATGTGACATGATTTTCTGCTTGCACAGTAGATTTCGACGAATTCGATCTTTCACGGCTTTGATGGCTTGTGGCGTTCGCACAGTGCGAAATATTAAAGAAAATCGTAGTGCTTTGACCGTAGCGCAACCAAGCCAAGTTGTTTGCTTGTCCCGTTGTAACATAGATTTTTTTTTGAGCTGGATTCCATTTTCGGAGCGGCTGCCAGGCAATTTTCTGCTTAATAAAAATTAAAAAGGGTTATGCGCGAAATGCAAAAAGTTTTTCATTAAGCTGCCGACTACTACGACCAAGATGATGATGATGAGAGTGGCCATAGCGCGGGCCAAGGGAACGAAGCGAACTGCCGCAAATTGTATAATGAAGATAAATGTTTATCGCGTGCGTTGCTTGAAAGGCGTGGGCGTGGCAGGATGCCAAAAAGTTTCCTAACGCAAATTTCGCCGCTGATTATGCCAATAAAATCGATGATAAGCGGCCCCCAAAGTTCCGAGCAACAAGCAAATTTTCGGATTTCAATTTTGAGTTGGGTCGTAAGGGCGCCTCCCGCCTCCACTCGCTAACTGCCAACAAGTTTTTGTATGTGCTGATAAATAAATGCATTATCTAATGCAATGAATTTAATTTAAAGAGGCAATCGGGGTCATGCCACAAAAACATGCAACGGGTCGAGTAAATATGCTGGACAAATGAAATGCGCGCGTTCAACTGCAAGTAAATTGGTTTGCTGTGTCATTAGTGAGAAATATTTTCACATTTTGGCACTAATTAAATTTCATTTGAGTTGCATGTGTGCGGTGGCCGGCGCATATCACACGTTTCTCACAATTTGTCAACTTTAATGGTTTTATTTAATTGAAATAAATTATGGAATAAAATTGCTGTGTGATTTGCTAAGAAGGAAAATGACACATTTAATAATTTATGTAAATTTAGTGTGTGTGGCAATGGGTCGCGTCGGTCAATGGACTTAAGGATAGCTGAAGCCAAAAAGCAAGACGCCTGCAGCTGTGAAAGCAAATGACGAGAGCTGACCAAAAGAGAAACCTCTGGATATGGATGCTAACGCGGAAGCATTTAAAATGTTTAGTCTACGGTTTGATTCAGTGTCGTCGCCATCTTTGGTAAGGTAAACAGCCCCGGGCTTCTTGACTCTGATATGAATAGCCACCCTCAACGCACACCACTCTATGCGGAAGTTTCTGCCTGCCGAATATGCGCCTGTTTGCCTGCAATTTGTAAACGTGTTAAACATTACTCATAATGAAACAAGTAAGAACACTGCTGCCAAGTGCCGACGACTATAGAATACCCCGTACCGCCAAATTTGGCGTCTTTTTGCACCCGTTACTCGCGGAGTAAAAAGGGTATACTTAAGTCGGGCAGAAGGAAACGTTTTCGACCATATAAAGTATATATATTCTTGATCAGCATCAGCAGCCGAGACAATACCGTCCTATGCGTCCATCCGAATGTCTGTTTGTCTGTATGAACACCTAGATCTAAGCGACGAGTAGAGACTTTTAAGAGAACCGGAACCGTATACCGAAAAGAACCGATTAAAACTCACTTAGTTTTTGCGGACTTTTACGCCATTTGCTTTTACTTAGAGTCTGGCTTAGCAAAACTTTTGTATTGTGGAATAATAAAAACGCTAGACCAGGCAAACCCCAGGCAAAATAGCAGCCCACCTCCCGTCCAACCGACCGCGAGTCGCAGCCGGCTAACGTTCGACACGAAAACGCGAAGGAAAAACCTAATGTAATCTTAACTATGGGCTAAATAAGTTAAAATAGTAGTTTTTAAAGCAGGAAGGGAAGTTTCAGAGTCGGTAGTATATTTATTGTATTCAGCACAGAGGACTTAGGTAATCGGACATCAGGATTGGAGTACGAAGGTAATCGGACATCAGGATTCCTGTTTTACTCACGAAGAGCGAACAATAAGAATTGCTTTTGCACAGATTGTATTCTGTTTTGATGGGTCGAATATTGCGAAGATGATCCGTAATCAAGAACAAGACGGACAAGAGAAGTGTACAGATTCTTCGTCGTACAGGGACGACCAGCGCTTAACAAATTTTCACAAAAAAGTTTAATGCCATGAACCATTATCAATTTTCCAGAACTTAAAACGTTTACAAAATAAAGAGATGTCCTTAAAAGGTGGACAAGTAACTAGACAAAGTTTCCACAATTGTATGAATGCCTTTGAGAGGGGACAGTAAGCGTAGAACGTTCAGTTTCCAGGGTGTAATTATTATGTCTGCGCTAAAAAATCCCATCGGAAATCCAATGACCGATCTTTCTTTATATTTTACCGGTACGTACCGGTATACCGAAGTACAAATCCAGGTACCAATACAGAACCGAATACCGAAATAGTGTTAGTACCAAAACAGAACCTTTTACCAAAACATAAGTTTCTGTACGTACCAGAACCGGAACCGGTATCGAAATACGATTTGGCACGAGGCTCTTCTGTGCGACGGCGAAGAATTCGACCATGCTGGCTGGCTGGCCGTGGGGCAGTTTTTAGTTTGATAAATGTTTACTTTGAGGTAAGCCGCTCCTTAAATTCGCGAACTAATTTTCCTCGATGGACAGCGAATTATGAAGAACTTACGTGCACTGGTCGGGCGTGGCGTACCAGTCGTATGTGTGGCGGCTGGTGCGGGAGGTTGTTGGTTCGATCCCGCCTCGGACCATCTAATAGAAAAAGTTTTTTCTTTCTTTAGAAAAAAGCTTTTACACACCCGATCACCTTCACCAGCTACTGGCGCCAGCTGTGAAGTAACTAGCCATGAAAAAGCAAATTCTCTAACTATTGCCGTTCGGATTCGGCGTTAAGCTGTAGGTCCCATTTGCCCTTAAGCGACTTTCGTCTTTGCTTTTTCTTATTTGCTTGCTGGCTTCCCCACGCTCGCCTTTGTTGCCGGTTTTCCTTTTGTCCGCGATATTTTGCTGCTGCCCTGCGAATGTGAGCAAAACATCTGATCATTATTCTAACTGAATAAATAAGGCTTTTGTAAAAATCTGAAATCTTCTAGGACTTCCTCGCACAGCTTACCGATTGTCTCTGCAATTTCATGTGACGGAATTTGCTCTTAAAATGATCGAACTCATCCATGCTTAAAAATTCTTACAAAATCATTCAGCTAATTTTTACACAAGAGAAAAGGACCTCGATTTTATCGCCGACACGCTAAAAATTTTGCCTGACATTCACTTGTTTGGCCGTAACGCATCTTTGTGTTCTAGGGTCTTTGATTATACCTTCTCTGCGAATCTTTGTTGACAGAACTCCGGTGTCTACCTTTGGAGTTATAATATACAAACAAGACGCACATGCATTATTTGCCCGTCCGATATAAAAGCAAGAATGAGAACAATGTAACGCGTCGAATGTGAGCGCATTGAAGACAATCATTGGTGAACCTAAGGGCATTCCCCCACTGCGACTGCAAAGTTGTATCGAAAGGCAGTCCTCCAAAAAAGAAAGGAATCGCAGCTAGAATATACAAAACCTGTTGTTGTTAAAACAACAGAAAAAACTGACGGTTACAAACAAAGCTTTATAAATGTTTATATCTTTGATAAATCAATAATTTGCAGCTCCAAAGAATCGACATGCATATGGGAAATAAACATCATATAATATATTAATTTATGTACTTCAGCAAAAGCTAACCTAGCATTCCATGAATCATCATATAATATATTAATTTATGTACTTCAGCAAAAGCTAACCTAGCATTCCATGAATCTGCTATCGTACATTTCAATAAATATTTTGTTTTGCCAATGCACAGTAATTTTTTTTGGCATAAAAAAATTTTTTTTCAGATTTCAAATATTAACTGGTTTTTAATATTTACATTCTCCTCTTAGATAAAAAACAAAACATATTCAAACTTTGTGGCAACACTGTTTTGTTGAAGGTCTGTTGAAGTCAGCTGTTTGTGAGCCACGTGTTTTTTGTAAAATTGGCAGCAAATATTTTCCAACTTTTAGTGCGTCTGCTTAAAAAGTTACAAGCAAAATAAAAATTGTAAAAATGCAAACTTTTAGTCCAGACATTTAAGATTATAAGTTGATAACGCGTTTCTAATTTTCGTTTTCGGTTGCCCAATTGTGCCGCGTGTTGTTAATGTGTAATTTTAGGTTGACCCTAACCAGTGTAGCTGTGTTTTGTGGAAAAATAGTTAAGCATGGCACAACGCTAAACAGAGTTTTAAATGCAAAGTTGTTAACGAAACTGTGCAGATTTATGAGTAACTAACACTTCTTGCTACAACGTGCGTCTCTTCGAGAAAATCGACTTTATTGCAGCTGAATTCCTGCTTAAGTTGAATAGATTACATGAGAAAGAGATAAAAAAATTTTTTGCTTGGTAGCGTCAAACACCAAAATGCTTAGTATGTTGTATTTAGAGCTAAAATAAAAACAAAATAGCGTAAAATACCACAAAGTTGGAGCAAATCTGACAGATCAGTTATATGAAATAGTATGCCTAATTAAACCATTTTCAATAAGGGACTAAAAAAGTTCGATATCTTTAAAACCAACTAAGTTGGTGCAAATCGGTAAGATCTGTGCCGAATTGAACAAAATTCATTAAGTCGCTTAAGGAGCTTAAAATACATGTTCAAACTAAAATTCAGTTCAATATCGTAAAAACCAACAAAGTTAGCTCAAATCGGCCAGATCGGCTATATGGGAGCTAAATGAAGTAGTGGTCTAAATTGAGTGAATCTTTGCAAGTCGTCTTTGGGATCTAAAATATGTGTACAAACCAAATTTGGGGTCAATATCTTAACAACAAGTTTATGCTTAAAATAGGTAAAAAAAAAAGAGTGCCATGTTATATCAAGTTGCCTGTTTAAAACTTCTAAAACTTCTTGGGGTGGGAATCTAGTAGTCCTTCAATAAATTTTAATCTGGATTTTTGGATTCAACAGTCTTTATCTTTGCTTATGGTCCTGACAAAAATGCAACAAAATTTCCATAATTAGTGCATATGCTTATCTTTATAATAAGATGATTCCAATAAATGTGTTTAGTTGGAAAAAATTACTAAAAATCAAGTTAAATTTAACTTTGAAGGCCGAATTCGACACCATTGGCTTTACTTATACAGCATGTTTGATTTTTCTCAGTTGCATTGATATATATACTGTCCTAAAGGCCTTGAAAAAACCTGTAATTAATGCCTAGTGTGGCCTACAAAATTTCTAGAACGGTCAAAAGTCGGAAAATTGTTTTTTTGCCAATATCTTGAAAACGGAAACTAAGATATGACTTTGACATGACAACTCGGATTCAGCATGGGTTAAGCAGAAATCAGATGAAGATGCTCAGTAGACTCACAAATGGTCTCAATTTGAAGAACTGTGTAATCGGTGAACGACTTCATTGCAGCATATTGCACAAAGTGCAACACGCAAGGCTATTCGTTACAGCTGCAGAAGAAGAACTCGCTTTTCTGCTGTCATGAGTCTTGTCAGCTTCGATGCACACATTCACCAGCAATCCATTGCTGTTCACTTTAAAAGTGGTCCTTGTGCTTCCAAATTTTTGAATCTTGATAACTCCCAGTATGACCGACCACAGCTTTCAGTATACGAAGATCCCCAAAAACCTGCAATTTGATCGAGTACACTTTCTTACACTAAAAGTAGGCATCATGCTTCAAAATTGATCCATTGATATATCCGACGCAGTCAAGCAATTCAGTAAATTTATGTGCCACAATCTCCAAACAAACCTTTTGGGCTATATTCAGAATTAAATATTTCGACAGATTACTTGATTACCAAGTTGTCTTCAAAGCCTTACGTTGTTTGCCTAGCTGTCGCAGCCCTAGGATGAAAAGATCATGCAAAATCATATTACCCTTGATACCCATTTTAAATGGGTTAATTTAAAAAAAAGCCAACTACATCCTTGTCGGCGATTTAATTTGTTTAATTTGCTGCATTTACTGCTCGTCACATGTGCATACAACTTTTTATTTATATATATACTAACAACAACAACGGCAGCAGCATTGCCGACTTTTGTGGAAAGTTTTGAGTAGCATAGGGAGCCGCCCCTCGTAAAGTTATAGCAAAAGCACTTAAGCGATTTCATGTAAAATTTTGTATGTTTTTTGTATACTTTTGCTTGTGCTCAGGTAAGCATTATGGCTACATGACTGCCGTTCGGCGACTCCGACAATAAAGCTAACAGGGAGAGCTTCAACTAGTTAAAAAATAACAGCAACACTAACAATAACGAGACAACAGCTTTATAAACTTGAGAAACTGTTTTTGAATTTGAATACCAAGGACATTGAGATTCTTTTGTTGGTACGGCAATTAGCTTGTGCTATGAAATGCCGAACAATTAGGTTCGGTTCTCTAGTCCAAATAAGGCTACGGGAAGTATACGTAACGCTTAAAAAATAGAGAACCGACATTTTACAAATTTTTTTCAGCTTATCAATGTAAGCAACTTAAAGGTATTGCGCCAACTGTCTAATCATTCCCATCGAATGAAGTCTCAGTTAATAGGGCTTTAGAACTTGTTTAGTCCGGTAAAAAGTACAAAATTCTGAAGATTATTTTGATTATTAATCACATAAATTGCATTTCTATTAAATTTGGATTAAACTTCGGCCGAACCAAAGTTCGAACCAAAACCTTCTTCCAAAAACCACAAACCTTTAATTCCCTAATCATAACCATTAGAAAATTTCGGTTCTTAACCCCGAATCGGAACTCCCCTAAAATGTATTGGGTTTAAAGCCCTGAAAATAAGTACAATGTACGATATTTTTATACTCTGTACCGAAGGTACATAGAGTATATTAAGTTTGTGCAAAAGTATGTAACAGGGAGAAGGAATCGTTTCCGACCCTATAAAGTATATATATTCTTGATCAGCATCAACAGCCGATTCGATATAGCCATGTCCGTCTGTCCGTCTGTCCGGCTGTCCGTCTGTCCGTCTGTCCGTCTGTCCGTCTGTCCGTCCGTCCGTCCGTCCGTCTGTCTGTCCGTATGAACGAAGAGATCTCAGAGATGGTAAGAGATAGAGGTTTGACATGTATGGGACATATATTTCTTATACTTGCAGGCAGATCAAGTTTATTTTCAATTTTTGACACGCCCCCTCCCGCCCCCGTAATTTGGAAAAAACTTCATATCTCCTACAGTTTTGGAGATAGATCGTTCATTCCTTCTAGAGATACCTTGTAAACAAAATTATTTATCGATTTGCTGAAGAAATGATCAAGATCGGATGAACGATACTCAAGTTATGGGCAAAAAACGGCCAGTTAACATCACCCACCCCCCCACCAACAACTACAGCAATCTTAGTGCGAGAGAGAAAGAGAGAGAAAGAGAGAGAAAGAGAGAGAGAGAGAGAAACTTAGAGAGCGCACCGCGTTGTGCGCGGGGTGTTAACTGGCCGTTTGACTCCTGAGCAAATGCGAGTGTAAGGGTACAGAGTATGTTATAGTCGGGCTTGACCGACTTTCTTTCTTGTTAAAAGTGCAAACTGTACAATCAGATACGGATTTAAACGGATAGCGAAAATTTAAAGGTTGATTTTTTAATCTTTTATTTTAAAAAGTCGAAAAGGCCAAGCTAACTTCGTCAAAAAAAGTGTATAAAAATCCTATGGCAACCATAGGATATAGTCACCCGATTTTGAACAAAATTTGCACAACTGTTTAAAAGCATATAATATTAACAATGGCCGAGTTTTATGACGCTAGCATTGAAAACAAAAAAGTTTTTTTTACTAAGACCCATTTTCTGACCGATAGTACCTATGAGAGCTATAATATATAGTCATCCGATCTTGACCAAAATTTGCAAATCTGTTTGAAAGCATTTTATATTAATAATGGCAGAGTTTAAGGACGCTTTCATTGAAAACAAAAAAGTTTTTCCCACTAAGACCCATTTTATCACCGATGGTTTCTATGGCAGCTATAAGACACAGTCATCCGATCTGGTCGGTTCCGGTATCTCACTATGGCAGCTGTAATTTTGTCTTTCAGGGCTGCAATGGTTTATGGCTTGTCCCTGTACACGAGAGACTTTACGTAGCAGCGCAAAAAATAGTCTAGTGGGTTCTAATCACTTGGTCTTGGCGTCCAAACCGAACTCACCTCTCAATTCGTCAATGGTTTCGCGTGCCGTGTGGCATGTGGCACCGTCGTGTTGAAGCCACATGTTAGATTTTAGATTTATTTTATTTTCTTCTTCCTAGTGCTACAAGGAGTTCCTTAAGTTAATGCACTAGTCACAACGACAATTTCTTTACAGAATAATAAAAAAAATCTGACTTAAAATTAATTTACATTAAACATATATATCCCTAATTTTAACACATATAATTCTGTTTTTTGTTTTGTTTTTATATTGAAAAGTCTAATTATATATTACTATTATTTTTAAAATGTTCCGTTAAACTATTAGTAGATTTGTGTGTGCTTTTAATTGTTTTTAGAGAATGAGGTAGGTTGTTCCACAGCTGAATAGCATAATAATAAAATTGTTTTTTACAGCTCTCCAGGTTGCATCTTAAGGATACCAAGTTGTTTGTTCGTCTTGACGACACAAAGTTAAGCAAATCAAATAAATATGCGGGTTCCTTAGTAAATATAATTTTGTGCAGTAGATTTAATACTTTGCCGTGAATCCAATTGTTTAAGTTAGTATTAAGCATGTTGTCTGTGTGGATAGTGACATGCTCAGTCCGTCCGAGATTATAAACATACCTAGAAATGTTATTAAATGCTGCTTTTATTCTGTTCTGACTAGTCATATCACAGCTGTCAAATATTTCTTTTCCATATGTCAGTGTTGGAATTAGGAAAGCTTTTGCGATTAGATATCTAAATTTAGTAGGCAGAAGTGTTTTTGTGTAAATTAGCTGCCTCAACAGACCATACATTTTTCCAGCGGCTTTATTAATTTGATCATTCCATGTTAGAGTATTATTAAAAGTCAGTCCCAAGTTTTCGGCTCTTTCTACATATTCAATGGTCTGATTATCTATCTTAAGTTTTTGCAAGTTTTCTGTAACGATCTTTCGTTTATAGATAACAATACATTTTGATTTTCTCGGGTTTATAGACAGTCCATTCTTATTTGCCCATTCAGAAACACGTGACAGATCAGAATTACATATATCAATACAATCACAGATTTTACTTAACGGTCGACTAACATACATTTGGACGTCATCTGCATATACATACTCGTTAATAAAGATTTGGGAAGGTCATTTGCATAAACGGCAAATAGTAGTGGTCCTAACACTGATCCCTGTGGGACTCCCCGCATGATTGAAACCAGTTCTGATTCACATCCATTCGCTACTACAGCTTGATTTCTGCCGCTTAGATATGATTTTATTATATTAACTTCAGAGCAGTCTCAGAAAAATTATTTAAGTATCTAAGCTTAGTTAATAGTACATCGTGGTTTACCGTGTCAAAGGCCTTACAAGAAGGGTTAGAAAAGTCACATAACTGTCATCCAATTTTTCTCGTATATCCTCAACTACTTTTGTTATTGCTGTTGTGCAGCTTCTACGTTTGCGAAAACCAGATTGCCTGTTATCGAGTAACCTATTTTCTTCGAGAAAGCTGTTAATTTGTTTGGCCATCAACTTCTCAAACACTTTTGAAAGAAATGGCATTATGGATATTGGCCTGAACTCATTCGAAGTCTTTGGTATTGGGATAATTTTCGCTATTTTCCAGTTGTCTGGGAATGTAGACGTTGTGAGCGCTGTATTTATTATATGCGTTATATGGTGTAATATTTTGGGGAGCATTGAAAGAAATTTTGGATCCAGTCTGTCCAGTCCGATTGCATTTGACTTAATATTAAATAGAGACTCTAGGACATCACATTGATTCACTCATACAAAGTGAAAGTAATTATCACAGTTAATTGGAGGTGTGTTCAGGTACAGATTGCATGGAGTTTCTGGTAAACTTCCAATTAAGGGTTTTAACGTCAATACCGTCTGTGATAACAGGTTTGTGTTTTCCTATCCCAATATCCTTAATATTTTTCCATGTTTGACTAGTGGATATTGCACCATTTAGCTTATGTGTGTAGTATGTACGTTTTGTATTGCAGATCAGGTTGTTTACTATGCGTCTGTAGTTTGAAAATTGAGTATATAGTTGTTCAGTCTTGTACCTTACCTTTCGTTTTAGTATTTCATCTTGTATGCGCTTATTAAATCAGGGCTTATCCTTGGGTCTACTTATCTTACTTCTAATAGGTACGAACGTATTATATAAATAGTTAATATTCATGTTTAGACGATTTAGTTGTTCATCCACTGATGGAGTCAAGTAAATGCTGTTCCAGTCACAAAGTTCAAGTTCATTGTTTAATCTTACATAGTCAATGTCTCTAAAGTTCCTATAACTAATCACTTGGTCATTTTTTTCAATTAATACGTCATATGTTAGATATATTAAATCATGCTTTGAGAAATTCGGTACTGAGACTTGGTCATATAATACAATTTTATAGGCATTGCTTACAAAAAACACATCCAGAAGGGTATGTTTTGTTTTAGTATAGTGAGTGGGAACGCTAGAATTTACTAGATGTAATCCTAAGGCTTGCATTTCGTTGTACAGTGGCTGCTCCTGGAGCATATTATTGTTTAAGTCACCCGTTAGTATTACGTCTGTATAAGTCAATGTAAGAGTAGAAAGTTCATTAATATCTTCTGAAAATTCAGTATTTCTGTGAGGTCGGTATAAGCAGCCAAGTAAAATGTTGTCATTGTTAATAATATTCAAAAGCTCTAGGAATAAATATTCACTTGAACTATTTGTTGATTGCTTACATACTACTCTACACTTAATTCTTTTGTTTACATAGATTGCTACTCCTCCTGCATGGCCAAGTCGATCCGAACGAAAAACATTAAATCCATCACATACAATTAAGGCATCACAAAGATCAAACACAAACCATGTTTCAGACACACAAACAATGTCAATTTTGGAGTTCACAATAAGATACCTAAGCTCATCTATTTTCTTTGCTAAACTTTGTGCATTGATATGGCAAATCTGCATGTCACCCAAGCCCAATGCTTTTATTTTGTGCAAAAAAGATCAGTAATTACACTAGTTTACAGCCAAGAAGACCCATTTCTACTGGAACTATTTTTAAGTGTTTATATCAAAAAATGTTTATGGCAACGTTTTTATACTCTGTACCAAAGGTACACAGAGTATATTGAGTTTGTGCAAAAGTATGTAACGGGCAGAAGGCCTCATTTCCGACCCTATAAAGTATTCATACTCTTGATCAGCATAAACAGCTGTGTCGATGTAGCCATGTCCATCCGTATGAGTTTTGTTGTGGTATTTATGGTATTATTAAAATAAATTTTTTCAATGATCAAACCAAGTCTACGCACACTACTTAAAAATTAAAATCGTAAGCAAGGGCAACACTACGTATGAGTGATAATCATTGAATCCATTTTTTATGTAGAGGGTATATTAAAATTGTCAAGAAGTTCTAAATTTGAAGAAGGTTCGGTCCGGGTGTTCGAACCCACAGTAAAGTCTAAGGTTCGGTTCGCGGACCGGTTCCTGAAACCCCTGAACCCAAGGTTTTGGTTCAAGCCTCGGTTCTTTTGAACATAAAAAAATACTTTCGATTTATTAATACTTATTTCTTAAAATAATATTCTTTATTTTAATAGTGGAATGAAGTTGTTGTTCTTGACCTCGAGCCAGCAAGCAGCACTCTAATAATGTAATTTTAATTATTAAAACTCGGGTCTAAGAATACTGCAGCCAAAATTGATACTGCGCTCATAATAGAAAAACATTTATCAAGGCAGTTAGATAGTAATAAACAATGTCTTGCTGAAGAACAATTGATTAGAACAATTGCTCGACATGAAAAGAATTCGTAATACAAATCACTTGAATCCTGCAGCTTTAAAAAAGTTTTATAAATTGGCTGCAGCAAATTACATATATATGTAGAGCTCTTCAAAAAAAATCTGAATGAAAAAATATTAAAGAGTTAGAAGAAGTTCGCACATTTTGTAGGTTGAGTTCTATCGTGTCACACAGTCTAGCACTGGTTTTTTCAATTTTTCTATATGCAATAGATTTCATATAGTGTGAGTATGGTGATTCGTGTGAGAACTCTACTAATGTCAAACTGAACTTCCTTAAAAAATCGTTGACTACTAAATTTAGAGTGTGTGCAGCACAACTAACTGCAATTATAGATTTCTCCAGGGAACCTATTGAGGTAACTTGGTCATCGTCCAAATCAAGAAATGCTTTTGATTCACTTGAGCAACCTTCATCAACATTCCAATCCGTTTCTGCTCTGCACTTGTCATTTAAAAGTTCTCCAGCTGCTGTAACCATATTCGATCCATTATCGACGGACAAGAGAAGTGTCGCAGTTCTCCAACTTTTTAAATGAACGCAGTCAGATTACAAGTAATTTCTGTTTCCCTGTGTGTGTCGTTGGAAAAACTACTTAATTCTGTGTACCGAACCTAATCTTTCGAAAAGTGGTCCGGTTTCAAATGCCCTGCCGCCCAACTGACTTCTTGTGTGAGCGAACCAGATCCGGGTTAATCACGAGACGATCTGGCAGCGCAGCGTGACTACGTCATGAAATTATTAACGTCACTGATCATGTCGTAAACGCCGCAATTTGGGATTTTACGGCAAAAGGCGACGCAGTGTGCGACATGTCAAAAATCGCAAGTTTGGTTTCCGGCTAGAATGGCCAATACTTTTCCATCCAGACTTCGATCTATACGGTTGTAACAAAATTGCTGCTTTGCTATCACGTGCATAACACACGTGCATCGTGCTATTCCTACGCCGCTGAAGCCTTGGATATATCGGGCAGCCCCAGCAAATCACCCATTCTGAAGTTTTTTTATATTGGTGGAAGAAATTAGTGACGCGTCTGTGATACAGCTTAAGGTACGCATTATAGTGAGATTTATTCGCCCTTGTTAATTAGTGATTCCTTTGACGCAGTCACTAATTGAGGGTTGATCAGAGCCCAAGCGCAGGTGTGGCTTAGCTGTTTCTGTCATACACCAGGGAGAGTGAGGTTATGTGAGGCCGACCAACACTATTGTTTGCCATCGAGCTGCTCAGCATACTTGTGCCAATAAGCACACCGTGTCTGAATACAACGATCGAGGCTACAATTTGAGTGAAAAGATGGCGTCCCTTAATTCTTGTGCGATAATGGAATGAGCGTCAGTATAGCCGAATCCTATACGTACCCTAAATCGGGAGATTTTCTGCGTGATTTCGCCCCCATGGAAATATTCATAAGAACCTTTTGTTGAAGGATTTAGTATTTGTAGTTTGTAGTTATATTTTCTTTTAGCCGTATCTTTTGTATCCATTACTTAATGCCGTAATCTTATTATAGCCCATGTACGGATTCAAGCGCACCTAATACTATTTTCCACTCTTCATGACAACTAAAATTCATCTTTAGACGCATCTATAGCTTCATCAGTTACCAGGACTGCTGACGTCGATGGACCTTGTCGTAAGTACGGCATAGCCGTGATATCTTGGTAACTTTGGCCGAAGATCCTTTATATGTATATGAGTCTGTGAGAAATTATTATTTTATGGTTGTGCCTTGATCCTTAATCGTATAAATGAATTAGTCGTTAGGTTTTCTATTTGCAAGTAATACCACTTAGCTTTTAAGCATTTTCATATCTTCAAGGCACCGCGAACTACTTTGAGTTTTTACAGGTAGGGAGGGTAGAGAAGGGAAGAACACTAACACCTCGTTCTTCCACTCTGAATAAGTGATGCGTTCGTGCTTTTCTACGTTTGGGTTTTCCTTGTTCCGTTCCGTATGACTCTGTTTACATTTTAGTGAGACGTCTTCGTTTTCGAGAGCAAAAGCCCACCCCAGCACAGCCGTCCAAGTTAGTTAGACAGAGAAGCTCTCGAATCGTTGTTATACAGGCGTGTTCGTTACAGTTTGAAACGAGAGCGTAAGTAAAAGTCGGCTCTAACCGACTTCGATATACCCGTTACTCATGGAAACAAATGTTTAATAGCCTTCCTGTATGCCTGAGGTGGGTCAGCCGAAAAGTATGCAACATTTTTTAACTCGGCTATTTATTATCCGCCAGATATTAATAGATCTTCGTCAATTACTAAATCCAACATAAATGACTCGAAATTCATCACGATAAACAGATCAGACAACAAAACTTTTGAAAACGTATCACCTTTCCTAATAAAAACAAGAAAGAAAGTCGGTCAAGCCCGACTATTACATACTCTGCACCCTTAATGTCGCAGCTCGAATTTGGTCACGAGTCAAACGGCCAGTTAACACACAACGCACAACGCAGTGCGCTCTCAAAGTCTCTCTCTCTCTCTCTCTCTCTCTCTCACTAAGATTGCTGCTGAACGCAATGCTTAGGTTATGGGTGGGGTGGGTGGTGGGTGTTAACTGATCGTTTTTTGCTCATAACTTGAGTATCGTTCATCCGATCTTTATCATTCCTTCAGCAAATCTATAAATAATTTTGAGTACTAGATATCTAGAAAGTACGAACCATCTATCATCAAAACTGTAGGAGATATGACGTTTTTTCCAAATTGCGGGGGCGTGAGGGGGCGTGGCAAAAATTGAAAATAAACTCGATCTGCGTGCAGACAATAGGAGTCTACATTTCAAATTTGGTTGCTCTAGCTCTTCTAGTCTCTGAGATCTAGGTGTTCATACAGACAGACGGACAGACGGACATGGCTATATCGACTCGGCTGTTGATGCTGATCAAGAATATATATACTTTATATGGTCGGAAATGATTCCTTCTGCCTGTTACATACATTTGCACGACTTTAGTAGACCCTTTTACTCTACGAGTAACGGGTATAAAAAGTCTTGGTAGGAAAAATTTTTTGTTTTCAATGCTATTGCTCCCAAACTTGTCAGTGATCAATATTATGATATGCTACTACGCAATTCTGCCAAGTCCGATCCAAACCGGATGACTATAGCATATAGCTGCCATAGGAAGTATCAGTCGAAAAAGAAGTTCTAGTGAGAAAAACTTTTTTGATTTCAATGGAGGCGTCTTTATACCTTCCAGTTGTGAATATTATCAGTTTCCACACAATTTTGAGAAGTTTGGTAAAAATCGGATGTATAAATCGTACAGCTGCCATATAACAAACTGGGAAGCAAATGGTCAACGTAGTGGCGCCATCAAGCTACAAGGGTATATAAACTTCGGTCGAGCCGAAGTTAGCTTTCCTCTATTTTTTTCTTATGCTTTTTTAGAGTATGAACTTGCGATTTTCCACCCCAGGTTTAAAATCTTAAATAAGGAAAATTATTTTTTTATTATAATTTCTGAATTTTTAAAATTATTATTTTGTTATTTCAGATATTTTGCCATTACTTCCGTAATCCTATACCAATTTGAAAATGGAATAACACTGTTAATAAATAAGTCAAAGAGATTTTATACTCAAGGTTAATCGTTTTCGAGTTATGTAGGTTCAAATTTTCAAACAAGTTGCCAGACTATTTTAAGACCTTTTAGATGGGAATAGTCTTCAATCAATCCTGATTTAGTCTTGATACAAGAACTCGCATACTTTAAATAAGTATAAATTATTCTCATTGTATTCTTAAAACACAATTAAAGTGGAAACAATTAAACAGAGCAAAATTGTAAACGATAATTGCAATTGTTTGTGTTTTTTATGAAATATCACCTCCTTTCGCGTTCTTTTTCATTTTGCGCCAATTAACTAATTAATTAACTTAACTACGGAAATATTATATCAAGCGTACAGTATCCCATTACTTTTATCATTTTGCCCACTTACTTTAGTTTGAGTTTGATAATCTTTAAAACTGGTTCAATTAAATTGTGGCATCACAAGAGACGACGTTCCCCCATTTTTCATGGCCAAATAAAAAAAACCGTCAGAAATATAAGCGAAAGACAAAGAAAAATTGGTGGAATGGTAAAAATTACTCGCAACATCAACTTTTGCCACATAAATTAGAAGTGCGTGAAATGTGGATGTATAAATTTAATATGCCAACTGGCGACAAATCAAAGGCACTTTTCAGAGTGCACGTCGCTGCCGTAAAAAAATCAACGCTCATAATTTTGTTGCTTTATTTATTGAATGTTTAGGCGGCGAGTGGCAATCAGCGGGAATTGTTGTGGCATGGGGCGGGCAACAATGAAGCACGCACTTGGGCATAAATCACGCAAAAGTGTGTGTGTGTGAGTAACTGAAGCTTTAGCCACTTTTGTGTGTTCATTTCGAACGAAATCGAGATTCAAGAGCTGCACATGTGTAAAGTAGAAATCAACGGAAAATCCGACAGCAAGCTAAGCTCAAAGCTTAAAGTGCACTTCAGTTGTTGTTGCTGTTGCTGTGTTGCAGGCAACATTTGCATGCCACTCACCCAGTTGTTTCTCTGTCGGCATTTCGACTTTGCGTTTTCTGCATTGTCTACTGGCGTAGTCTAACTCGTTTCTGCTCTAATTGAAAATGTTTTTGTTTGCACTTCATTTAACTTAAATGGCAGCACTAAGAAACAGCAAAAGAGAGCTGAGTTGCAGGTGCAACGGCACAAATTGCAAAAATGTTAAATAAAAATAAATATGTATATACATTTTTGCCACAGCAATTTGTTGTTGCTGCCTTAATCCGAAATGCAATCATTGAAATGCATTTTTATTTAAGCTGCACTCGCTTATTGCATTTTTGCATATAAATTTTTGGAAGCTTTTGTGTGTATGGAACTGGAACTGGATGTGGGGGAAACCCCAAGCGACTTATTTTTATATGCTTACAACTATCGTTCCGTTTCGCCGGCACCACCCACACTTCTTGTTGTCGTATCTGTGTGCAAGCAAATTCAATGGCAGTTTGTGCTTTTTGCAACTTTCAGTTGATTTTTTATTGTCAATCGAACAATAACGAAATCATCGGGCAAGTTACGCCAAACGCCACAGACGCTGGCACTGGCACGGCGAAAACTTTAAGGTAGGCAGCCCAACGTGCCACACCCCATCAGTGAGATTTATATGCCCAGGCGATGTGACTCAATCAATGGCATTTGTGTTGTGTGACGAAGAGCAAAAGTCTGCTCCTTCCTTCTTCCGTAGCAGGACAGTATCAGACAGTCAGAGAGAGAGAGAGACTTGCACAGCATTTTGTGTAAAGAAATCAAAAATTTATACAAACTTTGCACAATGAATGAGCAACAACAAAGGAGCTGTACACGGTGGCCGGGCCAGCAATGCCTTAGTCCCCTATCTGGGCCTGCACAGCCTGGCCATTTCATAGCAATTGCCGAAAATTGTTGCAGTTGGCGTTCCTTGCTTGCTCTTTGACAGCAACAACAGCAAAATGGACACAGGATGAGAGTTGCAACTGTCTGTTGGCCAGTATAACAACAAAGGGACTGCTCAGGATGTGTATAGGTAGTTGGGCATGTACAGGGGAATTAATTAAAAATTCCGAAAATATCCGGTTAGCTCTTTATAACAATTTCATGTTCAACCCCAAAAAAATACCAGTATGTGAGCCAAACTAGTGAAAGAGCAATAGAGACCTTTGACCTTTTTAAGCTGACCAGCCCACTCAAATTTCCTACCTTAAGATGGCTTTATCAGCTTACCATTCATTCAGAATTTTGTTCTTTTTGGCCGTTTGCCCGAGAAAAATTTTTAAATGAATTAATTTTGAATGTAAGGAATGCATGTGGGTCGTATACGTAATATGAGTACATACAGTTGATGCTTTAATTGTGAACTGACATGGGTACTTTGCCAAGAGAAACATTCTAACTGAATATTGAAAGAAGAAGTTGTGGGAATGCATAAGAAATTCAAAACAAAACAAACGGAATAAATAAGTTGAATTAGAACATTTGAAGGCAAAACCACGGCCTACTCTCTACGCAGAGTAATATCTTCCGTTTTCAGAGTAGATAAGAGCAGCTTGGCTGCCGATCTCTTCTTGTTTCGTCCTGCCAGGTCCAGATAGATCTTTTCTAAGCTAGAACACTACGTAGGAGATGGAAGGGATCTTCAAATCCCTTACACTGAGGAAAAAAAATCAATCTAAAATCTAGATTGAAAATCTAGTTTTTAAGAACCTTGTAATCTTATAAAAACAAGATTGAAAAACCCTGAAATGAGCTTTGAAATCTTAAAAACAAGATTTCTCGCAACTTATCAGCCATTCTACAGTTTTCTGTAAAGCTTCAGTGGAAATTTTATATACAGGTTTATTATGCTAAAAAAATACAATACAAATCTTGGGACTCGAACCACGACCTCTTCGTTCAATAACACATTGACACTGCAGATTAGTCGATTTTGCCGTAGGGGGTCAATTATTAAGCGCAGCCAGTTGCAGTATAAGAACTCAGGCTGCATAAATCTCTGCTCTTATACTGTAACTGGTTGGGCCTAAAAGTTGCCGCTCCATAGTAAAGCGGTGGTGTCAGTGTTTCATTGCGCAGAAGTTACTCAGCTCAAGTCCCAGTATCGGCGGATTAATAATTTACAAATTTTATAAGTTTTTCAGAAAGAAGAAAATGATAATAACTTAAATAACTAACTAAACCAACCAAATCACATCACCCCCTTTCTCCCACCCATCACCTAAAAAAAACAAATGCTTAATTCCTTTTTTTCTTTTTTTTCATATTAAAAAATAAGATTGTTTCATCTTAAAGTCGAGTATAAACGAACTTATTTCAATATTGTTGGATTAAGATTTAAATTGAGAATAAAATTTTGGGTTAAGATTATCTCGTCTCTGTCGAATTCTGACACCGTTTCGTCTGGTTTCAAGATTATAATCTTGGTCTTAGATTGATTTTATTCTCAGTGTAGAAGGAGCTGACTACCACAGATGATCTAACGCACTAATGAAGTTTATCTTTGATGCCAACACTGAGTACTTCCATGAAAGGCTCTGATACATTGACCCCTTTGTGAAACGAAACTTGGTCTTTGGAAATGCACTTAATCCACCAAGAGACAGCCCATCGAAAGACATCAAAATCGGCGAACGGACGAAAAGTGGAGGAAGACTGATACCATCCAAAATATGGGAAAAAATATTCCTGAGACATGAACGCTATTTTAATATCATCGGACTGCTTGAAATACAATAAAAAAAATAGAGGAAAACATAGTGAGAAAGTCGGTCAAGCCCTACTATTAACATATTCTCAGTACTCAGTATGCGAAGTTTGCCCCCGATCTATAACCTATTATAATGAGCTTATACAGTGTATTAATACTGCTGCATCAGTCTAAGGTTGTCTCTCCTCTCTCGTCTCTCTCCCAAAGAGTGTGGGTTGTTTGAATACAGTTTCGGCTTGGTTCGGTCTGTCCGTGGCGTGGGGGTGGGTGTCGTTCCGTATATCTTTTAAATGTGCATCATTAGCTTGTGTATCGATTTATCACGAGTCTGTTATCATTCCTTCAGTAGAATTGATAAATAGTTTTAATTACTAGATGATGCTCTATGTAAGGTACAGAACCATCTCATCATCAAAACTGTATGACGATATGACGTTTTTTCACAATATTGCGGGGGCGGGAGGGTGCGTATCAAAATTTGAAACTAAACAATTGATCTGCCATGCAACGATATAGAAATGATAAATACTTTCATAGATCCAACATTACATGTCAAACACATCTCTAATCTCTTACGCATCTCTGAGATCTCTATCGTTCATACGAGACTGGACGGAACTGAGACGGACATGGCTAGTATCGACTGCGGCTGTTAATGCTGATCGAAGCAATATATATACGTTTATCAGCAGGTGCGCGAAACGATTCCTTCTCCCTGTTACATACTTTTGCACAATCTATAATAGGTACTCTAATTTACCTTCGGCACAGAGTATAATTAGAGGTAAAAACAAATAAAATTAAATGTTTTCAAACTGATATGTAAAAGTTTGATCGAAATCTCTAACCTTTGGAGCGGAGCTATTTTCAAGTGTATTAAAACTTCGGCACAAAAGAAGTTAGCTTTACCTTATCTCGTTTTTGTTTTGAAAGAGTGGGATAGACAAGTATCTAGTTTCGGCTTTTTTCGATTATGTGACTTGACGCGAAATTGAAGGTCAGTTTCGAGGTCCTTTAAAAATGCATAAGTAGTTTTGCACCGATTTGCACCAAGTTGTTTTTTTCGATAGAATGTAAGTCTAATTACAAGTTGGTGTTCGATGAGTGGTCAGAAAATATGTCGATTATTATAAAGGTTTGATAGACGTCCAGAGTACACGGGTAAATAGAGGAGGTATAGAACAAATGGTCAAAAAAATCGAGAAATTCGAAAAATTCACATTTTTTGTGTTTGCAGTCATTTGCAAGCCGAATGTATACATGCACACACAAAAGAATTTTATAGTATTATAATTTATCAATTTACTAAAATATTAATTATAGTATTTTAGTATACAAGCATATAGCCCAGCATAAAATCGACAGATGCGTGTCCGTTACTCAATTTGCATTGACTTTGTTGTTGTTCAAAATTTTCATCGAGTTTATAATGAGCCTGACTAACTGGCGCCAATTGTCGAAACAAATCTCGGAGCAATGGGAGCAAGTTCACGTTCATTGGCCATCTGCAAAAAAGTCAATTCACTTCAGATTGCAAATACACGGCTGTACAACATACTGAATACGTAGATTCCGATGCTCGAGTCTAAATAGAGCGAAGACGCCCAAAAAGCGACAACGGTGGAACCAATATGGGCTCTCCCGCTCATCCGTGCCCATTCCGCTTTTGCTGTTAGCTTTCTTTAATTTGGCCAATTCATTTGTGAATTGGCCGCGCAAATTGCTTATTTTCGTTTTTATGTCAACCAGTGATTTGCCCTTAAATTGTGCAGCAAATTTCTCTATTGTGGCAATCTAGTAAGATCTGCTCTTGTAGGTGGAATTGGAGGAGTCTTAAAGAGTACCCTAGTACATGTGCGTAACCTCATCCTTCGGCAGATGACTACAAAACAAGTGTAATTTCTATACTAAAAGCAATAGTTATACAAATTATACACACTTATAGCCTATTTCCACTGGCTTCATTTCTTATCATTTTCATTTCTAAAAATGATGCTGTTTCCATTGACAAATCTTCATCATTTTGATATTCGCAATGCCACGTTGACAAAAACAGCTGAATGGTTTGATTTAAACAACAGGCGCCACTTTCAAACTCATGGGGAGTTTTTGCAATATTTACCCAAAAAACGACATATCCGGCAGGAAAGCAATTACCCTGGGCGAACGCATCGTTAACGCCCTGAATTATCAGCAGAAAGCTAGACAACTTTTTTTGACTATTTTATATTTTAAACAAAATTGCGCCTACTTTTTAAATTCATATAAACAGTTTATTGGTGATGAGACTTTCTATTTCCAGAGAGTAACGAGTAGTGACAGAGAGTAGCGAGTACTTTTAAAAAAAATACCAAATTCCTTCGTGGGGAATGTCATCATTTTTGAGAAATGAAAGAAATGAAGGGCAAAATGCAACAACAATTTGTATGGAAGAAATGATATCATTTTCTTCATTTCTTGTCATTTCAAGAAATGAAGCTTCATTTCTTTGGTGGAAATAGGCTATTACTTTCTTCTTTGGTTGGGTCATGGCGATAGGCAATTGATTTGTTTAATTTTAATACGAATTAATTTCACATACAAGAAAATCTTAACCGATAGCCAAAAATCGATAACAAATGTATATCGTCAGCCAGAAAGTGGCAACGCCAGCACACTGCAATTAGGCAACCCTTTAATGTAACAGATGGCACTCAGATGAGCACTCGGCCAAATAGAACCGGTTCTATTCCATCTGATCACTCAGCTGAGTAGCCTCAGACGCCTTTTTACACGGTCAGACAGCAACTCAGACAAAAACTCAGCTGAGTGATCAGGTCGTGTATATGAGGCTTAAGCGTCCCCAAACTAGTCCATTACTAATATTATATGCTTTCAAACAGATTTGCAAACGTTGGTCAAAATCGGATGACTATATCTAATAGCTGCCATAGGACCGATCGGTCGGAATATGTAAAGTAAATCGTTCTTAATGTCGGTAATTCTTAATACTAAACGCTTTCAAACTCATTTGAAAAAGTTGATCGACATCGGGTGACTATATCTTATGATTGCCATAGGACCGATCAATCGGAAAATGAGTTTTAGTGAGAAAAACTTTTTTGTTTTAAATTTTATCGTTCTTAAACTCAGCGATTGTTTATTTGATTCGTTTTCGAAAAGATTCGCGAAACTTGGTCGAAATCAGATGTTTATCTATTGGAAAATCGGTTTTAGTTAAAAAAATTTTTTGATTTTTATGTTAGCGTTCTTAGACTCTGACATTTCAGAAACAGCATTTGCAAGGGTATAAAAACTTCGGCACAGACGAAGCTAGCTTGGCCTTCTCGATTTTACTAAGCTTAGGGTTCAGACAAACTGGCAGGTTGCCAGATTTTTTTATGCCAGTTATCTGGCAGACTGCCAGACTAAGTAAAATTCATGGGAAAATAGACAGATTTCTCTAAACATATATGGCACCAGTCAACTGGCATTGCCTCTGGCAGGTGTTCCCAGGTGTATGGCAGCAACTGGCACCTAAAAATATGTCAACCTGCCAGTGTGTCTGAACGCACCCTTACAAATCAAGTTTCAAGTCAATTGGATGAAAAATGATTTTTCCCCATACAAAGTTTCAGAAACGACGTCGTAGTTCTTACTTTCACCACAAATGGAAACTACTGTCCAAATTTCCGACTTTTACATTTTACCGTTCAGGCTGTGCTTACATGTATTGCCAATCAGCCAGTGTGTACAAACTCTTTTCTTTAAGTTACGAAGTTCTAACTTACATTTGTTAAGCTGTGGCTGTTTTTATTTTTCTTTCTACACTTTAAAGAGCCATCCAACTTCTTTGTGCTTTCACAGCGACAACGCTAAAAAATATTTTTAGTATTATTATCAAAAACAGGATAATGATTTCAGACTTAAAACGCTGTTAAAAATCACAACGATTAGCATCAGCGATTTTAAACAAAAAGCAGGAAGCCCAAAGTAAATAATTGGGCGAATTCTTCCGATTTTCTCTCTCTCTCTCACAATTTAGCTCGCCCGCCTCTGGTCGGAAATGCTTCAATCGAGCTTGAAACGCGACCATTTTTCAATAAAAATGGACAGTATGCTCGTTAAAACTAAAACAATTGACCACATAAATTAGCGACATTAAAACGCCCAGACCGAATGGCCCCGCCGGATGTGCAGGCGATTGATTCAATTAATTGCCAAATTAAAAAGGACATTTTTACGTTAAACGACAAAGAAACAGAGTAAAGTGAAAGGGGGCAAACGATGTTATGACAATGTTAGAAACCCAAATAATATACGATTTGTAAGAAAAAGGGCCAAGGGCCGAGATGGGCGGAACCGGAACGGTTCTGGGCCCACACAAAAGTGACAGGCGCCCGGGGGGCCTCTGTGACACAATTGAATTTATTATGGCATTTCAACTCGACTAGCATCAATTGAATGAAAGTGGACCAACACACACACAGCCATAGGGCAGCTCTGTTGCAATGGCATCATTATTGGACTAAACCAAAACTATTTGCCTCAATGGGCCGCAACATGCCACAGACACACAAAGAGCAAATGTGACACTGCAGACACAAACACTGATAGTCCAATGCCCCCGGGGTGTATTTTTCGCCACTTTCGCCAGTTGCCGTTCAGAAAAGTGTTGACTGTCTTTGATTTTGTTCGTCTGTTTGCTTGCTCGGTGCCCGCATGAGTTCTTGGCTAGGAAGACTCATAGCGATGTGAAGTGTGTGCGAACGCCTGGCGCGCTAAGTTAGCGTCTTCGGGGACTAACCACAGCAATTACACACTCGTTGGCATATTGCAACGAAGCAATCTGTTTAAGTAATCAAATGAAATTCAATGAAAAAGTTAATTCTATCCTCATACTGGGGCAGTTTCATAGGCTAGCGAGTTTTTGAACAAAAAACTGTTTATTTCTCGACATAGCCTTCTAAAAATATTTGTCTTTAACAGCCTGAGCTTTTCTCATTCTCTTGGCTTGTGTGCCTTTAAATTAAGAAAGGGATTTTCGATGGCCTGTTCTTAGATGTGCGGAAAATTTATGAGGCGAATTATCACTTTGGTTCTACTTATACAAAAAAAACAGTGTGTGTCTTGAGACACTCGATACTCAGTACTTGATGCTCAGTGTTCAATATTCAGTATTCAATACTCAGCACTCGATACTCAATTATCGATAATCACTATTTGATATTCAGTATTCGATACTCTGTATTCACTCAATGTACTCAATGCTCGCTATTCAGTACTCCATACTAGATACTCAGTGAACGATACTCGGTACTCAGTACGCAGTACATACACAACCCACCTGCTACTATAGCAAATGGCAAAAGCGGCTGACATTGCAAAGGTAAAGGTATACCCAAAAGAATCTGTCGCTAAGACAAACTTATTATAGTTTTAGTCCCCCAGTCAAACGTAAAAACTAAAATTTGTCACTTTCAAATAGTTTTTCGTTTAGTTTGATCACTTGCAAATAACGCAATTGGCTCGATTTTCGCAGTTTCCATCAATTTTCTTAGTGTTTAGGGCTGAATAGCGGCCATTTCATATCGAATATTGTCTTTCAAGTCTTTCAGGGTCAGTGGCTTGTTGACGACCTCACTGGTTAAGTTGTTAAGTCGGGGCATCGCGGAGGCCAGTCAAAATCAACAGTTTTCGAAATTAGGCAATTAAGAAACAAAGAACGCAATGAAGCTTCATGAACTTCCCAGTTCAAACTTCAGCGGTTTTTGCCTGATTACTGCAAGCCAGCAGCTGCCTTCTCATGTCAGCGCTATTTTTACTGCTTTGGGATTCCAAAGCGACTCAATAGCTGAAGATTGAACTGAGAAGTTCATGACACAGCTGTGCGGTCATCCAGCCTACTTTGTGATGGTGTGTGTTCCTGTTTAAATTTACGTGCAAAACATAAGATGACCTCAAGCCTGTTAAAACTTGCTAGTTTTATTATTAAAAAATGAAGTAAAAACAGTCACATACAGGGGTGTCCTGGAAATCTCTATTTTTCTTATCAACGATTGCACTTTGAACTAGACTTGGACTACTTTATTTGTAAACTGACAAGAATAAGTCCGGCTATTAGATCATACGCATTAAACCTATATGGCTTTTAGCAGGCGGTTTCAAATCGGTCAACTTTCGTCTTCTAATCTAGTAGCCGGGCATATTTGTACCTCTTTACATATAAAGTCAAGCAGCCTTAACTTGAAATGCTAAAGCTTATACGAAAATCTCTGGAGATTTCGGGGACACACCCGATAAATTATTACTAGCTTGATTTATATTACCTTGATTAGCAATTAATTTGGTGTATTTTAAGCTTGATTAGTAAAACTTCATAATATTCACCTACAAATACATAACTAATTGAACATTTCAAGCTGAATCCTGCTGAATATCAATATAAAAAGTCGACCATTTCTGACAACAAACATGCCAGT
Organism: Lordiphosa magnipectinata; assembly: GCA_037044535.1. Lineage (NCBI taxonomy): Eukaryota > Metazoa > Arthropoda > Insecta > Diptera > Drosophilidae > Lordiphosa > Lordiphosa magnipectinata. The sequence goes on from JBAMBO010002915.1 coordinate 114,229, forward strand.
ATTTATTTCAGCAGCAGCATACGTCAGTCGAAGAAACAATTTCAATATTCAAAATTTACTATCGCCTAATATTCACAGGCATCGACAAATCAAAATATGACTAGGCGAATCAAAAAGCAGATGTTTTCAAAAATATTTTCGGAGTGCAAACTTGGCATTGGAATCAATCCACAAAGATTGAAATAAGCTAGAATGAACTTATTAGAAGCTATTGTAGTCTTTGGACCAGGGCTTAATACCGGAACCGGTACCGAAACCGTTAACCGAAATAAACAGCTTCAAATCAAGTACCGGAACCGGAACCATTGCAGAGCACATCGTAAATTTGGTTGTAGCTCAACCAACATGATGCTTAAATATTTGCATCGGAAAACATTTTCAACATTTGCCCCACTTTTGGTGGTCAGAATCCTCCACAAAGTTTCCAGAATTGTATGAGATGTCAAAGTCGTGCTTTCTGTTCCAGCAGGGTAGCGTAGGACGCCTATTTTCTGCCGGAAAATTTATAATGAGTCCCCTATAAAGTTGTATGGACTTAAACACATTGAATGCAATTATCTTACTGCGAGCAAATCACAAGAATGCTATATTAGTTAAATAAGACGTGGACGTATAAAATTCAAAGTTAAATTTGAAAACTAAAAATGGGACATGACATAAAGAACCAACATTTTTACACATTTTTTTTTATAAGCATAACCAACGTCTAATAAAAACGCGAATTGGATGGAGGTTTTTTTGTTTACATATGATCAGAAACCATTAACTAGGTGCAACACTACCTAACAATTACAGTGTATTCCCTATATTTTTGGCAGATTCCAGGCATTATTTTGAAAAATGGTTACACAAATCTAAATTGAAGATACTGCCCATTGCGAGTCTCAAGTTCCCATTTTTTGACAATCAGATTTCGCATTAATAAAAATTAATGATTTAGATTTATCTCAGAATTAAATTTTTCCAATTTAAAAATAAGGTAGTACTTATACCGGCACGTACCGATATACCGAAATAAAAATCCGAGTACCGTATCGAAACCGAAAACCGAAATTAATTGAAAGCCGTAATATAACCTTTAATCGAAACATTCATTTCGGGACGTACGGGAACCGGTACCGGAACACAAATTCGTATCGAGATTAAGCCCTGCTTTGAACAATTATTTGAAACTACCGCCAAGCTGTAAATATGTACAGATATATATCAATATTTTAGTGTTTTAGTTTTAATTATAAGGTATTTTTAAGAAATCGGATGAGCGGTTGTAGAGCGTTTAAATAGAAATATAGAAAAAACTGAAAAAACCGAAAAAACCTCGCTAACAAATCAGGTGTGGGGTAAACCACAAGACGTTCGACCAATCTGTTTCGCCAAAATGCCGAAATTAAGTAAATCCTTGCCGAATGACACGTGCCGACTTCGCTAACTCTTCTGTATAACTAAGCCCGTTCTGTCCTGGTACAATGTTTAGGTTCTTTCGGTTTCAATAATAACGGTTCTCGGATACCGGTATACAAAAAATTTAAAATATGGCTTTCTGTTCTGGTTCTGGGCTTTAATCGGTTCTTTTCGGTATATGGTTCAGGCTTTGGTTCCAGTTTGGTAAGGGATTTGACAAGAAAAGTAAACCATTTTATTAATATTGTGTGCTTTCAGCGGGAGTTAAATGTGCCGTTCACTTTGTTTTGAAAAAGCCTGAACTCATTAGCGCTATGGTAGGTAGGTAGTTCCGGCTGGCTCTTTGTTGGGGCCACACATAGACCTTACGGTCCCTAGTACTGGGTACCATTAGAAATCCAAGAAGATCTTTGACATTTTGGCAAATGCCAATAGTTGTTTGGGAGACTTCCTTGCCGCCTCTTTAAGAGAGGTGAGACTTAGGGAGTGCAGATGTCTTAATCTTGTCTTAGGGTTCGCTGTGCAGCTGCAGATGAGGTGTTCCAGAGTTTCAACGACTCCAGGTTCCTTGCATTTCCTGCAGATGTTCGTTGTCGTGATTCCCAGCTTTTTCGCATGAGCAGCTGCTAGGCAGTGACCAGTTAGTATGCCTATAAGCAGTCTACAGTCTCTTCTTTGGAGCTGTAGCATTGTCTCTTGTCTTGCACATGATTTTTGAGATTCTGCAGCCGGTTGTGTTCTTCCACTTTTACTCTGCTTCTTTCTCCACTATCTCTTCCATCTTGCTGTATAGCGTCTGTACGGAGATAGGTATGTTTAGTGTTGCTTCTTGGCTTAGTGCGGTTCCGGCTTTTGCAAGACTATCAGCCATTTCGTTTCCATCAATGCCCCGGTGGCTGGGAATCCAATAGATTTGCACCTTTCTATAGATGCTGAGGGAATCTATTGCCTCCCTGCTTGCCAGAACATTTTTGGAGTTAATAGTGTGTCTCTGCATTGCTTTGATTGCCGCTTGGCTGTCAACGTATATGTTTATTTGGTTTTTTGGTGCGTATTGTTCTGCCAATTCCGCAGCTTTCCTTATTGCGAAAACTTCCGCCCGGAATATGGTGCAGTGGTCTGGCAGTTTATAGGAGCGCTATACTTCTGTATAAAAAATTTGAGCTTAGTACTTTTACGGACTAAATGAGAATTCTACTGGGTCATATGTCAAAGAGATATTTTGTACCAGAATCAGAATAAGGTAAATTACCGTTATCCGTAACCGAAACAAAGTAATTGGCCCAAATAGTTACAGCAAAATTGGAAAATGAAACTAAGAAATGATAGACCAGGAATTAGATTAAGATGCTCGCGATACTCAGAAATGGTCTCATTTTGTAGATCAGTGTTATTATCAATATGCTTAGATCACATCCGAACCTATATATGTATATATATATATATATATATATACGCCCGTATTTGTTTATTGTGACCGCAAACAATGAAAACTGCTGCAGACAAATTTGTGTGTTCGTCCAAGCTTAACCCATCCCTGGAGCTTGTAGCTTATGTAAAAAAAATCGGTTCATGGTTGGCTTTCAACTATGTTGGCCTTTTAAACGTGCTGGCCGTAAACACACATCCCCAATTCTACATATATGTAAGTATGTATGTACAGTTCAGTGGCGTACCCATGAAAAATTATACACATAAAGTTGATATAACAGAAGTTGGATATTTTAGTGCAATCAAAACTTTCACCCTCTTACAGAACAAGTCTCAGAAGTTTTTAGTATATTTAGTATCCCTTTCAAAACTCTATACGTACGCATCTGTCACAACAACACGGCGAGTCTAATGGCACTACAAAGTTAAATCGTTGAAATCCTTTGACCATGTCACACTTTCATACATAATCGTTGGCCGGGCACGTGCAGACCGCAATGTTGGAGAAGGGAAAAAAGAACAAATATTGCGTATGTGTGAACTCGTTTTCCATTCGGAACAACCTGCGCCAATAATGCAAGAGGCATTTACTGAAGCAGAGTTGACTTTAAATATTGAACTTTTATTGTTATTAAAGTGCTCTTAAGTTGAAGCTGTTACTAGTGAATTACTTAATCAAAATCCACATTGGGACACCAAGCGAAGCAGCCTTATATAGGATCCAGTCGTTTGCACAATCTGCAAAACATACAACATTTTTTGGTTGGAAATAACCCATAGCATTCATTTTTTTTACGCACCGATATAAATGTCTCCAATTTGGCCTCAAAGTAATTGCCATCAATATGACTGCCACGCTGAGCCCACATCAAAAGTGCAGTGCACGTCATATTCTGGTATTACTCACCTCAGGCCAACTACTTTCGTAGATGGCCCATTCAAATCGCCTACTCTCCGATTTTACACACTCTCCGCCATAGCAATAAATGGAAATTTTAGCCTGTATGGAGATAATGAATGCCGCATAGAATTACATTTCAGGATGCTTCAAATTGCTGGACAATTGATGGCATAGAACACACAAGTGCATTAATGCGACCAGAAAATGACTCCCAAAGCGGAAAAAACATTCCACAAATAGGGAATCTACAAAAGGTGCGTATCCGCCAGAGAAAAGGTTCTTCGGCATCACAGAATGCTCTAATAACCTGCAGACATCGTAGTGTGCATTACTCTTGTGGACTACCTATTTACTCCAGCTTTGGTGTGCTGCGGAAACACTCTTTAAAAATGTTGCTGTAAAAGTCCCACATTTATCGCATCAAAACTTCTGCCAAATTAAAAATCTCCATATTAAACAGTCTCAAAACTATTGAGGGCAAAACTTTTTCGAAACTACTTTTAGGTATGAAACAATTACCCTGTTTGTACACAACAAAATTATTAAAATAAATACCCTTCCAATTATGCTAAGATTATAAGTAATATAAATTCCGGAAAATATTATTTATTTTTTTATTTATCCAAAATGTTGTACTTAATATTTGTTGATTTGCGTTGAGCCTTGAGCCAGACAGATGTAAGCTTTCACTATTATTCACTTAGCTAAACACAAACTGCCCTGTTTCGAATTCCGAGTCGGTTTTTGTGTAAACGTTGTTCAACACTTAGAAAACAAGAAAGAAAGTCGGTCAAGCCCGACTATAACATACTCTGCACCCTTAATGTCGCAGCTCGCATTTGGGCACGAGTCAAACGGCCAGTTAACACACAACGCACAACGCAGTGCGCTCTCTAAGTCTCTCTCTCTCTCTCTCTCTCTCACTAAGATTGCTTCTGCTGAACGCAATGCTTAGGTTATGGGTGGGGTGGGTGGGGGGTGTTAACTGACCGTTTTTTGCTCATAACTGGAGTATCGTTCATCCGATCTTTATCATTCCTTCAGCAAATCGATAAATAATTTTGAGTACAAGATATCTCTAGAACGTACGAACCTATCATCATCAAAACTGTAGGAGATATAACGTTTTTTCCAAATTGCGGGGGCGTGGCAAAAATTTAAAATAAACTTGATCTGCCTGCAAGTATAAGAAATATATGTCCCATACATGTCAAACCTCTATCTCTTACCATCTCTGAGATCTCTTCGTTCATACGGACGGACAGACAGACAGACAGACGGACGGACAGACGGACATGGCTATATCGACTCGGCAGTTGATGCTGATCAAGAATATATATATTCCGGCATATATATTATAACCGGCAGCTAACCAGGCCAAACCCAGCAAAGGTTTTTGTACTTCCATCATACCCTTTCAGAATTTTTTGGACTTGACTCTATCAACTTTTTAGTGTTGCACAGTGTAATTAGTTTCTTGCATATTCGAACAAAAAATAGTTTTTATAATCTGTACCCTAGGTACACAGAGTATATTAAGTTTATGCAAAACTATGTAACAGCCAGATGGAATCATTTCCGACCCTATAAAGTATATATATTCTTGATCAGCATCAACAGCCGAGCCGATATAGCCATGTCCGTCTGTCTGTCTGTCCATCTGTCCGTCCTTCCGTATAAACGAAGATATCTCAGAGATGGTAAGAGATAGAGGTTTGACATGTATGGGACATATATTTCTTATACTGGCGGATCAAGTTTATTTTCAATTTTCGCCACGCCCCCTCCCGCTCCCGCAATCAGGAAAAAACGTCATATCTCCCACAGTTTTAATGATAGATTGTTCATACTTTCTGGAGATATCTAGTAATCCAAATTATTTATCGATTTGCTGAAGGAATGATAAAGATCGGATGAACGATACTTAAGCTACGAGCAAAAAACGGCCAGTTAACATACAGCACCCCCCCACCCATAACCACAGCATTCCGTTCAACAGAGGCAATCTTAGTGAGAGAGAGAGAGAAACTTAGAGATGAGCCCGTATAACTCGTGAGCAAATGCGAGCTGCGACATTAAGGCTACAGAGTTTTTTATAGTTGTGCTTGACCGACATTCAAAAATTGAAAATGAACTTGATCTGCCCGCAAGTATAAGAAATATATGTCCCATACATGTCAAACCTCTATCTCTTACCATCTCTGAGATCTCTTCGTTCATACGGACAGACGGACATGGCTATATCGATTCGGCAGTTGATGCTGATCAAGAATATACATATACACTTTATATGGTCGGAGATGATTCCTTCTGGCTGTTACATAGTTTTGCATAAACTTAATATACTCTGTGTACCTAGGGTACAGATTATAAAAACTATTTTTTGTTCGAAAATGCAAGAAACTAATTACACTGTGCAACACTAAAAAGTTAATAGAGTCGAGTCCAAAAAATTCTGAAAGGGTATGATGGAAGTACAAAAACCTTTGCTGGGTTTGGCCTGGTTAGCTGCCGGTTTCTTTTTATTGCATTTTGAAGTTTTCAGCTTCTGATTGGTATTCGCAACTCCATATCTTGTTAACTATTTGGAATTTCGCTATGACGTCTTAGAGGAAGTTGTTGCTCCTAAGCAAGTCAAAAAAATCATATTTTTATACTCAAAAATATAAAAAATTTCTTAAAATCAACATGTTTTCCCCTCATTTTGTACTGCCATCATGTTTTCCCCTCATTTTGTACTGTCTTTCAACTTTGTCTTGAAAACTGTAACGAATTTGATTGAGCAATGCAGGACAAAAACGTAGGTTGGACTTAAATAAACAAACGATTGGAACATATCAACTTCATTCGATTGGTCCTTCGTATATTTACGGGCACTTAAGCATGTAGAATTGGAACCAAAGCCGGAAAAATTACAATTTGTGATACCAATTGGCTGACATAGACAAAAATTTCTATTGTTTTGTATAAAAACAACAAAATAGTAACAAAACATAACTTAATAACTGTAATTAAAAAAAATTGAGTTTTTTTTTACTTTTTTTCTGAAAATGCTAGTTTTTCCGAGTTTTTATGACAGTTGTACGTGCTTTTGGGCCTATAACTAAATGAAAAAGTAACTAAATGAAGTTGGTTCGTTCTTACGGTTTGTTTATTTTGGCCAAAGCTACAACTTTGTGCTGAATTACTTGGCTAAATCTGAAACAATTTTCAAGATGAAGTTTAAAAACTGTAGAAAAGTGGTGAAAACTTGGCATTTTTGACCAATTTTTATAATTTTGAGTATGAAGATGTAATTTTTTTGATTTGCTACAAAGAAATGTTTTGTTGGTCAAACCAAGAGCAACAACTTTGTTGCAGATTTAAAAGCGAAATTCAAAATAGTTTACGAGATATGAAATCGTTAGTCCTACTCTGAAGCTAAAAAGTTCAAAGTGCAATAAAAAGAAAACGGCAGCTAATCAGACTAAACCAAGACAGGGTTTTGATACTACACAGAAAAAAAAACAACTTAAATCCAAATATTTACACTAAGAATTAATTTTCGAATCTAATATGAAATATTGCATTTTAGAAATTAATATGTTAGTATTAAATTATACCATGCACTTTTTTTTGCTTTGTACCATTATACCCTTTCCGAATTTTTTGGTCTCGACACTATCAACTTTTTTGAGTTAAAAAATGTGACACAGTGTTATTGTAGAATGTAAAATATTTCTTAATGCGCGATGTTTGCACTTCGATTATGATTTGTGCCAGTTTTAGTAAGAAAGCTTTTTAGTGGTGTTTTTCTGTGAACGTCGGGCTTGTTTTATGAACGATAATTCACGAACGAAACGTTCAAATACGAGTCTGCTTGTGCTGGGTTTTGAAAGGTCGTTTTTTTCTTAGTGTAGGGTCGGAAATGATTCTCCCTGTTACAAACTTTCGGATAAACTTAATATATTCGGTGTTTCTTTGGTGCAGAGTATAAAAAACACACACCCGTCAAGAAAGCAATTCCTCAGGGCGCACGCATTGCCATCGTTCTGAACTATCAGTAGAAAGCTACATACCCAACTTATTTTAAGAAATTTATATTTTAAGCAAAATTGAGCCAAATTTTAACATATGTCATTATTTTTAAAAACTGGCTAAAATAAAAGGCAAAATGAAGTGGCAAATCGTCTGGATGAAATGTTATAATTTTATTTTTTTTCTTGGCATTTCAAGAAATGAAGTCATTTCTTTGTTGGAAATAGAATATAAATACATGATTTCAGTTGTTCAGTGCAACAAAAAAATGAGTGCCTAAATAATTACGTGAAACTTACAATTTCTGCGGTAGATTTAACTGAGAACAGTTACCAAACAACACCAAATCACATGCATACAAAAATTGAATACAGTTATTGTAAGAGTATTTAGATTCTTTAGTGTGTACAATTCGCTGATGATCGGTGCCTTTTCAAGACTTAACTTTTCGCTTGGGATCAAAAGTCTGCAATCGCTGATTGTAAAAGCCTTAAATATATATTCTACTATCATTTGAAAATGAAATCAATAGACTAAATCTTAACCTTTAAAATTGACGGTACAGAGTACTTCCTTGGCTTGCATTATTTTCTAATGCAAAAAAAGAATTCTGAACGAGCACACTTAATTCAATTTTGAATTGTACCTAAATTCAATAAAACTCAATAAAAGTAGACATAAAAGAGATGTTAAATTAACGGAAGCGATTCGGTATGTTAATTAAAAACGTACCTGCTGGTAAATGGCAATAGCTCTGGCTGTACCTGACCAGTGCTCCAATATGATCTCAGCACGCTCAGCAAGGGCATTAGGCATACTGAAAGGCCAGCTAGCCGAAAACAGCGGGTATACAGGCCGCTAATACATTGATCCCTTCGGTTTTCTATATTCACAATTTCTGCATATATGCAGAGATCGAGATCTAATTTCGGATTTTTTTTATTTAAATCAAAAATGGTAAATTTTACAAACCGTTCGGTTTCAAAAAGAATGACCCATATTCTGCAATGCGGCATTCTGAGCAGGAAGCATAAATATGTGAGATGGAAATTAATAACCAAACACACTTACCTCTTCTTAAAATTCAGCGAAATCTTTGAATCAATCTCTGAAAATCCTTATACAAATACAGGATAAAACCAATCTTGAAAAGTGCTAAGAGATCAACCAACGCCGAGCAGAGCGAATCGGTTAGTCTGTCCAAATTGTGAATGTATTGTGCAGGCCATAGGCTAAGGTCAGCGGCAGAAATGTGGCCACCGCCAGAATGCACCACAAAGTTTTGGTCAGATTCTGTTTTTTGCGGCTGCCATTTGATAGCATTTCAAAGCCCAGCAGGCGAAAGTAGTTGGATTGCAGTTTGAGAAAAATGTCGGTCAACATGTTGACTCTCGCACTTTTGTGCTCTTTTTATTTGACGGCACCCGGCTTTTATAGTCGCCAACAGCTAATTGTGCTCATTAGAGCTGCTTGGTTAAAATCAATAGGCCAAATCTATTAGCGTACTATTAAATATGTGTAGAGCTTAGTCAAGGACATCAACTGGAAAGTTGGTGAAACTAAATCTAAGTCGTAATTTTAGTCAGCTATTTGCACAATAAATTTCACTTAATTAAAAACAATTAAAAGCAAATTCCAATTTGGACAACAAAAATGCCTGTTTAGGATTTCATACTTCTGCATTTAAATGCAGCAAACAGCAAATCTCTTGGCCTCAGCAAATATTTGGCCACATTTCTAACAAAAACTAAACAAATCTTTGCTGCATTTCAAATGTGAAAACTTGTGCCCTTGTCTTGAGTTTGGTTTTGTGTTTTTGTTTGCCCAACATTTTGGTATAATTTGGAAATATTTTAATTATTCTATTGCTCAGTATACAGGGTGTCGCCAGTCAAAGGTCAGTTGTCGTTTTCAACAGTTGGTCAAACTATTTGGTAACAAATTAATGCAATTACACTTTTAGCCAAATGCAACTAAGCCACTTAGCTGCTTGACATTTGGTTGTCCAAGACACGCAAACACACAAACACACACTGATAGACAGACAAATATTGACAGCATAATTAATTGAAGAAAATGTTTCCCCAGTGTCTTATTTAATTATTAACATTGACAACTTTATTATGCGATTCTTGCACTTTGCGCCTATAATTAATTAAAATTTCTGCAGGCCGCAAGGGTTTGAAAGCCGCCTGACAACACGGCTCTAAAATGGAAAACTTTGCAACTGGCCAGTAAAGCAAACATTGACACACAGCCGCCCCCATCGGGGTAAAAGCAAAAATGGAGTTTATATATTTTGTAGCGCAAAACTTGCTCGAAACTCAGCAGAGTTGGTAACTGGCAATGCAATGGACAGAGATGATGGGGAGGAGGGCCAAGAAGTTTTTTTTACTCGACATTGTTATTGCCACGTTGATGTTGTTGGGTTTACAATTCACGAAAGCAGAGTATTTTGGCCTGGTACAATGCCTTTGTGACGAACTTTTTTACAGTTTGATGCAACCAGATTTTGGTTACTAAAACATTTAAAACAAAAGAGTGCAGAGAAACTGGGCTTGGCTCTTCGGGCGGTAAAATATCATTTATATTGATTATATATAAGAGTGTAATTTACGTCTACGTTTTGAAACTCAGGCATCAAATCAGCCCCAAAATCGAACCTTTAACAACCGCTAAGGTTCCGAACCTGAACCCAAGCTGGAGTGCTTCTTTTTGAAACAAAAATTGGGTTACAAAATAATTATTTTCTTGCTTTTAAGTAATCATATAGTCAGAAAGTTTCCTTAGGAAAGTTTAAACTTTAAGGTGAACATGACATATCACTGATATGATATCAGAAATGGAAAATGGTGCAAGAGTATTAATTATGGTCACCCTGAACTAGTTCTATTCTAAGAAAAATATCTGTAAGGAAAGGTTGGTCATACTTTATAGTGAAAGATGCTGAAATCGCTAATGATGGGCTAAGCGACCTGGCAAATGCACTAGCCGACCTGAACACCTCAGCTAAAGCGGCAGGCCATAAATTCAACACGACGAAGACGAAAGCGCTCAGTATCCGTTCCGGACAATTTCAGGCTGATGTTTTGGACGAACAGCCAATTGAGCAAGTTCAGCAATTCAGCTATCTGGGTAGCGTAGTCGTTGTTGATGCATTCGCGCCTGCTAAAGGCCAAAGGTGCCTTTGGGATGCTGTCAGCTGTTTGACGATGCTCGTCATATCCACACTGGCTCAATATCAGGCTTTTCAAGTCTAACGTAATGTGTAATGCGTAAAGTGTTCGGCGTTTATCGTCAATTTGCTCAGATTTGCAAATTACGTCTACCGCGCCGCTGCAAATACAAGAAAACCTCGAAATTGCATTTCAGCCAACCTGTTCGACTCGAACAGTTTTACAACTCGAATCTTGCCACCTGGGCGCATCAACCATCATCAGAGTCGTCATTGGACGAAGAACCTTCAACCAGCTCGCGACAAATTCTAGAACGAGCTACGCCTACAAGTGAGCAAGGACATCGCGTGGAGATGACGCTACCAAGTGCCGCTCGCGTTTACACAGACGTGAACGCGCACAAGCTGGATGAGTACTGGGACTACGAAAATTATGTGGTCGACTGGGGCAACCAGGATGACTATCAACTGGTGCGTAAACTTGGGAGTGGAAAGTACTCTGAGGTGTTCGAGGCCATCAACATAACAACCACAGAGAAGTGCGTAGTAAAGATTCTGAAGCCAGTAAAAAAGAAGAAGATTAAGCGCGAGATAAAGGTAGGTAGGTAGGTAGTTCCGGCTGGCCCTTTGTAGGGACCACACATAGACCTTACGGTCCTTAGTGAGGCCGGGTGGCTTTTTCTGGGTACCATTAGAAATCCAAGAGGATGTTTGACGTTTTGGCAAATGCCAATAGTTGTTTGGGAGACCTCCTTGCCGCCTCTTCAAGAGAGTTGAGACTTGGGGAGTGCAGATGTTTTAGTCTCGTCTTAGCGATCGCTGGGCAGCTGCAGATGAGGTGTTCCAGAGTTTCAACGACTCCAGGTTCCTTGCATTTCCTGCAGATGTCCGTTGTCGTGATTCCCAGCTTTTTCGCATGAGCAGCTGCTAGGCAGTGACCAGTTAGTATGCCTATAAGCAGTCTACAGTCTCTTCTGTGGAGCTGTAGCATTGTCTCTTGTCTTGCACATGATTTTTGAGATTCTGCAGCCGGTTGTGTTCTTCCACTTTTCCTCTGCTTCTTTCTCCGCTATCTCCTCCAGTTTGCTGTGTAGCGTCTGTACGGAGATAGATATGTTTAGTGTTGCTTCTTGGCTTAGTGCGGTTCCGGCTTTTGCGAGACTGTCAGCCATTTCGTTTCCATCAATGCCCCGGTGGCTGGGAATCCAATAGATTTGCTCCTTTCTAGAGATGCTGAGGGAATCTATTGCCTCCCTGCTTGCCAGAACATTTTTGGAATTAATGGTGTGTCTCTGCATTGCTTTGATTGCCGCTTGGCTGTCAACGTATATGTTTATTTGGTTGTTTGGTGCGTATTGTTTTGCCAATTCCGCTGTTTTCCTTATTGCGAAGACCTCCGCCTGGAATATGGTGCAGTGGTCTGGCAGTTTATAGGAGAGCCTCAATTCCGGCTCATCGCAGTATACAGCGGCTCCGACTCCTGAGGTCATCTTGGAGCCGTCTGTAAATAGGTGCATTGCTTCCTGGGCCAGTCCTATACGCCAGTCTTCTGGTCCCATTAATGCTGATGCACCTGTGAAGTTGGTTTTTGGGATCATGTAGTCCGTGCTACTGCTGATCACTCTACCCACCGTGCTGTGTCCATAGCTTTGTAGCGCCATGGTGCCTGCCGCACAAAGACGTTGGGCCGTCTTTTGTGCAAGGAGGCGTGCTTGGATGTCCAGGGGGTTGACTCCTAGGATGTGTTCGAGTGCTTTTGTTGGAGTGGACCTCAGCGCCCCCGTTATGCAGACTAATGCCTGCCGCTGGGCCTTTTCCATCAGCTTTAGATATGTGGACTTCTCCGTGGCTTGCCACCATACCAATATGCCATGTAGTAGTATCGGTCGTATTATTGAGATGAAGAGCCAGTGCGTTAGACTTGGTGATAGGCCCCAAGTGCTGCTTAGCATCTTCTGGGATGCATATAGCGCATTGGTTGCCTTTTTCACCCTTTCCTCCACATTGAGTCTCCATGACAGTTTACTGTCGATAACTACTCCAAGGTATTTTACGTTGTTCTTTGGCGTTAGCTGTATTCCATTTATCGTAGGTGGAGTCCATTGCGGTACCTTGTATCTCTTGGTGAAGAGAATCAGGTCCGTCTTCTCCGCATTGATACTGAGTCCGGCTTCTGTGGACCACTTTAGTATCTCTTTGAGAGTAGAGTCCATGATTGAGCTAAGAGTCGATGGACATTTCCCCATGATAATTATGCTTATGTCGTCAGCATATGCGGTTATCTTGGGTGCTTTCCTGCGGAATTTTCGTAGTAGTTCGTTGACCACAAGGTTCCATAGAAGGGGCGACAGGACTCCGCCCTGAGGCGTTCCTCCATGTGCCTCTTTCGTCATGGTTGTGGTACCCCACTCGGCTTGTACTCTTCTGCAGCTCAGCAGGTTGTATATCCAGGAGTACAATGTCTTGTGGATTGCTAGTGCCCTTAGGCTTCGCATTATCGCCTCTGTGGTGACGTTGTTAAATGCACCAGATATATCTAGGAATGCTCCCAGGGCAAATTCCTGATGGTACAGTGCCTTCTCGATGGTGGCTACTAGGGAGTGTAGCGCCGTTTCCACCGATTTCCCTTTCGTGTACGCGTGCTGATTGTTCTCCAAGGTCAGGTTCAAGCCTTCTCTTATGTGGAGATCTAGCAGTTTTTCCATTGTTTTGAGCAAGAATGATGTGAGGCTTATGGGTCTGTAGTCCTTTGGTTGCACATGACTGCATTTTCCCGCTTTTGGCAGGAATACAACGCGTGCTGTCCTCCAGACCACAGGTACATAGCTCCATCTCAAGCAAGCTTCAAAAATGGATTGCAGCCATGGGACGATTGCGCATTTGATCGTCTTTAGCATGGCTGGGAATATTCCATCCAGTCCTGGGGATTTGTAACTCGCGAACGAGTCGATCGCCCAACGGATTTTCTCTGGAGTGATGATATTAGTTGGGATGTTGCTTTGATGCGTGTGTAGGTCAAGAGGCTTATCTGACTCAGTGACTACAGTACAGCCTGGGAAGTGCGCATCAAGAAGAGCGCATGTCGCTTCCCTGCTGCTTTCCGTCCAGTGGCCGTCGTTCGTTTTCAGCTGACTCTGCATAGGTGGCTGCTTTGACAGCAGTTTCCTGAGTCTAGCTGTTTCGGAGACCTTCTCTATGCTGGAGCAGAAGGTTCTCCACGCGTTTTGCTTTGCCTTTCGTACTTCTTTTTTGAAGAAGCGAAGTCTTATCTTGTATTCTTCCCAAATTATTTGCTCATCCGCTTCTTTGGCGAGTTTGAAGCATTCTTGCACGTCCTTCCTCTGCTCTTTCAGCGCTGGGGTCCACCAGGGTGGTCTGGTTCTCCGTTTGCTAACTGTGAGTTTGCATGAGGATTTGTATGCTTCGGTTAGGTTGGACGTGAGCGTCTTCACGGACATCTCAATATCGTCTACCGAGCAGATGATCACTGGCGTGGGTAGTTTTGATTCTACTGTTTTCAGGTACTTCACCCAGTTGGTGTTCCGGGGGTTCCTGTAGGTTTTTCTGGTTTGGTTGTGGTTGAACTCGATCTTAAAAAGGATGTACTTGTGGTCTGAGAAGGAGAGTCTGTCGAGGACTCTCCATTCTGATGCCTGAGTACTGTTCCCTAAGGTCAGAGTTAGGTCTAGGACGTTGGCCGATGTTGGTCCCACATATGTGGGCACATCTCCAACGTTTTCTACTTTTATGTTAGTTTGTAGTATAAAGCTTAATAAAGACTCACCTCTGTCGTTTATGTCCGGACTGCCCCACACTGTGTGATGTGCGTTGGCGTCCGTTCCGATGACAAGTGGCTGGTTTTTCCTACCCGCCTCGGCCGTTAGACGTACGAGCTCGGATGGTGGTGACTCTCGCTCGTGTGCCATGTAGCAGGACGCCATTATTATTGGCTCATCATCGTGGCCTTCCAGGGCCACAACTGTGAGGTCGTCCGTGCTGTAATTTGACATAAGGTAAGCGTAGATGCCTTTTCTTACCAGAATGGCTGTCCGTGCCTTACTTACCGCGGTGGGGTGGAAAGTGTTGTAATTTGGTGACCTTAGCCCTGAGACCTTGTTCCCTGCCGCAATCCAAGGTTCCTGAACTAAGGCCACATCGGCGGGCCCTTCCTCAAGGGTTATCAGGAGCTCCGCCGACGCAAGCTTGCTTTTATGCAAGTTGACCTGGAGGACCTTCAACTGCATGATCGTTGTCGGCGTCCCCCGGCCCGGATGGGTCAACTACCATGGTTGAATCCTCATCCTCTTCGTTCTCCAGGCTGGATGGGTCAACTACCATGGTTGAATCCTCATCCTCGTCGTTCTCCAGGCTGGATGGGTCAACTCCCATGGCTGAGACACCATCCCCTTCGTTTTGAGCAGAGTGCACTGCCTCTGTAATGTCGAGGCTGCTGGCTCTTTCGACCATCTCGTCGATGCCAAGGTCCTTTTCGACCTCCCCTGCCTCCAGCGTGTGCTCGTTCTTGTCTTCCGGGTGGCGCTTTTTGAGTCGTAGGTGCACGCTACCTACTCCCCACGCCATCTTCCCGAACCTTGGGTAGAGCAAATCGTCGGCCTCCTTGTTGATCTGGAGGACCATGTGCTGCCCGTTCTTGTCGGGCTTAGCAACATATAGCACCTTCCAGTCGCTTGTTGGCACGTCCGGGTTTTGCCACCGTAGCAGTTTCAGCGCCTGCTCCTTTGGTACTACCCTTGGGAAGAGCACTTTCGCCTTCGGAACTGACGGAATACATGTTCTGTCAACAACCTCCAGCTGAGCACCCTCCCATGGGCTTCCCATGTCTGCAACGACGCTTTTGACCCACTTGAGGGTGAGATCGTCCATGCATTTGAGGATCTTGACTCCAAACAGCCAGCCTGCTCCGTCAAACGTTACCGGTTGCGCTGCTGGGTCGTCCATCCTCTTAAAAATTTCCTCGAACAGCATCCCCTCCACTTGCTTCCACTGTTCTGGCGTCATTTTTCCGAAAGGGTCGCTTTTGTCGACTAGGGCTACGGTGAGATGCCGTTTTGCCACGTCGCTGGCTGACTCCTTTGTCGGTTTTTGTGTGTTTGGGGTGGAGCTTGGTAAAGCATGGCTCCGCGGTCTTGGGCATGGCCGTTTGGTGGCTGGGGCCTCTGCCTTCGCTTGCTCGGATGAGCGCTGCCGCTTCATTACCACGCTTTCCTCCACCTTATTGACGTATGCGGCGGAGGTGGCTTTCATCGCCGGTCTCTCCGCAAAGTGCTTGCGACCCTCCTTGATCTTTTGCTCGGCCCATGCCAGCTTGTTACTCTCTTCTGGGGAGAGCTTACCGCTGCCATCGAGCCGCGCTTTGATCTTAAGCGCCGCCTTGTATTGGGCCTTCGCTCGCATGCCCTCCTTGGTCCTTTTGGGCCTTACCTTACTTGAGGTACTAGAACCCGCCTGGACTGGGGAGAGCAGCAGCTTTTCCTCGGCCTCCGAGTTTATTGAGCCGCCGTGCGACTCGCAGTCCGAGTCTGCATGGACTGCGGTACCACGCCACACTTTGGCTTTATCTGTCGTCTTGGCAGTAGCTGTACAACTGTCTTGGCCTGCTCCAACCGCAACAGAGGTGTGACCGCTGGCGACACGAAGAGAGGATTTCTCCTCACCGTGCCCGCCGGTGGTAGCAGTCACGCCTTCCACCGACGTTTGGGCTGATATCCCAGCCCGAGTTTGGTCTTGTACTTTGTGCATGTTAATGGACCCATGTTGGTTACTTTTTGTTCTTGAGAACCACCCCATAGCATTTTATGCCTGCTGCCAGGCACCTCTTAACCATGGCTCCGGCTCAACTCTACCCAACTGAAGCTGGATAGTGCTGGCCTTCGCCTTAGCTAGACACTGCATTTCCTGGGTGTAAGACGCGCAAGTGACACTAGGTATAGCTCGCTTTTAGCCGAGGTGCATACAGTGTCCATTGCCCAGCCGACACCCTCGGGGAGGGTTCAGTTAGAGGATCTCTGTCAG
>JBAMBO010002918.1:0-33813 GCA_037044535.1 Lordiphosa magnipectinata
TGCTTTGTTACCGATGTAGATGCTCTGTAGAGTGTCAATGAATTTCTTTGACATACCTATGTACATATTTGGCTTAACTTGCAAAAGTGTGCTCTGCATTTAGCAGTTATTCAGGATGATTCTGTTTTCCCCGAGTTCAATTAAATGGCAAAATTTACTGATTAAAACTCAGAACCAGAGCCGGAACCTAACTCGATATGTAGAATTTTTTAAGCAGAATCTGAGTAGCATTAGGGAACCAACTTTCTAGGAACCCATAAAATGGGAAAGATTTTGGTTTTTGGTTTTGGTCTTTGATTTTAGCAGTTATTCAGAATGATTCTGTATTCCCCGAGTTCAATTAAATGGCAAAATTTACTGATTAAAACTCAGAACCAGAGCCGGAACCTAACTCGATATCTAGAATTTTTTAATCAGAATCTGAGTAGCATTAGGGAACCAACTTTCTAGGAACCCATAAAATGGGAAAGATTTTGGTTTTTGGTTTTGGTCTTTGATTTTAGAGCGTCAGCTGAGAATGTTTGTTAAATGTTTAGCATGCCGAAATAAAAATCAATTAGAATCTCAATCTAACCTTTTAGGTTTCGGATCATACAAGAACCGGAAATTTAACTGAAATACGATTCCATTATAGACTCTGCTTAAAGCAGTACTTACCAATAAGAATCAGAATAATTCGGTTCTGTGTAATTAAACGGTTGAATTTGGACGAATGGGATAATGAAACAATAATTTTGATAGTAAAGAGACTCAAACAACTCTCCGGATACAGGGGCAATTATAAAAAAGACCTATCATACTGGTTCCTACTGTAAAGGAACAGAGGTCAATCAATCTAACCTTAATGATCTTTCCCATGTTTTTCCTTGCAATCTGTTTCAGCGAAATACCATTACAAATTCCAAACCAAAACGTGATAAAAAATAAATAAATATTCAAATATTATTCATATTACTGGGAAAAAAATCTCGAATCTTTAAATCAAATTCTTTAAATAGCCCAATAGTCATCATCGCCATACATATTTCTAACGCTTGGCTGATCTCATTCCAAATGTATAGCCAAAAACATATTCAGACTCTTTAAAACTAAATCTATACAAATTTCACGCTTTATAAGCTAATTGAGGTCATCAAATATGATTACCATCATTTCCACAGCCATAAAACACTCGCAAGGCATGATTATTCAATATGAATTATGCATATTTAAGCCGAAAAAAAATATGTTGAAGTTCAACTATTTAATCATAACGCCGTGTAAATAGGCATTACAACAAAATTGGCCTTGACAGGCCGCCAACAAAACAACAATACACAAACTGAAATTAGCCAATCAAATACTTAAGAAAAACTAACATAAAACATGGAAAACAAACCAACCAGCAAACAACATTTAACGCGCTTGCAGACAATAATTTAGCATTTTATGTAAGTTGCCGCAGCCAAACGGCTGAAAAGCCAGCAATAGCAACAGTGGCAGGCCACATTTAACAATTTAACAAATAAAACACACACAAAAAATTGCCACAAAAAAAAATCCGACAATTAAAATCTGGCCCCTTTCACTTTGCCCAGTTAGTTTGCTTGATGGATTAATCCGTAAACTGGTCAAAAGTATATAAAAATATAAGTAAGTCAGGGAGTAAGTTGAAAAGTTCATTAAATTTCTGTTTTAAGACTTGATAGAAATTTGTGAAATTTTAAACGAAAAAATTTCTATCATTTTTGGTATTCACTAGGAAAAGAAACATTATTGCACTCCCTGAAATATGTGGGATTAAAAGAAAACGAGAGAGCTAAGAAACTTCGACAGAGACGAAGTTAGATATATCATTGCAAATGATGGTTCAGAGTTTAAAAACATCATAACATCAAAAAAAAAATTTCTAATCGACTCAACTTGTCGGACGGAAATGAATGAATATACGTTGCAAGCTTCTGGGAAAAATTAGACCCTTTATACCCTTATACCCTTTGCAAGACTATAAGAACCTTAAAAATAAAGCCTGATACAACGCAGATCGACTGAAAATGCATTTTGTTAAAATACTTCATACACCCAAAAAAAAAACAAGAGCGCTGTAGTCGATTGGCACGACTACAAAATACCCTGAACAATTGAGACACACATACAAACACACACATATACACAGCGTGTAGCCGCGCTGGACGTAAAAAATGTGTTAAACACAGTATCATGGGGCAAGATCCTGAATGCACTTGCTGAATTCGGTGTACCCCCTCTACCTAATAAAGACTATCCTAAGCTACTTTGACGGTAGAGAGCTGCAGTACGAGACGGTACTGAGAAATATAATTTCAACGCAGTTGTGCCAAAGGCCTCAGTACTGTGTCGGCTTTTATGGAAAACGATGTACGATGGCATCCCCAGACAGCCTCTTGCCGACAACATGCACATAGTCGGGATTGCGGACGAAAGAGCTAGCAACGGCAAAGAGGAGGTGACATTATGCAATTGCCAGGACAATGCAATGGCTAGCATCTGTTGGTTTAGACCAGTGGTGTCCAAAATACCAAAAGCCTATCCCATGGGATAGGAATTTATAATTCTGCCGGCGTCGCAGCCGACACACGTATAGAGAGAGAGAGAGAATACGCGTGTTCTATAAATAGCACGCTGAGCGGCTTGCTCTCTTACGATGCGCGTGTTCGGCTTTTTGTTTTCTCACAAGGCATTTGTTCGTGGCATTTGTTTATTGTGACGTCGACTTCGTGGGTCGCTGCTAAGCACAAAAGCGCAATGTTTGATAGTGTGAGTTTGGACACCACTGGTTTGTACCTAGCGGCTCATAAGCAGCAGAAAGGCTGTGGTGACATTAGAAGTCCAAGTCGGCAACGAGAAAATCAGATCCAAGAGGGCCATCCGGTATCTTGGAGTCATGCTAGACACGCAGCTAAATGTAAGCGGCAAGGCTGAAACAGCAGGAAGGGCACTGGGCAGGATTATGCTTAACATGTGAGGCCCAAAACAGGGGCGAAGACTGCTTCTAGCGAGTGTCTAAAAGTCCACTATTCTGTACGCTGCACCTATCTGGGCGGAAACTACGGTTATATCGGTTATGCGAGCTGAGAGTATGCTGTGGCTTTAGAACAGTGTCTGTCTGGCCAGCATGGTACCGACCCTGACACCCTGACGAAGGCCAGAGCCTATGCTGCAACGACGGAGCCAATAAGAGCCAGGTCGCGCGAGGAAGCCAGGAACGAAAGCATCCTAAGCTGGCAGTACAGCTGGGGTAGTCTACCAAAGGCGGGTGCACTCAGCACCAATATAAGACAGTGGATCGAGCGGGAACATGGAGAAGTAAACTACTGTCTTACTCAAATGCTCAGTAGACACGGGTGCTTCAGAGGGTGACACCGCTTTAGAATGCAACTGGTGTAAAGGAGGCCTAGCCAAGGATGCAGCTCACGTCCTCTTCCATGGAGAATGAGTATTAGAGAACCAATTTGCGCTGCCTCTCAATTTTGGTGGTGCTAAACGATAGTGCCCAAAAAGATACTTTACAGAGCCATTAGGAAAACACAGTGGTTAGAGCGAGACGGACATATTCCCAAATGTATCCAGAGAGCGTAAGTAAGAGCGAACAGCTGACCAAATGTATCTAGAGAGCGTAAATGAGAGCGAACAGCTGACTGAGGCAGCGAAAATTTTATCTCTAAGACTCATTGCTCCATGCCTCTTCTTCCGTATCACAACCGCACGAGCGCAGCTGGTGGCTACAGTTGGTGAGCCGATCACTGCCGAAAACTTAGTGGCTGCGATGATCTCAGGGAGCGAGGTATGGGATGCAGCAAATTGCTTTGCTACCGACACTATAGGCGAGCTTCGCAGATTGGAGTGGCAAAGAGCAAATGCGGTATAAGGAACGCCATTATCCTTGCGAAGCATTACTTCGCGGCCGTCTCACAGGGGTGAAGTTCGGTCCATTATATCGCCTAGTAGTAAAAGTTGTTATAATGAATATAAAAAAAACACATACACAAAGAGACACGCTCGCGCGCACTCTCATACGCGCCCTAACTGCCTGCAGTAGGCACAGTTCTTCCCCCCGCTCCAATAAGCTAAATTGTTTCGTGTATAACTTTGGTGTTTTTGCTCGGATCTTATTGTGCTCTTCAAAATAGATAGATATAAGGCCTAGGATAATATATATTAAGATACGAGGTTCTAACTTTACATACATTTGCACGACTTTAGTATACCCTTTTTACTATACGAGTAACGGATATAAAACCGCAGACATTGCAAAAGAAACATACAATTTTTTCCCCTATTATTAAAAAGGGGTCGGTTTTGGTGCAGCGGGTAGTGTGTGCGCCTACTGTGGCTGTTGGCGTTAGCTTAAAGTAACCATCAACTTATTTCAAATTCGGCGTTTAACTGAAGGTCACTTTCCCTTTGAACAAAAATTTAAATCACACAAGCCAAGATTTTTAGCTCGATTCATCCCATTTAGCTATCATGCTCATAATGTTTAAATTTACCAATATTTTTCGTGTATCTATATCTCAAGTCTCACATGCAACAAGTTCCTTAACATTGAGATATCCAAAATGTTCACAGGAAATCATCAAAATGTGCAGCGCGAATCGAAAATCCAATAAACATTTTTAGTCCGTTTCACACACACTCACACACACACACACATACACCGCTCGGCAATTGGCAGAGAATGAGAGATATGTACACATAGGCTGCCCTCTGTCTACGTCGACGACTTTTGTACATCGCGTCATTGCACTTCGTACGCTTGGCCGAGAGGCCGTGTCGGGCAGGGACACACACACATGCTTATGGCTTATTTACTCGCCTGCGCCACCAAACCACCCAAGCACCCCTCCTTCCCCACCAAACCACCACAAAATTGGGTGTTGCAAATGCGTGCGGGGTTGCAAAGGCAAGAAAATCGAAAGCGCCGTTGGAGCCAGACCACTGCACAGTGGTTGGGTGTGTTTGTGTTGTATTTTGTATTGTCAAGCAATTGATGAACATGATAGGCAAAAGTTAATGGTTAATAGCATTATCACTAATATGGGATTTGGTACGAAAACAAACCAGACTTTCACCAGAGATTAAGTAGCAAATTGATTACACTGAACGAAAATTATTAAGAAATTTGTATGAGTCTTGAACCAAATACCATATCCTAACAACGAATTCTGAAGAAGCTCTTAGAAGAAGGAGAATTAAAACATTTGGTCACCCCTTTCTACTTAACCTCTCGGAAGAATACGAGAAAGAGTTCCCCTCACAACTGAAGTTTATACTGACTGCAAAATGATTCAGTCGGTAGGTCAACCTTTGGACTAAGTGAAGTAGCAATTTCTTGCTCCTAGCCATCACAACCTAACCTAACCTACTGCAATCTTAATTCAAACTTGAACTTGCAAAGACATTCGATGACCCGCTGACGTGTTAAAAAGTCAGACATTTTAAAAATCATTTTGGAGATCCTATTCAAGGGTTCAACTTGCACCGTATAAGCTATGCAGGTTCGAGGATTTTGGTTTTTATTTTTAACCTTGCTTCTGTTTGCTTTCTAAAGGTAAATCATTAAAATAAAACTTAGGAATCAATGATTTAAAAAAAAAACAAGAAAGAAAGTCGGTCAAGCCCGACTATAACATACTCTGTACCCTTACACTCGCTTTTGCTCAGGAGTCAAACGGCCAGTTAACACCCCGCGCACAACGCGGTGCTAGAGAGCGCACTCTCTCTCTCTCTCTCTTTCTCTCTCGCACTAAGATTGCCTGTGTTAAACGGTTAGGGTATGTTGCTGTGGTTATTGTTGGGGGGTGGGTGGTGTTAAGTGGCCGTTTTTTGCCCATAACTTGAGTACTGTTCATCCGATCTTTATCATTCCTTCAGCAAATCGATAAATAATTTTGTTTACAAGGTATCTCTAGAAGGAACGAACGATCTATCTCCAAAACTGTAGGAGATGACGTTTTTTCCAAATTGCGGGGGCGCGAGGGGGCGTGGAAAAAATTGAAAATAAACTTGATCTGTCTGCAAGTATAAGAAATATATGTCCCATACATGTCAAACCTCTATCTCTTACCATCTCTGAGATCTCTTCGTTCATACGGACGGACGGACGGACAGACGGACATGGCTATATCGACTCGGCTGTTGATGCTGATCAAGAATATATATACTTTATAGGGTCGGAAACGATTCCTTCACCCTGTTACATACTTTTGCACAAACTTAATATACTCTATGTACCTTCGGTACAGAGTATAAAAACCAGAGCTCGCCAAATTTGGTCCACCAATTACACTGTGCAACTCTAAAAAGTTCATAGTCGAGACCGAAAAATTCTGAAAGGGTATGATGGTAGTACAAAAACCTTCACTGGGTTTGTTCTGGTTAGCTGCCGTTTTCTTTTTATTGCACTTTGAAGTTTTCAGCTTCTGATTGGGATTCGCAACTCCATATCTCGTAAACTATTTGGAATTTCGCTTTGACGTCTTAGAGGAAGCCGTTGCTCTTGGCTTGGCTTACAAAACATTCTTAAGACAACATTCTTAAACATTCGCTATAGCGAGACGCAGACTTAGCAGATTTTGGAAACACATTTTACATCCAAACATCCAAACATAAATCTAGAACCCACGAAAATCCTGAACTTTGTGCAGGAGGGGGCACAATAGATCAGGATTGGTCGCGCTGCGCTATTTCCCCAGCAATAAATAATAAATGTTGTTGTGTTAAGTTTTTGTTCTTGCGTTATACATTTCATCGCAGACAAAGCGTAAAACAGAAAGGGGGATAAAATCGCACGCATTCACACTTGCAGTTAACTGAAGCGTAAGCGCAACACACATTCATACGCAAAAGATACTTTCGGCAGGTTTTGCCCAGCAAAGTATCTCACGGAAACAGATGCACAGTGGTCGAAAAAAAAAAAAAAAATCGTTGATTGAGCAAAAAACACGTTGAGATAAGACAGATGTACAGTCAGTCGTGTTTAGATATAGTGAGCAGCTCGACCTTGTGAACTCTTATTTCTATTCTCCTGCTAATTTTATTCGAATAAACTCATGTGGATTTTGAGCAAATAAAAATAGTTTTTGAATAAAAAATGTCAGCCTTGCTCACCATAGCAACCTGGTAACGGTTTTTGTCGAATCGAACCGAAAATTTAAAATCGAATTCGGTTATTATACCCTTGCAAAGGGTATTATAATTTTGCCCAGAAGTTTGCAACGCATAGAAATATTCATTTTCGACCCCATAAACTATATACATATATTCTTGATCAGGGCGATGAGCTAAGTCGATTGAGCTTTGTCCGTCCGTCCGTCTGTCTGTCTGTCTGTCTGTCTGTCTGTCTGTCTGTCTGTCTGTCTGTCTGTCTGTCTGTCTGTCTGTCTGTCTGTCTGTCTGTCTGTCTGTCTGTCTGTCTGTCTGTCTGTCTGTCTGTCTGTCTGTCTGTCTGTCTGTCTGTCTGTCTGTCTGTCTGTCTGTCTGTCTGTCTGTCTGTCTGTCTGTCTGTCTGTCTGTCTGTCTGTCTGTCTGTCTGTCTGTCTGTCTGTCTGTCTGTCTGTCTGTCTGTCTACGCAAACTAGTCTCTCAGTTTGCACATAGTCTTCTTTTTACTGCACGCTGCTAATATGTCGGAACCAACCGGATCGGATGACTATATTTTATAGCTGTCATAGGAACCATCGGTCGGAAAATGGGTCTTAGTAAGAAAAACTGTTTTGTTTTCAATGCTAGCGTCATAAAACTCGGCCATAATTAATATTATATGCTTTCAAACAGATTTGCAAACTTTGGTTAAAGTCAGATGACTATAACATATAGCTGCCATAGGACCGATGGGTCGAAAAATGGGTCTAGGTGAAAAAAACTTTTTTGTTTTCAAGTAAATCGTTCTTAAAGTCGGTGATTCTTAATATTAAACGCTTTCAAACTAATTTGAAAAAGTTGATCGACATCGGGTGACTATATCTTATGGTTGCCCATAGGACCGATCGGTCGGAAAATGAGTCTTAGTGAGAAAAATCTTTTCTGTTTTAAATTTTATCTTTCTTAAACTCCGCGATTGTTAATTTGATATGTTTTCAAAAAGATTCGCGAAATTTGGTCGAAATCAGATGTTTATCTGTCGGAAAATGGGTTTTAGTTAAAATTTTGTTAGATTTTTATGTAAGCGTTCTTAAACTCTAACATTTCAAAAACAGCATTTGCAAGGGTTTAAAAACTTCGGCACAGACGAAGTTAGCTTGGCCTTCTCGTTTTTTTTTAATTTGGTTCGATTTATGGTTCGCTTCTCAGTAAAAATGAAGGAGTTCCTTGCTCAAAGCGATTCGGTTCTAAAACTATTTGCAGGTTCAAACAAACTTTGGGAGTCAGACCTCGAACCGAAACTTATTCTTTACTGTATAGGCCACCAGCCTTTTTTGGTGTAGAATGCACAAGCTGTTTACAGTTGTGGGCAAACAAAACTTGCTCACCTTGCTAAGATTCTGCATTTATCTTCTTGCAATCTTTCCTTTATTATACTCAATTAACTATCTTTTCTTATTTAAGTTCTTTCGAGCTTTAAATACAGAAACGGATTTGTTCTATGTTCCATGTTTAGAACTGCGATGGGGTCCCCAGTACCCCCAGGGAACGAAGACATTTCGCTATTTACACATACACGAGCCGAACGCAAGCCGAAGATGAGGCCAAGAGAGTAAGCAGGCGTTCAGTCGCTGGCTGGCCTTCACTCACTTTTCGTCTCACTTTTTGGACTCGCTCTCGTTGACGAACGCTGTTTTAGAACCTTGCTTTTCATACTCTTTGGGCTTGAATGTCTTTTTACACAAGAGATGGTCTATAATCTAAAGCTCAAGCCAGTGACAAACTTACAGATATTACACTTTTCAATGGCTTTCAATCCACTGTGTTTGGCTGTGGACAAGCGGTTCACTGCCGGCGGTTGAAAAGTCAAAGTCAAATGCAAGAGAAGAAACAACAACAACCACAACAACAACAAAACATCAAACAATAACAACAGAAAGAAAAACAAGTTTTCACTTTTACACAGATATTTTTCTATTTTGTTTGAGTTACTCAAGTTGCCTGCCCCAGCGGATGGCGGCTGTGTGGCATTCATTTCCAAACGCGATTCAATTGCATTACTTGTTATTGCCGCTCGCGCGCGAAGCTCTGGCAAATTGTGGCCATGATGGTAAATTGCATAAGCCGGAATTGCCAAAGTAATTACAATCGCACTCAAGCTCAAGACTTGCTCATCATTCACTAAAATGAGTCTCCCCTCACTTAGTAGTGGCTTATCACCGCAAAACGTACGAATTACTCGCATTATAAAATATGTACAATTCACTCGTAAACAAAACATGACCATATATGGGGACAACAAAAAACGCAAATGGCTATTTGTGGTTGTACAACGACAATCAACCACATGGCCGCCCCCTTTTCCACGCTAGCAGCACAACACACACACACAAATTTCCCCTGTCAACGATACCCGAAAAGTAGCAATAGCAAAATACGAACTTGGGCTTTTCATTCATGCACTTAGCGCCTGGTGCCTGGTTCACTGATACGCGTGCTCATTCTAATTGTACTCTTTGGGAAAAGAGTCTTATCGCTGCTAAGCCAAATGGGGATGTCAAAGTTTTGATTAAATAGTGATTATAGCTGTGTTGTATTTACTATATAGTTAGTTTAGGGCTTTCTTATGATTTTTCTTACCGAAAACTTAAAGAATTTCAAGTTCAAGTAAATTGGAAAATCAAACGGACTTGGCAATTCAAAGTTTCTAATATAATCCAAAGAATTGTTAACTCAGACCCGAAATGATCGAATAAAACATATAGAAAATACTTATTCTAAAATTTACTTAGAATACCTTCTCAAATTGTCCGACTTATAAGAGTTTTCTGACAGTCGCAGACAAGTAACTCAACTGAATCAAAGAACAACTGAGTGAAAGGTCACTAAACATGAATGACAGAACAAGATTCACCGGTTGAACAATAAGTCACCGAACATAAAAGATCAATTAAAGAAGAATAGTTTAGTAAGCAAATCAACATAAAAATATATTTAGAAATTAATTATAAGGATCTTGGTTTCTAATATTGGCAAAAATAGGGAGCTTTAATTATAAAACCGGGTTTGTCTTTCCTGCAGCAGATTTATTCAGATATGTTCCTTATTTTTGCTTTGACTACCTCTTTATTAAAGAATTCAATTCAATTTAGTAATCACCTTAGACGAAATCCTATTCAATCCGATCTACAGACCGATAATGTGCTTTTAATCGAAGTACAACACCAAAATTTGAAAATTTGTTGTTCATTATTGTGCGACAAAGACTCCAAATCGTTACAAAAGTATAACGGATTTTAAATATAAATTCTAGAAACACGCTTAAGCGGTAAAGCAATAAAACGCCAACCATAATAAGCTTTGTTTGTCGAAAGTAATATACGCGATTTTGACGTTTCCAAAGTATTTCGTCTGATCAAAAGTACAGAAATTCTGAATATTAGTTTGAATGGAATGGTGTTTCAATTTAAATTGGGCAAGACTTCGAACCCAAAATTTCTCCGAAAAATATATTGAGATTGCAGCCCTGCCTGATAGTGCTTTTAGTAAAGTCACTGTGCACCTATGTATTTATAGAAATATTGTCAAGAAAATTATACTTAGAGCCGGGTATCCAGCACCGCGAAAACTAAAAATTCCTGGCAAACTTCATATAAAAAAAACTGTGCCAGGAATTTTTAGTTTACCTTTTCGTTGCTTGAGTATCCAGCAACATGAACGAAACCCACAGTTTCTTATCGATAGTTGGCCTATCGATAGCGTTTGTGGATCGAGAGAACAGCTGATACACAGCTCAGGAATATATTGTTTACAATTATTTTGGACGTGATGACTGAAAATTTGGGGGGAATGCTTCTTTGTTTTTGTTATGCTGGGGAACCAGCAGAGTGCAGAGATTGGTAGGGGATGGTGCCAAGGGGACACTTATGCCAGATTGCTGAGGCGGCGCGAGAGATGCCCTCCATAAACACAAAGGTCGATGGGATGTCGTAGGTTGAGCCTGTTTGTCGCCAGATCAGATGCAAGTCTATGAGAGTGGACCACCAGTCAGTCAGGATGCATACATTTTGAATTGGGCTCATAATGGCAAGCGTCCAAATCGTGGTATTTAGTTGTATGCACACATGCCAGGGACCTCACATAAAAGACTAGTTTATTGAGGGCAGTGGAGCATTCCGTACCCCATACAGGGATCCCCTGGTCCAGGACAGCAAGCTGATCAAGGATTTTGGATCGCAGCGAAATACCACTACGAGGCTGCAACCGTAGCTGCTGCCCGAGTCACATAGACTTTCCTGGTCAAGCGGCGGTCCAGAGACAAGCCAAGGTATTTAACCGCGGTATCCGTATATGGGAATCTTGATCCTAGGAGTCGCACTCGAGCAACTTTTGCGGGTCTCATGACTCTTTGAACGATTAACGGGTATGTTCCAGCTGTTCGCCCATCGACCAAAGCCAAGGTACTGATCTGCACTCTGAGTTGACAAAATCCTTAATATTAATGTGAATGTATTTATTGTATTTGACTGGCGACCAACCGAGAAGTCATACTACTTTGGAGATTATAGCATTTTAAAGTTGTGCAGATAACAACATGCTGCATTAATGATTTGCGCCATCCGGGCAAAGTGTCATGCTCAGCCATCGGCCTATCATCCTCTAGTATAGCATTAAGTAGCACCTACTTCGCGATGCATGCTTCCCCGGAAAATATAATTTTTTTTCATCTACATTTATTTAATTTCAAATAATTAACAGTGTTAACAGCTGATTAATCAGAGTGACCTTACACCTTTTAGGTGCATGGTCACCCTGCTTTAGTTATGTTCCACACACACAAGAAATAATTAGCAAATTCCTGGCAGGAATTTTCCGCAGTGCTGGATACAGGCCTTAACCATCGAACTAATCGCGATGGGCTTTTAGCAAACCTTGTTTTTAGGTTTCTCTCATATATATATTCCCATATGGAAAAAAAAGGAATTTGGCTGCAAAAAAAAAGGTTTGAACATAAATTTTTTTTAATTCTTAGTAGTTCTAAATTAACTGGGGTGGGTCACTCTATTTAATCTACAGTATTTTTTGTTGGATAAAATTACCAACTTCTCTCCATGCTGACAATAGATATGCAAACAGTTTTGATACTAAAGTTAAAAGTTCACCAGCACAAATCGATGGATCTAGTTCGATTGTTGTGGTGAACGAATGTGATGTGCAGTTATGATTGCCAGTTTTTGTGATTGTGATGAATGACGAAAAAACAGAAAAATTCAAGCTGTCATTCAAAATTTAAACGATAACTTTCGTGCATACTATTTTTTCCTAAAAATTCAATCAAAGCCGTTCAGCATAAGCCAATAAACTTTTTATTTTATGGTTGATGTTTGATGTACGATTTTTGATGTTTGATGTATGCTTGTGGCCATTGACTACACACTGTAGCAAACAACATTTATTTTTGTTATTTTTCTATTTCGACTTTCTAAGTGAATCTCTTTCAAATAGATATGTGCTTACATTCTTTGACATGATTTGGTCGCTATCTTTCGCGAGAACTTGATAGTCGTATGCGCTAAGATGCCGTCATGAGTTCAAACCCCAGAATTAAATCTACTTGGCTTTGAGCAGTCCAAGTCAAAAAATGAACTCGAATCTTCTTCTCTTCCAAAAATTTCTTCCAAAAATTTTAACAAAAAAAAAGTTTTAAATTGCAATATTAGAAAAATGTACATAATTAAATATAAATATGGGCATTTCCATGATGTCGTACATAAAGATTTTAGATTGGTACGCATTTAAAAAGTGGAATAAAAGTGAAATTAAAATATTATATTTAGTGGTAAAGTAGAGAGCACATCTAGTGCTGGTTCCAAGATAAAGCCAATCAAAAAGCGATTCGCACGCGACAAAAAATGAAAGTGGTGTTTTTGGTCATCAATCATATTAAAGGAAAACTCATCGAAATCTACCAAAACCATTTAGGCCCAATTTCTCAATGTCCGGTTAGTCAAACTTACCGGCAGGTTGGCCGAATTCGCGTGTCTCATGCTGTCTTTGCCGAGAACCGAGCGGCAAAGTTAACCGCTGCCTCATGATGGGGTCAAATTTTAACCTGCCGGCAAGTTTCGATAGAATTATCGATATTTTTATCGATCGACAAACAGCTGTGCCCAAAATTTGTATTGTTTACTTTGTCAATTGCCAAAACAAAATGTTTATAAATAAACAAATTTGGAAAATAATGGAAATGGAAGATTCAGGCGGTAAGACAAGAAGACACAGGCGCGGAAATATGGAACTTTCTGTTCAGCAGAATAGCAGCCGCCGCATTCATGGCATATGTTTTGAGCGCCACGCCGGCATAAAGCAAAGCAGGTAAACTTACTGCCCGCCGTCTTCAAAATCGAAGGACCCACCTGGTCAATGGCACCACCAATTGCCTCATGCGATGTGGTATACCGATAGTGATCTAACCGCTGATCCGTGTGCACCGCCAGCACCAGGAACGGTATTACCACAATGGCCAACATGGTGGTAACAAACTCAGCATGTCAAATAAATCTTGCTAGGATTAGAGCAAATATCTTCGCTAAGTAACAGGTAAAACCTTAACTTCAGTTGTGATTCAATTTATTATTATGATTTGGATTGTTAACAGGAATCGTGGATTGTTGTCAGAGAGCAAACTTATGGTGGCGCTGCGCTCTTATGCAAGTGGATTCTTCCTTATCATTGCGGGCGACTTCTGTTGAGTCAGACTTCATTCGGCAAACCGTGCTATCCGTGCCATCACAAACAGGCACTGACTGATTGATTTGTGCTAAAATTTAAGATTAAATATTTAATCTTAAATATTTTTAAAGCTTACATATCATAAATAAAAACGTACCATAATTTTCAACCACATTTTCCAATCCTGTGGCTGAGCTTAGGATCATGCCACGAATTTTTTGGAAATAGACAAGACTCCAGCGGGGCTGGGAAAGCCGCCGCAGTTCCAGAAGTCTCCAGCTTCTTAATTGCGAATTATTTTCGCGATCGTTTTTTTAAATTCTCGTACTTATCCCGTAAGTCTTTCCAAGGGCGATGAACTCCGGCATCGCGGCATACTGATCGCCAAGCCCAGGCCTTCTGCTTCCAGGTCTCCGCATCCAAAAATGGATCTGTTTGACTCTAAAAATCAACAAGCGAATGTTCCTCAGCCGCAGAAAAGTTCTTCGCTCTTGGTCTTTTCGGTGTTTCACAGTGATTCATCATCGCATGCAATTTTATTTAACTATTTTGAAAAATAACAACCAGCGACAACAATAGCATTAAAAAATGCCAAAACAAACAGCTGTTTCGTCTACAGTGTCAGGTCACACTTTTGCAGCGATAGCAATTAATCGCCATCGGGTGAACCTGCCGGTAAGTCTCGCTGAGAAAACCAAAAGACTTAACCTCTGGTAATTCCGGCCGGCAAATTTGACCGGCCGGTACCTAACCGCAACTTTTGAGAAATTGGGCCTTAGTACGACTAATTTTAAAATGTTGTTGAATAATTTAACTGTATTTTAGAATTTATTTGATCGAAAAATTTTCTTTATTTTTATACTCTTGTAGAGGGTATACTAAAATTGTCCAGATGTTTGTTCTCCGACCACATATATATACTTTAATATATTCTTGATCAGCATGACGAGCTGAGTTGAAATAGCCATGTCCGTCTGTCCGTCCGTCTGTTTCTGTGCCATCTCCTCCGTCAGCTTTAAAGCTATCTTAACCAAACTTTTCCCGAAGTCTTTAGCTACAAATACGCTGCACATTTGTCGGAACTAGCCGGATCGGACAACTATAACATATAGCTGCCATAGGAACGATCGGTCAAAAAACTAGTTTTAGTAAGAAATGCAAATGCCCCCAAACCTCGTATTGATCAGTTTTTAATGCTTTCACATAATTCCACCAAGTTTTATGAAAATCGGACAACTATATAGTATAGCTGTCATACAAAAGTTTGGTCTGTAAAAAAGTCTTAGTAGAAAAAACTTTTTTTTTTCAATACTATCGCTCTTAAACTTGTTATTGGTCAATACAATTATTGCTACCACACAATTTTGCTTATTTTGATCCAAATCGGACAACTATATAGTATAGCTGCCATACAAAAGATAGGTCTGAAAAAAAGTCTTAGTAGGAAAAACTTTTTTGTTTTCAATGCTATCGATCCCAAATTTGTTATTGGTCAATATTATATAGTACTAGTACTAGTTGTTGATTTTTATCCAAATCGGATGACTATAGAATATAGCTGCCATAGGAACGATCGGTCGAAAAAGTAGTTCCAGTGAGAAAAACTTTTTTGTTTTCAATTGTAGCGTCTTTATACTTCCCAGTTATGAATATTATCAGTTTCCACACAATTTTAGGGAGTTTGGTAAAAATCGGATGAATGTATCGCATACCTTCCATATAACAAACTGTCAAGCAAATGGTAAAAGTAGTGACGCCGTCTATTGCTCAGTTTGGGAAATAGCTCAGCTAAGAATTTTCGACGAAAATCATTTAAAACCTTATTTTATATAAATTCCTCTATTTTTTTTATTTCAAATTCAAATACGATTCGGTACGTGACACTATGAACGCGACACTTTTCTCCATCATATTTAATTTATGTGGTTTCTGTTCTAATGCGATTCAAAAACTTACAGTTAATTGCAATTACATAGTTTCTCATGGTTACCTATGCATTCTTTTATAACCTTTTGTACCCTCAGAAAGATTTTAGATAGCAAAAGTAAGTGCAATCTATAGTAAATTTTATCCAAAAATTTTTTCAATATTAATGTTTAAACGAATATTTCGGAATGGGTTATGAATAAATGTAAGATTGGCTTACATTAGAAAAATTTAATTGTTTCCTCTTGAAAATTTGGACCTTTTGGTGGAAATTCCCATATTTACTTTATGCATTGGAGATGCGTATATAGTAGTTTGTTCTGTTTGTTCGTTTGGGAAAACAAAATGTATTAAAAATAAATGTTGATCAAAGACAGCTTACATATAAGCTAAAAAAAAGTCCAACAAAACTGAAATTCCATCCAAGAAATCCAGGTATGTGTTCGATATTTTGAAAAACAGACCCTCGAACAGAACTCCCTTAAAAAATATAATTTTAAACTTTTTAAAAATTAAATTGCACATATTCTGCAAGGGTGTGCCGATTTCGTTGTGTGTTGGATAATGAAATATTGTTGTTGCTCTCATTCCCATTGATATAGTTTGGTTAGCTTAGCTACATTGTTTGACGGCCTTGCTGACGCTTTTGCAAATCCATTTCAAGTGGGAAGCGAACGTCAGAAATGGAATAAGTAGCTTTTTGTATCGTACATACACATGTACATATGTATACACATATATAGCTTTAATACTACATGCCTAATTTTGGCTTTAAACTAATTTACAATTAACTTGATTGCGCAATAAAACAAATTCCATGAATGAGAGAATGCGAATTGAAATCAAGTATGTGTATAAAGTTTACGATTATACAATAGCTTATATGTAAGCTGTCTTTGATCAACATTTATTTTTAATACATTTTGTTTTCCCAAACGAACAAACAGAACAAACTACTATATACGCATCTCCAATGCATAAAGTAAATATGGGAATTTCCACCAAAAGGTCCAAATTTTCAAGAGGAAACAATTAAATTTTTCTAATGTAAGCCAATCTTACATTTATTCATAACCCATTCCGAAATATTCGTTTAAACATTAATATTGAAAAAATTTTTGGATAAAATTTACTATAGATTGCACTTACTTTTGCTATCTAAAATCTTTCTGAGGGTACAAAAGGTTATAAAAGAATGCATAGGTAACCATGAGAAACTATGTAATTGCAATTAACTGTAAGTTTTTGAATCGCATTAGAACAGAAACCACATAAATTAAATATGATGGAGAAAAGTGTCGCGTTCATAGTGTCACGTACCGAATCGTATTTGAATTTGAAATAAAAAAAATAGAGGAATTTATATAAAATAAGGTTTTAAATGATTTTCGTCGAAAATTCTTAGCTGAGCTATTTCCCAAACTGAGCAATAGACGGCGTCACTACTTTTACCATTTGCTTGACAGTTTGTTATATGGAAGGTATGCGATACATTCATCCGATTTTTACCAAACTCCCTAAAATTGTGTGGAAACTGATAATATTCATAACTGGGAAGTATAAAGACGCTACAATTGAAAACAAAAAAGTTTTTCTCACTGGAACTACTTTTTCGACCGATCGTTCCTATGGCAGCTATATTCTATAGTCATCCGATTTGGATAAAAATCAACAACTAGTACTAGTACTATATAATATTGACCAATAACAAATTTGGGATCGATAGCATTGAAAACAAAAAAGTTTTTCCTACTAAGACTTTTTTCAGACCAAACTTTTGTATGGCAGCTATACTATATAGTTGTCCGTTTTGGATCAAAATTGTCCATATTGTGTGGTAGCATGTAATATTGACCAATATCAAGTTTGGAAGCGATAGTATTGAAAATTTTTTTTTTCTAATACGACTTTTTTACAGACCAAACTTTTGTATGACAGCTATACTATATAGTTGTCCGATTTTCATGACTTGGTTGAATTATGTGAAAGCATAGAAAACTGATCAATGCGAATTTGGGGGCATTTGCATTTCTTACTAAAACTAGTTTTTCGACCGATCGTTCCTATGGCAGCTATATGTTATAGTTGTCCGATCCGGCTAGTTCCGACAAATGTGCAGCGTATTTGTAGCTAAAGACTTCGTCTAAAGTTTGGTTAAGATAGCTTTAAAGCTGACGGAGGAGATGGCACAGAAACAGACGGACGGACAGACGGACATGGTCGGAGATGCTTCCTTTAATGCGTTACAAACATCTGGACAATTTTAATATACCCTCTACAAGAGTATAAAAATAAAGAAAATTTTTCGATCAAATAAATTCTAAAATACAGTAAAATTATTCAACAACATTTTTAAATTAGTCGTACTAAATGGTTTTGGTAGATTTTGCGGAGTTTTCCTTTAATATTGATGACCAAAAACATCACTTTCATTTTTTGTCGCGTGTGAATCGCTTTTTGATTGGCTTTATCTTTATCTTTATTATTACCAGCACTAGATGTACTCTCTACTTTACCACTAAATATAATATTTTAATTTCACTTTTATTCCACTCTTTAAATGCGTACCAATCTAAAATCTTTACGTTCGACATCATGGAAATGCCCATATTTATATTTATTTATGTACATTTTTCTAATATTGCAATTTAAAACTTTTTTTTTGGTAAAATTATTGGAAGAAATATTTATATTTACAGGGAAGATGATTCGAGTTCATTTTATGACTTGGACTGCTCAAAGCCAAGTAGATTTAATTCTGGGGTTTGAACTCATGAAGGCATCTTAGCGCATACGACTATCAAGTTCTCGCGAAAGATAGCGACCAAATCATGTCAAAGAATGTAAGCACTTATCTTTTAGAAAGAGATTCACTTAGAAGGTCGAAATAGAAAAATAACAAAAATAAATGTTGTTTGCTACAGTGTGTAGTCAATGGCCACAAGCATACATCAAACATCAAAAATCGTACATCAAACATCAACCATAAAATAAAAAGTTTATTGGTTTATGCTGAACGGCTTTGATTGAATTTTTATGAAAAAATAAATAAAGCTTAAATTTTGAATGACAGCTTGAATTTTTCTGTTTTTTTTTTCTTTCATCACAATCATAAAAACTGGCAATCATGATTGCACATCACATTCGTTCACCACAACAATCGAACTAGATCCATCGGTTTGTTTCAAAACTCTTTAGTATCAAAACAGTTTGCATATCTATTGTTAGCATGTAGAGAAGTTGGTAATTTTATCCAACAAAAAATACTGTAGATTACCCCAGTTAATTTAGAAATACTAAGAATTTAAAAAAAATTTATGTTCAAACCTTTTTTTTTTGTAGCCAAATTGCTTTTTTTTCATACGGGAATATATAAGGTTGTCAAAAAAGTCTTTCGGTATTTTTAATGAATTTTCAATTGTTCATAAAATTGGTTATAATAATGCGATTTAAGTCAAAAATGCGCCGTTTTGTTCGATGACGAGTTCCCAACGAGATGCCAACTTCATAATGCCCCTCTTATAGAAGCTCGCTTCCCTATTGGCAAGAAACTCGGAGAGCCAATTTTCACAGGACTTTCTTGTGGCCAACTTCCGACTACCAAGCTCGTTCGCCATGGACAGAAATAGGTGGTAATCACTTGGTGCGAGATCCGGACTATACGGTGGATGCAAAAGAACCTCCCATCCGAGCTCCCGGAGCTTCTGGCGTCACCAAAGATGTGTGTGGCCTGGCGTTGTCCTGATGGAAGACAATTCGGCCTCTGTTGATCAAAGATGGCCTCTTCTGCATGAGTGCTGCATTCAAGCGGTCCAGTTGTTGGCAGTACAGGTCCGAATTGAGCGTTTGGCCATAGAGGAGCAGCTCATAGTGGATGATTCCCTGCCAATCCCACCAAACACACAGAAGAACCTTCCTGGCCGTCAATCCAGGCTTGGCCACCGTCTGGGCAGCTTCACCGCTTTTCGACCACGACCGTTTGCGCTTCACGTTGTCGTAAGTGACCCACTTTATCGCCAGTCACCATCCGCTTCAAAAACGGGTCGATTTTGTTGCGATTCAGAAGCGAAAACGGGCAAAAATGTTTTTTTGCGTCAAGTCGTGTGGCACCCAAACATCGAGCTTCTTTTTGAATCCAAGCTTCTTCAAATGGTTTATAACGGTTTGATGACTCATGCCCAGCTCTTGGCCGATGCTACGGCTGCTACTATGCCGGTCTCTTTCGATCAATTCAGCGATTTTATCGCAACTTTCGACGACAGGCCTTCCGGACCGTGGCGCATCTTCGATCACGTCTGCACCAGAACGAAAACGTTGAAACCATCGTTGTGCGGTGGAAATGGAAACTGTATCGGGTCCATAAACTGCACAAATTTTATTGGCAGCATGAGATGCATTTTTGCCTTTATCGTAGTAGTACTGTAAAATATGCCGTATTTTCTCTTTATTTTGCTCCATGTTTGCGACGCTATAACTCACGAACGACTAATAACAAACAACAATAAATCAAACACGTGTTAGCGCGTGAAAAGAGCTTTCCAAAAAGCTCTAGCGTGAACCGATGCGACGAATACAACTAGAACTACGCGCTTGCAAAGACAAGCTTGCGGAAATACCGCAAGACTTTTTTGTATATAATATATGGGAGAAACCTAAAAACAAGGTTTGCTAAAAGTCCACCAACGGCTTTTCCTAAAGACGCGATTTGTTGGTTGAGAATAATTTTCTTGACAATATTTCTATAAATACATAGGTGCACAATAATAATTTCACAATAAATTTTTCGGAGAAATTTTGGGTTCGAAGTCTTACCCAATTTAAATTGAAACACCATTTCTGTGGATTAATATTCAAAATAATATTCAGAATTTCTGTACTTTTGATCAGACGAAATACTTTGGAAACGTCAAAATCGCGTATATTACTTTCGACAAACAAAGCTTATTATGGTTGGCGGTTTATTGCTTTACCGTTTAAACGTATTTCTAGAATTTATATTTAAAATCCGTTATACTTTTGTAACGATTTGGAGTCTTTGTCGCACAATAATGAACAACTAATTTTCTAGATTTTTTCCGAACAGAAATTTTAGGTTAAGCAATTTACTCAACTTTGGTTTGGTGTTGTACTTCGATTAAAAGCACATTATCGGTCTGTAGATCGGATTGAATAGGATTTCGTCTATGGTGATTACTAAATTGAATTGAATTCTTTAATAAAGGAGTAGTCAAAGCAAAAATAAGGAAAATATCTGAATAAATCTGCTGCAGGAAAGACAAACCCGGTTTTATAATTAAAGCTCCCTATTTTTGCCAATATTAGAAACCTTATAATTAATTTCTAGGTATATTTTTACGTTGATTTGCTTACTAAACTATTCTTCTTTAATTGATCTTTTATGTTCGGTGACTTATTGTTCAACCAGTGAATCTTGTTCTGTCAGTCATGTTTAGTGACCTTTTACTCAGTTGTGCTTTGATTGAGTTGAGTTACTTGTCTGCGACTGTCAGAAAACTCTTATAAGTCGGACAATTTGAGAAGCTATTCTAAGTGCCGATTTCACATCTTCTAGATAGAGCTATCTGTCAAATAAACTAGCAAATAACAGAGTAAATTGTAACTTTATCTGACACATGGCAGCTATCTGAAAGAAGAGAAATCGGCCCTAAGTAAATTTTAGTATAAGCTTTTTCTATATGTATTATTCGATCATTTCGAGTCTGAGTTAACAATTCTTTGGATTATTTTAGAAACTTTGAATTGCCAAGTCCGTTTGATTTTCCAATTTACTTGAACTTGAAATTCTTTAAGTTTTCGTTAGGAAAAATCATAACAAAGCCCTAAACTAACTATATAGTAAATACTACACAGCTGTAATCACCATTTAATCAAAACTTTGACATCCCCATTTGGCTTAGCAGCGATAAGACTCTTTCCCCAAAGAGTACGCGTATCAGTGAACCAGGCACCAGGCGCTAAGTGCATGAATGAAAAGCCCAAGTTCGTATTTTGCTATTGCTACTTTTCGGCTATCGTTGACAGGGGAAATTTGTGTGTGTGTTGTGCTGCTAGCGTGGAAAAGGGGGCGGCCATGTGGTTGATTGTCGTTGTACAACCACAAATAGCCATTTGCGTTTTTTGTTGTCCCCATATATGGTCATGTTTTGTTTACGAGTGAATTGTACATATTTTATAATGCGAGTAATTCGTACGTTTTGCGGTGATAAGCCACTACTAAGTGAGGGGAGACTCATTTTAGTGAATGATGAGCAAGTCTTGAGCTTGAGTGCGATTGTAATTACTTTGGCAATTCCGGCTTATGCAATTTACCATTATGGCCACAATTTGCCAGAGCTTCGCGCGCGAGCGGCAATAACAAGTAATGCAATTGAATCGCGTTTGGAAATGAATGCCACACAGCCGCCATCCGCTGGGGCAGGCAACTTGAGTAACTCAAACAAAATAGAAAAATATCTGTGTAAAAGTGAAAACTTGTTTTTCTTTCTGTTGTTATTGTTTGATGTTTTGTTGTTGTTGTGGTTGTTGTTGTTGTTTCTTCTCTTGCATTTGACTTTGACTTTTCAACCGCCGGCAGTGAACCGCTTGTCCACAGCCAAACACAGTGGATTGAAAGCCATTGAAAAGTGTAATATCCGTAAGTTTGTCACTGGCTTCAGCTTTAGATTATAGACCATCTCTTGTGTAAAAAGACAATCAAGCGTAAAGAGTATGAAAAGCAAGGTTCTAAAACTGCGTTCGTCAACGAGAGCGAGTCCAAAAAGTGAGACGAAAAGTGAGTGAAGGCCAGCCAGCGACTGAACTCCTGTTTACTCTCTTGGCCTCATCTTCGGCATGCGTTCGGCTCGTGTATGTGTAAATAGCGAAATGTCTTCGTTCCCTGGGGGTACTGGGGACCCCATCGCAGTTCTAAACATGGAATATAGAACAAATCCGTTTCTGTATTTAAAGCTCGAAAGAACTTATATAAGAAAAGAAAGTCAATTGAGTATAATAAAGGAAAGATTGCAAGAAGATAAATGCAGAATCTTAGCGAGGTCAGGAAGTTGTGTTTGCTCACAACTGTAAACAACTTTCGCATTCTACACCAAAAAAGGCTGGTGGCCTATACAGCACTGTTTCAAGAACCTTCCGGTTCTAGCTTTAGTAAGCTTTTTACTGAAGACTACAGGTTTTCCTCTCTGTACAATCACTTAAGCGAGCGGTGGAAGAGTTTCAGAATAATAACGAGCAGGCCAAGCTAACTTCGTCTGTGCCGAAGTTTTTATACCCTTACAAATGCTATTTTTGAAATGTCGCCAACGCTTACATAAAAATCAAAAAAAAATTTAACTAAAACCCATTTTCCGACAGATAAACATCTGATTTCGACCAAATTTCGCGAATCTTTTTGAAAACATATCAAATTAACAATCGCCGAGTTTAGGAAAGATAAAATTGAAAACAAAAAAGTTTTTTCTCACTAAGACTCATTTTCCGACCGATCGGTCCTATGGCAACCATAAGAAATAGTCACCCGATGTCGATCAACTTTTTCAAATTAGTTTAATATTAAGAATCAACGACTTTAAGAACGATTTACTTGAAAACAAAAAAAAAATTTTTTCACTAATACCCATTTTCCGACCGATCGGTCCTATGGCAGCTATATGTTATAGTCATCCGATTTTGACCAAAATTTGCAAATCTGTTTGAAAGCATACAATATTAATTATGGCCGAGTTTTATGACGCTAGCATTGAAAACAAAAAGGTTTTTCTTACTAAGACCCATTTTCCGACCGATGGTTCCTATGACAGCTATAAAATATGGTCATCCGATCTTGACCAAAATTTGCAAATCTGTTTCACAAGGTCAAGCTGCTCACTATATCTAAACACGACTGACTGTACAACTGTCTTATCTCAACGTGTTTTTTGCTCAATCAACTAGAGTTTTTTTTTTTCGACCACTGTGCATCTGTTTCCGTGAGATACTTTGCTGGGCAAAACCTGCCGAAAGTGTCTTTTGCGTATGAATGTGTGTTGCGCTTACGCTTCAGTTAACTGCAAGTGTGAATGCGTGCTATTTTATCCCACTTTCTGTTTTACGCTTTGTCTGCGATGAAATGTATAACGCAAGAACAAAAACTTAACACAACAACATTTATTATTTATTGCTGGGGAAATAGCGCAGCGCGACCAATCCTGATCTATTGTGCCCCCTCCTGCACAATGTTCTGGATTTTCGTGGGTTCTAGATTTGTGATATTGTTTGGATGTAAAATGTGTTTCCAAAATCTGCTAAGTCTGCGCCTCGCTATAGCGAATGTTTAAGAATGTTGTCTTAAGAATGTTTTGTAAGCCAAGCCAAGAGCAACGGCTTCCTCTAAGACGTCAAAGCGAAATTCCAAATAGTTTACGAGATATGGAGTTGCGAATCCCAATCAGAAGCTGAAAACTTCAAAGTGCAATACAAAGAAAACGGCAGCTAACCAGAACAAACCCAGTGAAGGTTTTTGTACTACCATCATACCCTTTCAGAATTTTTCGGTCTCGACTATGAACTTTTTAGTGTTGCACAGTGTAATTGGTGGACCAAATTTGGCGAGCTCTGGTTTTTTTTTTTAAATCATTGATTCCTAAGTTTTATTTTAATGATTTACCTTTAAAAAGCAAACAGAAGCAAGGTTAAAAATAAAAACCAAAATCCTCGAACCTTCATAGCTTATACGGTGCAAGTTGAACCCTTGAATAGGATCTCCAAAATGATTTTTAAAATGTCTGACTTTTTAACACGTCAGCGGGTCATCGAATGTCTTTGCAAGTTCAAGTTTGAATTAAGATTGCAGTAGGTTAGGTTAGGTTGTGATGGCTAGGAGCAAGAAATTGCTACTTCACTACCGACTGAATCATTTTGCAGTCAGTATAAACTTCAGTTGTGAGGGGAACTCTTTCTCGTATTCTTCCGAGAGGTTAAGTAGAAAGGGGTGACCAAATGTTTTAATTCTCCTTCTTCTAAGAGCTTCTTCAGAATTCGTTGTTAGGATATGGTATTTGGTTTAAGACTCATACAAATTTCTTAATAATTTTCGTTCAGTGT
The DNA here is from genome assembly GCA_037044535.1 of Lordiphosa magnipectinata. Taxonomy (NCBI): domain Eukaryota; kingdom Metazoa; phylum Arthropoda; class Insecta; order Diptera; family Drosophilidae; genus Lordiphosa; species Lordiphosa magnipectinata. The sequence continues at coordinate 24,859 of JBAMBO010002918.1, forward strand.
AATCAATTTGCTACTTAATCTCTGGTGAAAGTCTGGTTTGTTTTCGTACCAAATCCCATATTAGTGATAATGCTATTAACCATTAACTTTTGCCTATCATGTTCATCAATTGCTTGACAACAAAATACAAAACAAACACACCCAACCACTGTGCAGTGGTCTGGCTCCAACGGCGCTTTCGATTTTCTTGCCTTTGCAACCCCGCACGCATTTGCAACACCCAATTTTGTGGTGGTTTGGTGGGGAAGGAGGGGTGCTTGGGTGGTTTGGTGGCGCAGGCGAGTAAATAAGCCATAAGCATGTGTGTGTGTCCCTGCCCGACACGGCCTCTCGGCCAAGCGTACGAAGTGCAATGACGCGATGTACAAAAGTCGTCGACGTAGACAGAGGGCAGCCTATGTGTACATATCTCTCATTCTCTGCCAATTGCCGAGCGGTGTATGTGTGTGTGTGTGTGTGAGTGTGTGTGAAACGGACTAAAAATGTTTATTGGATTTTCGATTCGCGCTGCACATTTTGATGATTTCCTGTGAACATTTTGGATATCTCAATGTTAAGGAACTTGTTGCATGCGAGACTTGAGATATAGATACACGAAAAATATTGGTAAATTTAAACATTATGAGCATGATAGCTAAATGGGATGAATCGAGCTTTTCTAAAACTCTTGGCTTGTGTGATTTAAATTTTTGTTCAAAGGGAAAGGGACCTACAGTTAAACGCCGAATTTGAAATAAGTTGATGGTTACTTTAAGCTAACGTCAATAGCCACAGTAGGCGCACACACTACCCGCTGCACCAAAACCGACCACTTTTTATACTCTGTACTAAAGGTACACAGAGCATATTAAATTTATGCTAAAGTATGTAACTCCGACCGTATAAAGTATATATATTCTTGATCAGCATCAACAGCCGAGTCTGTCTTTCTGTCCGTCTGTATGAACCCACAGATCTCAGAGATGGTAAGAGATAGAGGTTTGACATGTATGGGACATATATTTCTTATACTTGCAGGCAGATCTAGTTTATTTTCAATTTTTGCCACGACCCCTCCCGCCCCCGCAATTTGGTAAGAACCTCATATCTCCCATAGTTTTGACGATAGATTGTTCGTACTTTCTAGAGATATCTAGTAAAAAATGAAAATTATTTATCAATTTCCCGAAGGAATGATAAAGATCGGAAGAACGACACACAAGTTATGAGCAAAAAAAGTTAACAGGCACCGACTTTCTCACTTGTTAATAATAGTGGAAGAAATGTTATGTTTCTTTAGTAATGTCTTTTTTTTTTATATCTATTTAAGGAAAATTACTTTGGAATGTGAAGACAGAAATATTTTTGATTTTATTCTTTTCGAATATTTTAATATCTATTTCAAAAACATATCCCTCTACACTTCTTCCTTACTTCGTCATTCGGATAGGTAGAACGGTCATGTTTGTACTGCGTGTTTCACTGGTTTTGCATTTGTTCCATAGACAGCCAAATAAGTTTTTCACTTAAATTCATTATAATTCGTCCTCCATCGATGAAAAATAATTCCCGAATTCCGGCTTATAAAGACATTTACCCCTATTCTCAGATGGACTAAATATTATTTTCGTCACAGTTACTTACGTATGAATAAGACAGTGGTTCAAAAGCATTTAGCTTATAAAGCTAATATCAAGCATTGTGGTAGCATAGCAAAAATCATGTTGGTTGAAAAAAAAATTCAAAAAGTCAATTTTTTGGAGTCAAGTTATATTGTTGATTTTTACAATTTACGGCTAGTGCTTAGATCGACAAGAATTGTATTTTGTCAGAGTACTTCATATAAATAGAAACACTTAGGCTTTACTTTGATGTTCGTGAGCAGTTCGAAATTGTTTCTATGTATACACCCAAAAAATTAAATTGCCTAAATGCCTAAAACCGTGGAAAATAGCCTAAAATTGCCTCAAATTACGCCAAAGACATCTTATTTTTACTTTAAGCTTGCTAATGAACTTCAGTTTTCAGTTCATTTTAACCTTGCTAAAAGTTCCCAAAATTTTGGGATTTTTTTTCTTTTTCAAAAATGTGAGGTCAAATATTTCTCAGAAAATTGACAATTTATATCCACAAAGAAAAATAAAAACCAAGGAAGAGAATGCCTTGTGTGGTGGTCTCTTATTAGTGTTCACTAAATTCTTCTTTGTGAAAACTTATAAAATCTTTACCTTGCTGGTATTCGATCTCGTTTCCTCCGGTGATTGCACACTAACGAAATGGCGTCTAATCATCTCCTTGCGAAGGACTATTTTTGAAACTGAATCAAATTCTAGTTTGCAACAATTTGCCGAACCAGCTTCAAGTCAAACTAACGCACCGTTTTCTTTACTTATAAAATGGTGGGTTTCCTTATACACTTGATATCCATATATGGTGACTAAGTACCATATCTATAAGAGGGTGTAACAAAGTTATTGAGATTACAATATGCAAAAATTTTCAGTATATTGAAGGGTTGGTGGTGATTCTAAATGATTTTCGTGGGTTGAACTCGAATCTGTTTTCGAAAATGGTCCATCCCTTCCAGATTTTCGGTAATTTGGGATTAAAGTGGCTGAGAATGCCTATTTTGAACCTTTTAAGGGGCGTTTTGTAAAGAAGCTTACTTTTGTTTTGACTCTTTAATAATATGGTTCGGTACAATTCTACGATTTTCTTAAGCGAAGATATTACATTTACTGGTTTTACTTCGCAGAATTTTTTGAATTTTTTTAATTTCTCCGTCCATTTCGGGCTCCATGCAAAAGAGCCCATTCCAATAAAAAAGTGTCAGTGCACCAACAGGAACAAAAATACCATTTTTGGTGCAAAAACACCAAGTGTGGCAACCGTGGTTGTAGGCCACGGTCGATACGCGCAATGGAGCGTCTAATTTCCAGGGAATCAAATTTTTAGTGTACCGGTATACGAATACCGATATTTTTGGAACCTAAAAGACTGAAAAGAACCTAAACTTTTACTTGGCACTAAGTTTTGGTGGACTTTTCAGCAATTTCCAACAAAAAAGACTCCGGCTTTTCAAAACGTTTGTATTGTAAAATAGAAAAACACGAGACCAGTCTCTTTGAAAATATTTAAAATATATAGTATATTCTTAGACCATGCTAATGCTAGCTTCGGAACAGAAAAGTACTTGTGTTATCCTTTTCTGTTTAAGCACAAATACTTTAGAAGCAGGACAACACAAATAGTTCAGCATTTTCATCAAACTGCTTAATGGCATCCATCATGATAAATTTTCCTGATTTGTTGTTTTCAATTTTATCGTTCTCAAACTCGGTGATTGTTAATTTGATATGCTTTCAAACAGATTCGCAAAATTTGTTCGAAATCGGACGGCTATCTGTCGGAAAATGGGTTTTAGCTTAAAATTTGTTTGATGTTATGATGTTCTGCATATATCTAACTTCGTCTCTGCCGAAGTTTTTTAGCTTTCTCGTTTTCTTTTAATCCCACATATTATATTTCAGGGAGTGCAATAATGTTTCTTTTCCTAGTGAATACCAAAAATGATACAAAGTTTTTCGTTTAAAATTTCACAAATTTCTATCAAGTCTTAAAACAGAAATTTAATGAACTTATCAACTAACTCCCTAACTTACTTATATTTTTATATACTTTTGACCAGTTTACGGATTAATCCATCAAGCAAACTAACTTGGCAAAGTGAAAGGGGCCAGATTTTAATTGTCCGATTTTTTTTTGTGGCAATTTTTTGTGTGTGTTTTATTTGTTAAATTGTTAAATGTGGCCTGCCACTGTTGCTATTGCTGGCTTTTCAGCCGTTTGGCTGCGGCAACTTACATAAAATGCTAAATTATTGTCTGCAAGCGCGTTAAATGTTGTTTGCTGGTTGGTTTGTTTTCCATGTTTTATGTTAGTTTTTCTTAAGTATTTGATTGGCTAATTTCAGTTTGCGTATTGTTGTTTTGTTGGCGGCCTGTCAAGGCCAATTTTGTTGTAATGCCTATTTACACGGCGTTATGATTAAATAGTTGAACTTCAACATATATTTTTTCGGCTTAAATATGCATAATTCATATTGAATAATCATGCCTTGCGAGTGTTTTATGGCTGTGGAAATGATGGTAATCATATTTGATGACCTCAATTAGCTTATAAAGCGTGAAATTTGTATAGATTTAGTTTTAAAGAGTCTGAATATGTTTTTGGCTATACATTTGGAATGAGATCAGCCAAGCGTTAGAAATATGTATGGCGATGATGACTATTGGGCTATTTAAAGAATTTGATTTAAAGATTCGAGATTTTTTTCCCAGTAATATGAATAATATTTGAATATTTATTTATTTTTTATCACGTTTTGGTTTGGAATTTTTAATGGTATGACATGGGAAAGATCATTAACAAGAAAGTGTCAAACTTTTAATACTATTGCAAGGGTTTAGGTTAGATTGATTGACCTCTGTTCCTTTACAGTAGGAACCAGAATGATAGGTATTTTTTGTAATTGCCCCTGTATCCGGAGAGTTGTTTGAGTCTCTTTACAACCAAAATTATTGTTTCATTATCCCATTCGTCCAAATTCAACCGTTTAATTACACAGAACCGAATTATTCTGATTCTTATTGGTCTTATTTAAGCAGAGTCTATAATGGAATCGTATTTCAGTTAAATTTCCGGTTCTTGTATGATCCGAAACCTAAAAGGTTAGATTGAGATTCTAATTGATTTTTATTTCGGCATGCTAAACATTTAACAAAGATTCTCAGCTGACGCTCAAAAATCAAAGACCAAAACCAACGAAACAAAATCTTTCCCATTTTATGGGTTCCTAGAAAGTTGGTTCCCTAATGCTACTCAGATTCTGTTTAAAAAATTCTAGATATCGAGTTAGGTTCCGGCTCTGGTTCTGAGTTTTAATCAGTAAATTTTGCCATTTAATTGAACTCGGGGAAAACAGAATCATCCTGAATAACTGCTAAAATCAAAGACCAAAAACCAAAATCTTTCCCATTTTATGGGTTCCTAGAAAGTTGGTTCCCTAATGCTACTCAGATTCTGCTTAAAAAATTCTAGATATCGAGTTAGGTTCCGGCTCTGGTTCTGAGTTTTAATCAGTAAATTTTGCCATTTAATTGAACTCGGGGAAAACAGAATCATTCTGAATAACTGCTAAAATCAAAGACCAAAAACCAAAATCTTTCCCATTTTATGGGTTCCTAGAAAGTTGGTTCCCTAATGCTACTCAGATTCTGCTTAAAAAATTCTAGATATCGAGTTAGCTTCCGGCTCTGGTTCTGAGTTTTAATCAGTAAATTTTGCCATTTAATTGAACTCGGGGGAAAACAGAATCATCCTGAATAACTGCTAAAATCAAAGACCAAAACCAACGAAACAAAATCTTTCCCATTTTATGGGTTCCTAGAAAGTTGGTTCCCTAATGCTACTCAGATTCTGCTTAAAAAATTCTAGATATCGAGTTAGCTTCCGGCTCTGGTTCTGAGTTTTAATCAGTAAATTTTGCCATTTAATTGAACTCGGGGAAAACAGAATCATCCTGAATAACTGCTAAAATCAAAGACCAAAAACCAAAATCTTTCCCATTTTATGGGTTCCTAGAAAGTTGGTTCCCTAATGCTACTCAGATTCTGCTTAAAAAATTCTAGATATCGAGTTAGGTTCCGGCTCTGGTTCTGAGTTTTAATCAGTAAATTTTGCCATTTAATTGAACTCGGGGAAAACAGAATCATTCTGAATAACTGCTAAAATCAAAGACCAAAAACCAAAATCTTTCCCATTTTATGGGTTCCTAGAAAGTTGGTTCCCTAATGCTACTCAGATTCTGCTTAAAAAATTCTAGATATCGAGTTAGCTTCCGGCTCTGGTTCTGAGTTTTAATCAGTAAATTTTGCCATTTAATTGAACTCGGGGAAAACAGAATCATCCTGAATAACTGCTAAAATCAAAGACCAAAACCAACGAAACAAAATCTTTCCCATTTTATGGGTTCCTAGAAAGTTGGTTCCCTAATGCTACTCAGATTCTGTTTAAAAAATTCTAGATATCGAGTTAGGTTCCGGCTCTGGTTCTGAGTTTTAATCAGTAAATTTTGCCATTTAATTGAACTCGGGGAAAACAGAATCATCCTGAATAACTGCTAAAATCAAAGACCAAAAACCAAAATCTTTCCCATTTTATGGGTTCCTAGAAAGTTGGTTCCCTAATGCTACTCAGATTCTGCTTAAAAAATTCTAGATATCGAGTTAGGTTCCGGCTCTGGTTCTGAGTTTTAATCAGTAAATTTTGCCATTTAATTGAACTCGGGGAAAACAGAATCATTCTGAATAACTGCTAAAATCAAAGACCAAAAACCAAAATCTTTCCCATTTTATGGGTTCCTAGAAAGTTGGTTCCCTAATGCTACTCAGATTCTGCTTAAAAAATTCTAGATATCGAGTTAGGTTCCGGCTCTGGTTCTGAGTTTTAATCAGTAAATTTTGCCATTTAATTGAACTCGGGGAAAACAGAATCATTCTGAATAACTGCTAAAATCAAAGACCAAAAACCAAAATCTTTCCCATTTTATGGGTTCCTAGAAAGTTGGTTCCCTAATGCTACTCAGATTCTGCTTAAAAAATTCTAGATATCGAGTTAGCTTCCGGCTCTGGTTCTGAGTTTTAATCAGTAAATTTTGCCATTTAATTGAACTCGGGGGAAAACAGAATCATCCTGAATAACTGCTAAAATCAAAGACCAAAACCAACGAAACAAAATCTTTCCCATTTTATGGGTTCCTAGAAAGTTGGTTCCCTAATGCTACTCAGATTCTGCTTAAAAAATTCTAGATATCGAGTTAGCTTCCGGCTCTGGTTCTGAGTTTTAATCAGTAAATTTTGCCATTTAATTGAACTCGGGGAAAACAGAATCATACTGAATAACTGATAAATGCAGAGCACTCTTTTGCAAGTTAAGCCATATATGTACATAGGTATGTCAAAGAAATTCATTGACACTCTACAGAGCATCTACATCGGTTACAAAGCACCAGTAGATAGTAGATAGATAGATAAGTGTTTATTTTCATTTGATAATTTTTCATAGCTTACAGCTTTACATTGATTAACTAATAATAAACAAACATTTAAAGCTTGGTTTGAAACCGTCAGCCTTCCTTCTGTTGTATGATATAAAAAATAATTACATATATAAGCATATACTTATTCTACATATTATATAATATAATTAACAAAATTTCATATTCTACATATTATTTAAAAATTTTCATTTATGACATTTCTTCTATAATTAGTAGCCATCTCTATGTAATTCGCCAGATTATTCCATCCCATCCCCCCGTTCAGGACCGTCAACACCTCTTCCTCGGTAAACGTACAAGTTTTAAAATAACGCCAACGAAATTCCCTCAGTATTGGACATCGTCCTATAAAATGCTGCATGTCCTCCTGCTCAGACATATTGCATAGTGAGCATATACCTCCATTTACAACTCTTCTTGGGCAGCTGTTTAGCCATAAAAGATCTCCTCTGGCCTTCATTATCCAAGTTATCTCGCTTTGCTTGAAAGACTCGTTGCAGTATGTGGGCCCTATTGCATAATTAAGGTTTTTATACACTCTTGATGCACTTACTGACCGCCTTGTTCATGTGTTGCATGTGGTTATCTGCTTTTGACGCGCTTATGAACCGAACATTGAGGTCAATCCAATCTGCATACGAGTGGTTGTCTCCGAGTGATATGCCATGATGCGCGAACATTTCTCTAAGCCTCGCAAACCACCCCAAATTATTTCGCATCATTTTTTCAGCAAGGATATGCGGGAGTCTAACATCTTCATACTCAAATAAAATTCTTGATAGGTATTTGAGATGAAGTGTTAGACTATAGATGTGTCCATCTTCTAGCCCTGCGTCAATTCCCAATATGTAGTTGGGTGTGCTATCTGGTAGCTTGAGTATCCTCTTTAAAAAATATCGCTGCAGTTGGTCTGCCTCTTCCTTTATTTCTCCACCCCAGACTTGAGCTCCATAGCACTGTACCGTTCTGCTGACTGAGTTAAAGATTCTCCATTTAGAAGCTAGGTTCACTGTCCCCTTGTTGATGAAATTCGCCCACACAGAGTTTATACTCGCCTTTGCTTCTTTTGTCCTGGCTGCCACATGCTTCTTAAAGCTCATTGTAGGTGTCAGGATAACACCAAGGTATTTGTACTCCGGTACCACCTTCACCTGCTCCTCCTGATACGTCCAGTTCTCCGATGCCGCCAGTCTACCGCCTTTTCTAAACACCATAATCTCGGATTTTGTCTTATTGACTTCCATGCCCCACAATATGCAGTATGTCTCGAGGTTATGGATCATTTGCTGGAGGGTTGAGGGATTGTCCGCTACCATCACAATGTCATCTGCGTACATTAATACCCTAATGTTTGTGTTGTCGATATACAGGCCACCTCCTAAGTGTTCATGCAGATCATCTAAGTACATCGCAAACAGCAACGGTGACATAAGGCATCCTTGCTTTAATCCGTTAATGGTTTCAAACTTCTCAGAAAGCTCACTCCCAGTCCAAACAGCGCAAGACGTTTGCGAGTATACTTTTTCTATAAATTGTATTATTTTTGTGGATACACCTTGTCGTTGGAGCTTGTACAGAAGATGTTTACGAGGTACTCGGTCAAACGCAGCCTTAAAATCTACAAAATAAGCATAAACTTTTCTTTTTTCTTTAAATTTAATGCGGACTATAGATGCTAAGTTGAATATGTTGTCAACCGTTGAGTATCCACGCCGGAATCCTGCTTGGAACTCGTTTAATTTATCGTGCTTTTCGACCCACGTTGTTAGTCTCGTCGACAGTATACTCATTAGTAGCTTCGCTGCACAGTTCATAAAGGATATACCTCGGTAGTTCATCGGATCGTTGATATCTCC
>JBAMBO010002920.1:0-265904 GCA_037044535.1 Lordiphosa magnipectinata
AAGGGTAAGAAAGCACAGTGGGCTCAAACACATTCACACATTGCTATTGCTCTTTATTGCAATGGCAATTTAATCAATTTATGATGTGATCGAAAAGCGATTTATCGATCAGCGATAGACAAGGCGATCTATCGATTTGGTGCTGTTAAACTATTTACAGCACTCTGTTAACTCCACCCTCCCACTCATACTCAAATCAGAGCAGCTGACGGTCGGACGACACACAAATCTCTGGTCCAGAAAGCCGGCAAATAATTATTCTTATCAATGTTTTAATTTAAATAAAATTTCTAAGTTAAGCTTAAGTGCCAATTGAACAAAAATGATAACAAACAACAAAAACAGCAGACTGAGTGTAACTTTGTTACTTGGTTTGCTTTGTGGTGGCTGCTGCTTCAGTGAGTAATTTTATAATAAAACATTTAACAAATGCCGGGCACGTAGAAAGTGGTTAAACAAAGTTGAATGAACTTAAAGAACATTGACATTGCGGCTCCCGCAAAGATATAACAATCAACAGCCTGCATTTACTCACACACACACACACACACACATATACAAATGTAAATAACATTCTTGTATCTGACACAGTTTCCAAGTGGAGCAGCTGTTATTGAAAAGAATAAGAAAGCACAGTGGTCCTAAACACACATTTACACAGGGTGAAAGTGAAAAAAAATGAGTCAAATTTATATTCGTTGGCAGCTTATATTAGTGTTAAAAATGCTAAATTTTAGAATTCTGTAGTTTTTTCCGCATTTTAAAATTGGTTTTTTGTGGTTTTTAAAATAGTTTTTTGTTTGTATTTCATCTTCTTTTCTTAATTCTTTGTTACAACGATCACAAATATTTTTTGATAGTGTTTGTGAGCAACATATAAAGAGCAAAATATTGAACTAACTCCTTACTGTTAAAATCGATCTTCTTTATTGAGAGCAATGAGATATATCTCCTCTGTGGAACCTTGTGTGTCTTCACAATTGCTCGATGAAGTTGATCTAAGAATTTTAGAGGTTATTATCTTGGCCAAAAATCGCAATGAGTTTTCAAGTTTGTCTTGATTGAAAGATTTTGTCATAATAAAGAATTTGACAGAATCTTGAACCAGTATTTCTTGTTTAGGCGCTCGGCTTTTGAGAAATATCGACAACCCTAGTTCGAACCTGCTCAAAATCTTTTAAATCTGGCAAAAAAAAATTTTTTTTTGATCCCTTTGAAAATGGTATATCTACCACTGTGCAAGGCCCACTTGTTGATAACCCTTAGCACACACACACACACGCACGCACAGACATATTTGAAAAAGAGATAATCATTCGTTTGCCTAGGTGAAAGTTCTTATAAGTATTTTTGATCAATGACGTGTTCCTCTATTTTCATCCACAGTTGGAAGCACTGCCTCCTCATTGATACCCCCACGAAGTCAACAGTTGTACCAACTCCAAAATAAAGTCAGCCTAGATCAACTGGGCAAGGTCAGTTACAATTTTGAGAGTCAACTTAAAATCAACTCGGTATGGAGTCAGCAAGAGGATCAACTGCTGGAGGTGTATCTCAGTCAAAATCAAGTGAGTGCAGCGGGAAAGGAGCGTACAATCAAGAGTATACCCGATAGGCCCTTTTACATCAGTCTGGTCAAGGGTCAACCTCATAAGGTGATAGCCCATACCTCGCGTGATCAATCGCTGCTCAATTTGGAACGTGGCATTGCCTCATTAATGCAAATTCGACGGACAGGAGATGAGGAGCTTGATGTATCGGGTCATTGTAGGGTTAAATATCAAGTGAAATCTTCGACCAGAGTGGAGAAAACTAAAACCAATTGCGCTCTGTGGGATTTGCGTGTCAACTATCATCCCGAAGAGGCTTTGGGCATTACTCAGAAATCGCAAGAGCAGATTGGCTATGAGCTAGGGGCAGATGGTTTATTATTGAGAGCCGAATCCCAGGAAAATCATGCGCTAAGCCTAAAAGCCAAACCAGATGTGGAGGGCTGGGTGCAAAGTCAACTTATACTCAAGCATGTGAGCTCAGGAGAGGAGGAGGTACAACAATTGGAGCACTCTAGCTTGGAGGCAGCCATAGAGAGTCTCTTGGAATGGTATCGTGTATTTGAATTGGAGGCAGATGTGGATGGCCAAATCAGTGAAATTAAACAGCAGACGGTGAGTAGTTGCTTGAGCAAGTGGAATTACTTAAATTAACTTATGTTTTCTCACTCCACTGCAGCTCCGGGAACAGTTTGACTTAACACAGGAAAGTCTACAGTCGCAGGATGTGGGCAAATCCTCTTTGGCCTTGGCTTATGCACAGCTTTTGCCCTTGGCACGCATTACCCAGCAGGAACACTTTGAGGAGCTGCTAAAGGCTTATCCCCAGCTGGCCTCACAGTTGGTGGATTTAATGGGTGCCGTACAAACCTTTGATTCGCACAATGCCACCTTTACACACTTTTACCAAGGATTGGATACCTCGCCCGAGCATTTGGAATTGCTGGAAAAGTATCTACAGTCTTTGGCTGTGGGCGCGCATCCCGAAAGAAACATATTGTCACATTTATATGGCCTGCTACAGGTGGAGTCTGTCATAGCCAAGCAGCGCAAGCTTAGGGATACACTTCTACAAACTCTGGCCACTCTCACACGTCAAAGTGGATTTGAAGTAAATGATCCCTTGGCCCAGAAAGTGCGAAATTATGTCATTAAAGGTCTGAAGACCAAAGAGTCCTCCATGTATATACGAGCCCTACAGAATCTGCAAGATCCCCAGACCATAGATGTGCTGCTAGAGCAGGCCCAGTCAAAAGAGGAGGCTAAACTAAGCGTAGCCGCCTTACAAGCACTCAAGGCGTTTCCAATGCGCAGTTTTAAAGAGTCTCACCGTTTGCAATTTGAAAGAATCTTTTATCAACGTCGCCAACGTTTCGATAGCTCAGCCCGCACTTTGGCCCTGGATATATTGCTCGCAATGCGTCCCAGTTCTGAGCAATTGGGTCAACTATTGGACTATTTGGCCTCAAATGATCGTCAGTTTGAGATTAAAACTTATGTGTGGCAAAAGTTAAGCATGCTGGCCGAGATGTGTCCACGGTTTCGTGGTTTACTGCAAAGGGAATTGTTTCAACGCAAGCAGGTGAATAACTATCATGTGCTGGGACAGAAAGGTGGGTGAACGTAAGAAGATTTGTAAGCTAAACTAATGCATAAAACCTTTCCAGGTCTGACCACAGTCTTGACGCGTCAACTTTCCCTCTCACCCGCCTTCAATGAGACTCTGTTGAGCACTCAGGAAGTGTCTCAGGGTATTTTGAAGCGTGGCTCTGTGGAATTCTTGCTTCAAGCAGGACGCTCGCAGTTTAGCAGCTTCAAATTGGGCATCTATACGGCCGGCTTGGGTGCCTTGGTGGGTGATGCTGATGCCGGTGATGATGATGATGATAATAATGATGATGAAACTGTTACCGCCGGCATGGAAATAGCCGTACAAGGTGCACAATTGCGTCCTCTGATCTTTTTCAATGGCCAAACCGAACTAATGGGTCATGTTTGGGGTGGCAGTGCCTCGGAATCAACACCCGCCTATCAGGCCACCACTTTGGCACAAGATCATGAGCAATATTTGATACTCAGCTCGGGAGCCACAATACACTGGCGTGTCTTGGGTGCCAGAAGTGTGGATTTGAACGGAAAAGTTGGTTTTAGTCTATGGAATCGTAATGCTCAGACTGAGATACAGCAAAAGTAAGTCAAATTGAACTTAAAGGGTTGAAGAGTGCCTGAGTGGTGACTGTTGCATATCCTAATCCATTTAAGATAGGCAGCTGAGTCTTTCACAATAGTTTTATCTGATGCTGTAAAAGTGTTGTATGAAACTCTTTTGGTTTTCATCCGATTTTACACAATTTTTGAGTTAAGGATGCAAAATTATTCGCTATTCGCGTTCTTTTAGACACTTCTGATAAGAATATGTCGTTATTTCATTTTACTGGTTAGTTTTCATGATCCAAAAATAGTGACATATCTCAGTTGTTCTGCAAATGATATCGTTTAAAGATCATGCGGCTTTATGTAATTGAACACGATAACACTAGTTTACAGCCAAAAAGACCCATTTCTACTGAAACTGCTTTTGAATGTAGTTATGATTGGTGATCTCAAAAATCGAATTCAATTTTTTTCATTTTTCCGGTAGGTGCACTTACATTTTAAGCCATATCTCACTTCATAATCGTCAGATGAAGTCAAGCAAGATTTGAATCGAAAGGTAATTTAATGATCAATAATCGTTCAAAACACTATTTTCAAATCGGTTAAGTATTTTGAATACAATAATAAAAAATATATGAAAAAATAGATTTTTGGTCGAAAACCCAATAAATTTCGATTCCACACGCCTAGAAAAAATTTTTAAAAATTCAAAAAAACTATTTTTCTTTTTTCTCCTTAAGAACCGCACTTCTGCGAAGAAAATAAAATATCGATGAACAAAATCTATCAGAGGTTTTGTTTGCCTTTGTCAGAAAACGACAGCTTTCGTGCGACCACATTGCAAAGAGGTACCGAAACAAGCTTTAACTACGCTCTCTGCTTCTATTTGGTTGTGAGAGGAGAGAAACACATTTTTTTTGATTTTTTTCCTCTTTTTTTGGGACCGTTTGGCCTAATTCCCGAATTCAAAAAGTCTTCTTCGTATGTTTTCATCGGTGTGTAAGGCTCGGCTAACGATATGAATGTATGCGACAAACTATGTGCTCTCTCGCATAGACTCTCTCTCTTCTTATGTTAAACTCTGGCGCAACTCTTGAGTCTGCAACCTTTTCAAATAACATTTTGAGAGTTTGGTCTTTGAGAAGCACGCAATTTAAGACCAATTGAATGAGTTGGGCCTGTCATTCGGTGGCTGTCAGACCAATCAGTGCTGTGTGGTCAACCACAGCCACTTAACAGCGCGATAACAGAACACATTCGGTTGCGCGAAGCCCGATCCCCTTTTATATTTGGTTTTTCGGTCAGTGACGTGAGCAGAGCGAACTGAAAAAAGGGTTGAGAGTTATTTACGAGCTATGAAATATATTATACAAATATATACAGGATCTGTGAGCAATTAAGTGCTAAAAAAAAGTGGTATTTTTGAGATTTTTTAAAAATAAATTTTCACTTTCTTCGAACTCTGTTCTGTTCTCCAATTTTTTTTCTGATCTCGCTATTCGCCCACTTCTAATATTGACCAAAAGACGAAGAAAAATGAAAAAAAAATTTCTATACACTTAAAATACTCAAATTTGACTGTTAGTTCCTTCACTTAAATTGATCCAGCTACAATATTTCTTCATAGATTTTCTTCATCAATACCTTATTATCTTTGTAGAAGTGCAAATCTTAAGTCGAACGAATAAAAATAATTTTTTTGGATTTTTTTTATATTTTTCCTAGGCGATTAAAAATTAAATTTCTTGCATTTTCGAGCAAAATACACTTGGCCCTCGCTTAACACGGGGGTTACGTTCCTAGAAAACCTTGTGTTAAGCGAAATCGTGTTATGCGAAACATGGATTCAGTACAAAATAAGGGGTTACGTTCCTGATATTCAAAATTGGCAACAAAAAAATTTTTTTATTGTTCAAATTTGGTCTGTTTTTATTAAAGTTTCATACATTTGTTCCAAATTAACTAAAAGGTACTATGTATATGCTTGAAATATATGTATAAAATTCATATTTTCATAATTAAAAGTTGGTACTACATTAAAAAAGTTACTTCATATAATTAACAGGTTAATCTTTTTAAAAACTCAAAAATGTTAAAAAGTAAGAAGATATTATGTTTCTATTTATATCAAATTTGAAATGCATATGGTGGCATCTATAGTTTAAGCCGTTTTGTTTCAACATGTTTTCTCCTTATCAAAAAAATCAGTCATTTTCGATTGTTTGGTGGCTTTTAAAGTTTCTTTATAGCACTCCTTACAAGGCAAAAGTATTTTTTCCAACTCTCTTTAACTTAAGTCGTCGTTCGATGACCGGATCTGAATTTAATAAGCACGATTCCAAGCTGATAGCATATGCGAATACTTCTTGGAGCTTTTCTATTGTTAAACTAATCGGATCGGTTTCTTCAGAGCTGCTGTTATCTGATTTCGAATTGTTTGCTTCATTCACAGCAATCTCAAGCAATGATTCGTCATTATTTCCTTCATCATCAAATGCCATGTCGTCGAAGCGATCTTTTTTCATTTTTCTTTTTCATTCTTTGATAAAAAAGTTCGATTTGGCATTTTTTTCCAGTAAAGTTCAGTTTCATCAGCATTGAAAACTTGGTCAGGCAAGAATTCCTCTTCTTCAATGAACCCCTGAATTTCTTCAGGGTATGTGGTAGCAGCTCCATCATCGGCCGATGCCGCTTCGCCTTTAAATTTGATGCTATGAATGGAGAACAGTTTTGTAAATTTCTCGAACCATCCATTACTAGCAACGAAATCTATACTGGAAGAAGGCTTTTCATTTTGCTTGAGCAGTTCATAAATCCTGAGTGCCTTGTTCTGAATGATCCGCTGGCTTTATCCAATCCAAATGCTAAGTGCTCTTTCCATTTTCTCCAAAATTGGTGCTCGTGCTCTACTGGTAAATTTTGTAGATATAGATGACCCAATGCTTCCTACACGTCGTATTTTGGTTTCATTTTTTTTTGATAGTGCGAACTGTTGCCTCATTCAAGTCAAGGCTTCTTGCAATTTCCGTGGCAGTTTGCCCATTGTATAAGCGGTTCAGAATTTGTATTTTTGCTTCTATAGAAATGACTTTTCGTCTTAAAGAAGCTCTGTTCTTTCTTTCTGCCATTGTAAAAGTTGAAATTTATATATTTTATTTATTAACTTTTTGATTAAATCAAGCTGTAGCACCTTTTTACTTACCACGACAGCACAATAAAAATATCGATATTTTGCAATCGTGTAAGAACGAGGTTTTCAGCGTGTTAAAAGGGAGAAGGTAGCAAATTTGTAACCGTGTAAGACCGAGTTCGCGCTAAACGAGTCCGTGTTAAGCGAGGGCCAAGTGTATAGATTTTTTTGAAATATTTTTGGTCATTGTATTCAAAGTTCTAAACCGATCTGAAAACAATGCTCTACGCTATTATTGACAATTTAATTACCTTTCGATTCATATCTTTTTTGACACCATCTGACTGATTATAAATTGACATATGGCATAAAGCGTAAGAGCACCATGCGAAAAAATGTAAAAAACGTTGCCATGAAAAAATGTTTGAAATGGATTTTTGAGATCACCAATCCAAACTACACTTTAAAATAGTTTCAGTAGAAGTGGGTCATTTAATTTTTATTTTTTTGTAAACTAGTGTAATCGAAGAAAAATGTCAACATTTGCGACGCATTTGGCACGACATTTGCTGGATTGATGGTTTGTTTCGGGGTCGTAAGCGTAGATTCAAGTCTCACCTCCAGTTAAAATTTGTTTCATTACGTCCTGATAGTCAGTTAGCATTGTTTTACAAAAATTGAGTGTTTTTAGAAACCATTCGAGATTGTACTCTTCTCAAGCACAATTCGTCACTCAAAATCACCTGCACCGATCCAAATGATATGCCTAAACTATCAGTGATATCTCTAATAGTCAATGTTTCAATAATAGTCAACGATTTCCAAGCACCATTTCTTTAAATTGGTTGACGTGATGTTCATCAGTCGATGTTTTTGTGTCGATTAGATACCACATTCTTCTCAACATTTCGCGGCCGGCCTTGATCTTGTATACCACTTGCAAACGTTCTTTAAAGAGTCTGATCCCCAAAGGCTATCTGCAGCATTCTCAACGTTTCCGCATACAAAATTTAATACTTCTTTGTTCATAGTAAACTTAGACATAGTAAAAATCCCAGAAAATATTTTTTATATAATATTAATATAAGACGTACGTTTGTTTGAATTTAAGTGCGAAAGTGAGGAAAACTTGACACCTATTGGAACTGGTAACGAGGTCAAATTCAAGGCGTTTTTTTTAAACCTCAGGAGGCCTACTCCACTTTTTTTTAAGTGGTGTCCTCAAATAAAGGGCCTAATTTACTGTCAACCTCCTTGTGAACATTCTTCTCCTATAAAACCATATTTTGTAAAGTTTATTACAAAAATTTTGGACTGCGGCGCAAATATCTTTAAAAAATTTGCATATTTCACGCTTACCTCAGAGAAATGAATGTCTTCATTAATTACGAGGGATACTTCTTAGGGAACTGAAATTTGTCAAGATAACCAGATAACCAAGATAACCAAGGTAGTGGTCCTTTCTCCGACCAAAGCGAGGAATGTTTCCTTAAAGGTCCCTCCACAACCGTTCAATGTTTTGGGTGTGGACGCTTAAAGACGGGTTCACAAAATTCTGCAAATGGTTCACAGTTTGATGCTGGCATTCCTCATCATTTAAGCAATTGTATGCCCTAGAGCAATCCGACATAATGGTGGATCCGTTTGCAACTAGTGTTGGGTTGTTCATGAGTGAGTGAACAAAATTGAGTTGTTCTTTAAATTGAACAAGTGAACATGTTCTTCTTCAATTGTTCATTTTGGTTTAGCGAGTCTTGTTCAGTCTATATTGTTCAATCTATCTTGTTCAGTCTGTCTTGCTCTGAGTTGTTCTAAGAGCTGTTCGGTCTCTTTTGCTCAGAGAATTGTTTTGCGTCTCGCTCTGTGAGCTTGCTCTGATTTGTTCTTGAGTTGTTCCAAAGCGCCCCATACACCACACAAATTTTTGCGAAAAACGCTAATGTGTGTTAGTGAAATATGGGTGTATGCGTCACACGCACGCATTTGTGCAAATCGAGACCAAAATTAAAAGCGTTTGGATTTTTTTGGGTTTTTTGTTCAAATTTTTAGGAGTGTTTGTGTTTTGAGTGCGCATTTTGCGCAAATTGTGCTCAGTGCGTAGCAGGCCGTCGGCGCGTGGGCTACTTTCAATCATGAAAAAAGAAGCGGAGCAAAATTTGATTTTGGAATTCATAGAAGTGTATCGTTCTTTACCTTCTCTGTGGAACATAAAAGCAATGGAGTACGCCAACAGAGACATAAAGAACTCCCGATATGAAATTTTGATAGAAATCGCTCGCAAAATGGTATCTTGTTTTTGAATTAAAGGAGTCACCAATTCCAGCAAACCATCAAAAACTTGTTGATTCAACCGAAGGAAGTTCGTGAAGCCTTTTGGCGATGTACTCCCCAATTCGTCCAGTAGATGCTTCGCCCACAAGCGCCTTTCCTTTCCTTTTTGTAATTTCCTTTTCACTGCCACTGCCAAAGGAACATCTTTACTTGCCGAGCGCTTGCTTTCATCTGAAATTTGCGCAAATGTGATGTGGTGTTTGGGCTAAATGCGTGTGAATTTGCACAAAAATTTGTGTGGTGTATAGGGCGCTTAAGACTTCAAAATGAAATTCGTTGCAACATTGTCCGATTCGATTAGTGACGCCAGGTAATACCAATGAGACTTTCAAATTTTTGCAAAATCCGATGGTTGAGATTTCCATTCGAATTTCCATATGGAAATTCCATAAATAAAGTACCTCACCTGCGTGGTGGGGTAAATTTTAAATATTCGCCTAATTAGCTTCAAACTCATTTTCAAAGTTGCAGTTTCTAAGAGAGCTGAGAAAGCTAAACGCGGCGTGCAGAAAAGCCACACGCCACTTGTTGAAATGATAAAGCTACACGAAACGTGTAGGATTTCAATATCTAAACGCGGCGTGCAGAAAAGCTACACGCCACGTGTTGAAATGAAAAAGCTAAAAGTTATGGGTCGTGTAGCTTTTTTTCTTTGTGTAGGTACAATAATATAGAATAAGTGACTTAAAAATTTTTGGAAAATCTACATAAACAAATGCGAGCAAAGCAGCCGCGGGTATAAGCTAGTCTATTAATAAAATAATTTTCCTTTTTTAGCACCGGCAGCGCTGTATGGGCTCACTTAGCGGTGGGCTTTACCTATGCCCAACTGGTTCAGGATTTCACGCTCAGTCATGAGCCCAAGCTTAGCCTGCAGGCGGATTTGGACTTTTATAGCGGCATCAAGTTGTGTATGCAATTGCAGCGACCCGAGCAGGTCTTGAGGTAAGTTTTCCGAGATTAGTTTGAATTAATGAATAAAATTTTCATTTCTCTTTCAGTCTGGATCAAAAACGTTCCGTTTATCTAAAGGCGGTGGAACGCTCCTTGGCCAAACATTGGAGCTCCAGCCACAAACACAAAACTGCAGGTGGCACCTTTGTTCTCAATCAGAAAAATAACGAAATGTGCAACTTAATTTTTGAGAATTCCTAAAAGGAAAACTGTATGAGATTTAATTTGAATGCTTCCAGAAATTATATAGAGATTAAGACTAAGTAAACAAAGATTCGACAAAATTTTTTAATACTCAATTTAAGTTGTTTTCTTGAAGTACGTAGCAGTTGGACAAATTTCCCGGTTCAGGCAATCCTTACAATTGGGTTTAAACGCCTTACAAATGGTTTGTCCAAAACCTACCAACAAATAATTAACCTCTGACCATAAAGATTGTGGCATCCAGCTCTCTAGGCTCAAACGTGTCTTTTCCGGGTTTTTGGTGGGGGACTTTAGCCAACCCAAACGATTGGAAATGCGATGCACATGTACATCCACACCAATTCCAGTTTCTTTTTGCCAAGCCACTGCCATGCAGATGTGTGCCATTTTAGGACCCACTCCCGGAAGAGCAATCAATTCTTCAACATCTTGGGGTATATCGCTCTGATATTTTTCGACCAGTATCTGTGAGGTTTCCTTCAGATATTTGGCCTTGTACTATAAAGAGAATTGTGTTTAAAGGAAGATCATTTCCATTAACAGAAAATCACACACCCTAAAAAACGAGACAGTGTTTAGCAGACCCTCCAGTTCCTCAACTGGCATATCATTGAGACTCTCAGGTGTAAGTGTGCGAGCCTTTAAGCGAGTCATGGTCTCAAAAGTGGTTACATCTCTGGTCTGACTGGACAGCATTAGGGCCACCAATTTCTGAAATCTTTGGGTCTGTCAAAAGAACAAATTATTGATAGAGAAGTATATTAAGATGATGAATTTTTACCCACCTTTTCGTCCGCATTTATATCGGTACACTGATTGCATCCCATGGTGTCCACTGGAGCAGGCTGTTCGTTACGCATCATGCGAATATTCTCCAAATGGAGATACCACAAACGATTGGGTGGCTCCACCTCCAGTTTGACTTTTGTTTCTGTTTTGGGCTCAATTTCGCATTTCACAACGGTGGCCGCATCCTGCTTAATTTGGCGATAACACAAAGGATCTGTTGACTCCACCTCCAGTTTGACTTGCTGTTGTGTTTCTGTTTTGGGCACCACCTCCTCCAGTTTGACTTGCTGTTGTTCTTCTGTTTTGGGCACAATTTCGCATTTCACAATGGTGGCCGCATCCTGCTTAATTTTGGAAACTCGAGACTTTTTAATGGGCGGAGGGGACGACGGCTTTGCCAAAGTTTGGGCTGCATTTTGACGCTGTTTGCGTGTTTGCACTGGCGAAAAGTAGCGTTCGGGCACTAAATCCTCAATGTCCTGATATGTTGAAAAGTCAAAAAGTCAACTCTGCATATACTAAAAATTATATTTTTAAGACTTACCTCAATATTTCCAGCTTGATTTTCTTTGCGTACTGTTGCGATGGGTTTAATAATGCGCTTTTTTTTGGCCAGTTTGCTGGCCAAAGTTATTTTTTGTGCATTCTTGTTCATTGTACAAACCTTGAAAAAAGAAAAAATTAGGTATACTCGTGCAGCACAACTTATTGAAATCCACGACTGGAGTGCCCTTAAAATGTTAACAAACAACCGCTAGATACAGCACACTGTGAGCTTAACATTACACTGATAGTAAGGGCTGTGACTTGATAGCAGGGTTGCCTGATAATGTGGTGCGAAAGTTGCCAAATTTGCGAGAAAAAAAAGAAATAGCTAAAATAAAAAAAATTGCTAAAAGTCAAAATAGTTCTTTTAAGAACTAAAATCCAACAAAAAACTTTTCAAGGAGTTTAGACTACAAAAATATTTAAATTGCCGTCTGTAAACAGCTCTAGAGTCAGAGTTTCCAGTTTATTTGGGAGTCCGAGCCTTCTTTGAATTTTCCTTATGCTTAAAAACAGCGCTGCACACCGGTTATAAATCGAACCAGCTTACACCCGGAACTCCGACTGTTTTAAACTGTGAACCGAGCTTTAAACGGTACCAAAGTAGAGAAAAATGCTGATCCTAAACCTGTCTTTTTTTTTGACATCTTGCTAAGTTGTTGTTATTTGTTCAATATTGCGCAATAAAAACTCGAAATCGTCACGCTAAGTATAATGTATAAAGCAGCTGTTCTATATAGCGACCTTGTAAGTTAGTTTATGTGCAGGCGCCTGTCAAGGTACACTCCCTGGCACCTGTGACCTTGATGATGGGCTAGAAGTTAATCTTCCATGAAAACTCCGGGGCAGTCGTCTCTGCTTAACGAGTAGATGACATTGACACACTTGGCTTGATCGATACCAATATTCCAGCGCCTTACCCATCTGCAAAATCGGTACATGACGCTGTAGACACAGGGATGTCTGGCCAAAATGGCTGCGTCATCAGCAAAGGTCATTCCTGGGAATGATATCTGCAGTGGGCATGTCCATGGTTGAAAGTGTGTAAAGCGTGGGGCCGAGGACGCTCCCCTGTAGAACTCCTGCATGTATAGTTCTTGTACTCGGTTCAGCTCCCTCAAGGACGACAGAAAACGTCCCGTCAGTAAGGAAGCTGCGCAACAGATCAAAGACCTGTGGTGGGAGAAGACCCTTTATTCTGCACAGCCATCCATGCCACACACGATCGAATGCTTGCTTTACGTCGAAGAATACCGGCACGACGTACTCCTTGGCATGGTAACCGTCAAGGATAAATTTAGTTACCCTGTTTAACTGTTCTGGCGTTCCGTGCGACCTTCGAAACCCAAATTGAAAGAGCGGAATGCGTTGGCTGAGCTCATCCAATTCAAGTATTCTGCTCAGCAGGCACCTCTCAAATATTTTCGAACCAGACGAAAACAAACTGATTGGCCGGTACAATTGATTCAACATATGAAGGACTCATCCGGGCCTTGTGGATCATGACACAAGTGTTTGTGCTTGTGGAACAGCTATAAATATGATAATTTTATATGATGAATAATTTCCAACAAATGTCTTAACATATTCGCTGAAAGCTTTAATAGCTATTAAAGTGCAAGTCCAATTTGTTTCAAATTTTAAAAAATGGCCACATTTGACGTGAAAGTAGCTAAAATAGCTAAAATGTTAACCCTAACATAAACAGCACTTACAGTAAACATCAGCTGTTTGATAAAACAGAATGATAAAATAAGTCGTTCGTTTTCTAACTTTTGCCTTTTGTTGTTCTGCAAAGCGCTCAAAATGTCTAAAATATCTGAAATGTGCCGAGTTTGCATGTCCAGTAGCAGAAAATTGCTCAACATATTCAACCAACTGAAGGGCAATCCCACTGTATCGACCATGCTAATTGAATGCACTGGCTACCAAGTTGAACCTGGGGATGGTCTACCTCAAAGCATGTGCGGGCCCTGTCTAATGGAAACACAAAAAGCATTCACATTCAAGCTGAAGTGTCAGCAGAGTCAACGGATTTACATTAACTCGCAAGACGCACAGGAGAAGGAACTGGAGCTACAGGAGGAGTTAGTCAGCAGCGAGGGAGACCAGCCACATCTGTCCTTTGAAACTACAAAACTACCCTTTCACTGTCCACACTGTCCCGAAGCCTTTATACTAGCCAGCGCTCTACGTGCGCACAAATATACCCACACGAATATACGACCGTTCCACTGCTCCACATGTCCCAAGACGTTTACCAACAGATCCAACCTTTCAAGGCACAAACGACTTCACACCAATGAAGCCGCCCATAAGTGTGAACATTGTTCTAGAGATTTTGCCACAAAAAACTATCTCCTTGAACATATACGACGCAGCCATACGGAGGACAAGCCGTTTCAATGCCCCCACTGTCCAAAAGGCTTCGCTCGAATTGGTACAATGAGAATACACGTGCGTATGCACACTGGAGAGCGCCCATTTCAATGTCCAACCTGTCCGAAATCGTTTGGCCATAAACAAACCTTGCAGGATCATTTAAGTAAACATACCAAGGACAGGCCCCATAAATGTTCATTCTGTCCGCAAACCTTTTTCCGATCGTTCGGCCTGAAAGAACACCTGCGCATTCATACGGGCGAACAGCCGTATCAGTGTATTGAGTGTGGCCAAAAGTTTACTCAAAAAAGCCAACTAGGAACACATATGCGCAAAAAGCATAATGTCAATGCTTCAAATGATCTGCAGAGTGTAACCAGCGCGGATGTGACCTAATTTTCGCCCCTCCACCATGCTAGCATAAATTATACATTAATTTTAAACAAAATTTTAAATTTTTAGTTAATTAAGATGGTAGAGACTATTGTTTTATAAGGTGAAACACAATTACAAGTCACTTTTGTAGCCGCACACAATAAAATGAATTGAATAAATTGAAGCATAATTATTTCCACATAGTCTATCCATTTACATAAGAATACAAATTTCATTTGGCATACAAAAGATGGGTCTGAAAATAGTCTTAGTAGGAAAAACTTTTTGGTTTGAAATTCTATCGCTCTCAAACTTGTTACTGATCAGTATTATATGCTTCCACACAAATCTGCCAAGTTTGATCCAAATCGGATGACTATAGCATATACATAGCTGCCATAGGAGCGATCGGTCAAAAAACTAGTTTTAGTGAGAAAAACTTTTTTGTTTTCAATGCAATGCCCCCAAACTTCGTATTTGTCAGTTTTCTATGCATTCACATAATTCCACCAAGTTTTATGAAAATCGGGCAACTATATTGTATAGCTGCCATACAAAAATTAGGTCTGAAATCAAGTCTTGGTAGGAAAAACTTATTTGGTTTCAATGCTATTGCTTCCAAACTTGTTATTGATCAATATAATATGCTACCACAGATGAAGTAGAACCAAAACAGAACCTTTTAATACCAAAACTTATGTTTCGGTACGTACCAGCATCTGAAAATAAGGCTATTCAGCTAAATTTTCATAGACATTTGTGCAAATTATTTGCATGTGGGACCTTGGCTGTAGTTATTTTTAATAAGGAACAGAATCTTTTCCAAATTATCGCCTAGAATCCGAGTACGTCTCTTTATAAAGAACTCTACTGGACGTAGAAAAAACCATCTCGCTAGTGGCCGAATATGTTGCAACATTTAAAACTTTTCTAGCAATTTGTTGAGTCATGAATGTTCATGGAATTTAATTCAAAACGATCAAATTGGCATATTTCTATGACATTCACCTTTTTTTTAATTTAAAATTTAAAAAATTTGTAAATAAAAACTAATTCGCTAAGAGTGGCCGGACGTGGCGTACCAGTTGTATGTGTGGCTGCTGGTGCGGGAGGTTGTGTGTTCGATCCCGCCTCGTACCATCTAATAGAAAAAAGTTTTTTCTTTCTTTATAAAAAAGCTTTTACACACCCCGTGACCTTCACCAGCTACTGACGCCAGCTGTGAAGTAAATAGCGATGAAAAAGTAAAAATTCTTTAACTATTGCCGTTCGGATTCTGCGTTTAACTGTAGGTCCCTTTCTCTTGTGCGAAAAATTATAAGCACACACGCCCAAGAGGTTGAGAGAAGCTTGGCCCAGGGCCCTCCTGGAGGTGCTGTTTGAGCCAATTTTACAATTTGCTAAGAAATTACATCCATACACTTTGGTTCAAAAGACACTGTGAAACAATTTTCAACAAAAAAATTTGGATACCAACGAGATCAACTAAATTTGAAAGGTACTTTTGGTAGTGAAAAACCCCTTTCTGGGTTTGGCCTGAAGTTTTTTTGTAATAGACTCCTGAAATTTTCGAATTTTGTTGAAAAAATGTTTTATGTTATATTCTATACCTTATAAACCAGTTTAGACTTATAATGTAAAATCTATAAATAATACTATAGATCTATAGCAGCAAAGGCTGTTAAGCTAATTTTATAGTGTAAAGATGTAGCGACGTAATGCTGTGAGTTAATGAGTGAGTTTACTAATAATTGGATGAAATCTTGATTTTCATTTTTTTTTTTTAGCGAGTATCTAAATCGTCAGTAATGTATTGTGGGTGTATTCTGTGACCATGTTTTTGAAATGTTTAGTCACATGTTACATACTGGCTAGCTCAAGTCGTACTATTATTTGGTTGATTATAAGCACGTTTTTATTCCAAAAGTGTTCTGTAATCTGCAATATCTGCTTGAGTTTGCTGTCTGGTTATAAATAAGGCTTATAATCAACCGAAAAAGACCTTGAGCTAGCCAGTTGTAACATTGTACTGATAATAGCAAGACTATTTGACAATGAGTTGAATCAAGATTGTGCTGTTTTACAGAAGTTGTATCTGCTTTTTGTTAGATTTTCGGCGGTTGGGTTGTAAATAGCTTATGTGAAGGGGTTGAAGGGCGGTTGTCTGTAGAAGTTCTCGCTATATGTTGGCAATCGGTGAGTATGCTATTTGGGGTACCTCAGGGTATTCGTATTGCAGAAGAGGCAGGTGTTGGGTGTGTTCGTTAAAGATATCTGTCGCGTTCTGCTTCGTTCGCAAGCGTTAATGGAAGTTGATGACTGCTGTATTTGGCTGCATTGTCGGCTTTATTCATTGCCGGTTATGTTGCAATGTCCTGGTACTCCAAATGAACTTATTATTTTTTGGCGTACATGAGTGTTAGGAGGGTTCCCTCGCACTGGATGCTGAGAGGTGTAGATGTATGACATTGCGTTGATTACGGTTGTGTTTATATGACGTGTCGATGGAGGATAATGAGTCTGTGCATATGGCTGAATTGTGAGGCAGTTGTTTTGGACTATTTGCTATGTGCTTGATAGTTAGGCTATATTGATATATTGATATGGCTATTAGTTCAGCTGAGAAGATACTGCTGTGGAAATGTTTTTGTGTTTAATTCTATACCTTGTAAACTATTTGGAATTTTACTTTACTGTCTCTCACTACAATATTTGTACGTCTCTCTAGTTCGACCAAAACTTGCAAAATGGGTCGTGTTTTTGGTCACTAGCATCACAAAAAATAACAGGACTTAATGCTCAAAATCGTTTGAAAATGTAAATAAATATCAAAGTTTTGTATTTTTTGGAAACAATTGTTACTAAACTAATGTTCTTGTTATACTATTTTTTAACATTAACCCTTAATTCTTGTTCGCATCATGTTAAACTGCAATATATAACTAGGAGTTAAGCAAAGTAGGGGCGAAGGATTAATACCGAAGCATCGAGCACATTGTTGGAAAAAATTTTAAATTTGGAACATCAGAGAAAAACAATTTGAGGTAATTTTGTAAGGGAAGTGGGTGTAGTCGTGGTCCAATTTCTCCCAACTTTGAACTCAGGCCTACAAATGTCTTGAAACTTTGCTATGCGAAATTTCAAGTAGATATCTTATTCTCTTCAAAAGTTATAGTGTAAAATGACAGACAGACAGACATGGCTAGATCAACTTCCCAGGTGGTGCTGATCAAGAATCTATATATACATGTTGATATCTATCTTCATTCCTCTATATTGGTGGAGTCAGAATATTTCGTTTTGTGACGATAAAGACAAGAGCAATAACGATGAAAGCGATTTGGATTGGTATTGGGAGTATATGGAAAGAGATTGAGAATGCCAATTGATATATTAAAGCTATCAAATATAAAAACCTTTTTTTTGTCTTATTATAAAGCTTAACTCGATAAGAATGTAATGCAGAATATGGTAAATACAAAGTGACAAAACAAAATCATAATCAGCCATGCTCTCATTTTCGCTTTCGCAAAACTTTTACGATTTCAAACCGGTTTTTGTACCAAATTTGTGCTCTAAATCGCAAAATTTTTACGAAAACGAAAATGGGAGCATGGCTGAATATGTAATTTTTTTCTTTTTTCCTATATACATTTTATCGGAATAAATACTATATTGAATTGGTGTCGGTTTTCAATATTCTTAACATTTTTGTGATTTTGACCATGAATACGTTATTTTTTTAAGCCGGTCCAAAGAAAGAGTTTTGTAGGCCTGATTAAGAGCTACACAATTGATGAAGACAGTAAAGTCTATTCCAAATTCCGACTTGATTTACATGAAAACATTTTTATTTCGAATTCAAGTTGTATAAATCTGAATGTAACTGACAAGCAGGTCTGTGGTTACTAGATTCTGTCGTCTTTCTCCCTCGAATTGACATTCACTTGGGACTGAGCAGCAGGTTTCAACTGCTCAATCATTTCCGAGCTCTGTTGTACCTGATCTGGTAACCGTCAGTAGAGATAGGTAAGCATACATAATGACTAACGTTTGCATGAGTCTCGAACAAACCTGACAGATGTCTAATACACTTGGGCTTTCCGTACATTTGTGCAAAAAAATCAGAAAACTGCAGGCCAGATCTTCAAAGAACGGAATGCCCAGATGCTGTATGCGTTTCCTAAAAAGTGTAGGGCAGTCGCAAAGATGATGTTGGATCCGTTCTATTTCCTTCTCATTCACATAACCACCAAAGAAGTCATGCAGGCGTAAATCATGGTAGTCGGAAAATGGGGGCTTTTGAGCCAACCGTTATGTTTGTGAATCTATGTATGTAGCTGTGAACTATGAACTATGTGAAGGCACAAAAAATAAATTAATGCCAAGGGCTGTAAGAAGCTTATTTGGATACTCCAATATGTTGCTCCACCATATCCTCTATGCTCAAACTTATAGCTATTTTAATAGGGGGGAAAAAAAACCACAAAATCGTCAGATTAGATACAATTTAATGGCGAGATTAGTATGGATCGACCATTTGAAAAAAATAACTTATGATTAATTTAAAATCCATTCTGTGGGCCAGCTTAAACTACAACATTTAAGCCCCACATCTACATGGTGCATATAAAATGATCCGCATCTATGCTGGAATAAATATGACCCTCAGAAATCATAAAGTCCAAAATGGTGCTAGAAAATAATCAAAATATAGAATCAGTAAAATGGACGTCGCAAAGTTTAAAGCATTTTACTTACTTCAATTCAGAGTCGCTGATGTGCGAAAACTTGGATTTCAACTCCTTGCGTCCAATGCCCTCCTCGGACATATTACTCTTGATGGCCTGGAAGACTGCCTGTTGTTTGGGATCCAAGCCACTGACAATAGCATTACTTTGACTGGCACTGAAATCGCTGGAGGTTGAAATCGGCGCCGCAGTGCACACCTTATCTTTGTAATCCTCGGCCTTGTAGCGAGCATTCAATACCTCCAACAGGTGAGTGGTAATCTCATTGGGATCCAGAATGGGCAAGGCTTTGAAGACCATGAGAGTTTTTTTGCCCGCCTGCGAGCGCGTGCTACCA
Organism: Lordiphosa magnipectinata; assembly: GCA_037044535.1. Classification (NCBI taxonomy): domain Eukaryota; kingdom Metazoa; phylum Arthropoda; class Insecta; order Diptera; family Drosophilidae; genus Lordiphosa; species Lordiphosa magnipectinata. Next base: position 19,507 of record JBAMBO010002920.1, read on the forward strand.
TAGATACGCATATAGTTATTCAGCATCACTTCGGGTGCCTTGTGGACATCACCCTCCTCGAGCCAATAGTGGGCATCTATGCGACCACTGATATCCTCCAGAGTGTAGGTAATCTTGGTAGAAGATGTCTCAATGTTGCGCACAATGCCAACCACAGATGCCATGGCATAGTGCATGCCAAATAACTCAATGTTGCCCTCCGGAAATTCCACTATTTGCTTAATTAGCATGGGTAAAATTCCCTTGAAAGAAAAACGCAATTTGTTAATAACTGTAAATCCATGGCAAGTAAAAGGCAGATGATGCTACCTCTCCCTTTTGTTCACTGGCAGCGCCGGCTGGCGCCGTTTGTGTGGCATTGAAGTCACCAACTGAAACAAATGAAAAGTTTGCAATTAACACAAACAAAATGTATGTTTTTTGTAATTATTTACTTACAAGAATCGTTCATTTTATTGTTTCTTGCTTTTGCTTCTCTTAATTTCACAAGACGCCTGCCTGGCGCCAAAAAATATGTACTAATTTAACAGTAGGGCTGCCAACTTGTGTGGCACAAACAGCTGTTGCGTGTTTTTGGCCTTTTTATAGCCAACACTGCAGTGTAAGCACGGTTGCCACTCTTGGTGTTTTTGCACCAAAAATTGTGTTTTTTTTTCCTGTTGGTGCACTGGCACTTTTTTTATTGGAATTGGCTCTTTTGCATGGAGCCGGAAAAAGACGCAGAAATTAAAAGAGTTTCAAAAATTCTAGGAAGTAAGAACACACATAATTTTGGGAATAGCAATGACAGGATGGTTGCGCGAGCTTGCTTGAGCAGTGGGATGTTCCCAAAATATTTTCTTTGACTCGGACTCTAGAAGTCAACAATTTAAGCCAAAAGAAAAAGTCAATATTATTGAATAAACCAGAATTGGATCCCCCCTGATTCAAAGTAATTTCTTAAAATCTGTTTTATAATGACTTGTACAGGTTATTCAAAGATTTGAATAGCGGAATTTCAGTCAATTTTTCATTGATCGTAGCACTCAAGAGAGAACTTCTACTTTGTAATTATCAACACGAAAGTACACCCAAAATTTGCCATCTTATATGTGTCAGGAAAATTTAAGGGTTGGTCAGTGCATTCTAGATCTATATACATGCTGCTAAATCCATTCTTTGAATCTGCTCTTGCGGTAAATGGTCCAAACAGCTGTTTGGAACGGTACTAGATTTTTAGTAACTTAGGTAAGCTGCAAGGTAAACGTCCTTTAGTATACCTGGAGTCCGATATTTTATTTGGAACTCCCTATGCTACTTATCGGTAGAGGTAGAAGCTCTTCAACATTCAAGATACAAGTAATCTCAAATCATGATTCATACGATTTCTATTAGCAGCGAATATTAAAAACATAACAAAACAGATTTTGAATACATTTTTTGTAACTGTTCTACATTTTTGGCTAAGCTACATAGTAAATTCAATGTTTGTCTGGCAAATAGCAGCTATATAGGAGATGAGAAATCGTCCCTTAATGAATATTTGAAAAAAGTGTTTGGTCGTAAAGTGGAAAATTATGACAGATTGGAAGCGTTATATCTTTAAGTATACTCGTCCAGGTCTTTTTGATAAGATCAAGATGTTATTTTAGTCCGCTGTTGAGAGAATTTGGTTATTCTCGAAACAGCGATCGTTGTACGGACATACCCAATTGCTATTTCAAAATGTTGTTAATTAATCTGTTGGTTTGTGTTGGTTATAAAAAGGCTTATAATCAACCAAAAAAGACCTTGAGCTAGCCAGTTGTAACATTGATGTTATTTTAGTATTTTGACTTACAGACCAATTTTTATTCAGACTTCTTAAGACTTACGTTGTTTTGTTTTACCGTTTCATCTATGTAACCACTCATCCGATTGTTTTAAACTTAAGACATAATATAGAATCAAATCTGAGGAGGCCATTGGTATTAAAATCTCAATTTTAACATTTTATTTCCACAGTAACTAATTAATACATGAAATATTTTTGGGTTTTTTTGTACGTTTAATAATACTCAAGAAATGAAATGAATGTATAATTTAACGATTTTGTGAAAGAGATATTTTTTTATTTTATTAAATAAAAATATAACATGAATAACGGGAAGAAAAATTTTTTTGGCTCTTTTTTAATGAAAATGGCTAATTTGTGCAAATTTTTTGGTGTAATTAAATTTTTTTCAAGTGGCAACCGTGTGAGCAAGTTCATTTCCGGACTGTACTTGGTAGCCCGAGTACTCCATTAGCTTGGCGGATAAACTGGGATGCGTCCTCTCGATTGGTAAATATATGGATTAAGTGTTTTGGAATGTTCATACAAATACGACACATTCTATTCAGTTTGACCAGCTTATCACCTGATTTGGCTCCGTGTGACTTCTGGCTATTCAGCAAACTCAAGAGACCGCTCCGTGGGACACCGTTTTGACTCGATTGAGATGAGAAAATCGAAATCGCAGAAGGCTCTGAAGGCCATTCCGAAGGAGGACTTTGCCAAGTGCTATGATAACTGGATGATTGGCATAACTATATTGCAGCGAAATGGATTACTTTGAAGGGGATGAAATAGATTTAGATAAATAATTATAGATTTTGAAAATATAAAAAAATGCAATTCAAATTCAATTTGATCACAGTAGTCGTTATGTGGGGTAAGGATTGAAATGAAAATTTTGGTTCGGGACGGGATAGACTTGGGTCGGGATGGTGACGGAACGGAATCGAATTTTCTTTCTCGCGCCTGTTTTTAGATTCAGCTTTGAACTTGAGGTTCTTTTCTGTTGTGCGAAAATTATAAGCACACACGCCAAAATCTTGATAGAAGCTCGGCTTGTGGCCCTTTGGGCTATGGTGCGACCGACCATTGGCTTCACACCGCTGCACAGTGGTCGATTGTGCCAATCTGGCAGGCAATAATTAATAACATACAAAATAATTAAGCATATTTTTGGAATTTTTATAAATTTGAATTTAAACAAAGGAAATTTTTTTAACAACAAATTTTTGTAATGTTAAATAATTATTTAAAAAAAATTTTGTTTTTTTATTTGAAATAATTTAAAATTCCTTTATAAACTATTCAAATTGATATAAATATAAGTAGAAATAAAAATTTTAGTAAAAAAAAATGTGTTATTCACTTTCTGAGCTGCTCAAATCGGAGACACTTTCCAGAAGTTATATGGCCCCTTTATCGAGTTAAATGTAATTTTTTGAGCACTATGAAGTACTTTTTGATATTAACGATGATAAATGGTATGACGACAGTAAAAGAGCGTGCGTTAAATCTTCTATCGAATTTCTAGGCTAATTTTTTCGGTTGTGGTTCATCCAAGAGAAGAGTGTGCTTCGCAAGATTGACATTTTACCTATAAAATGTAATAAACTAATAAGTTGCAGTTCATATTGACACTTGACGATTCACAATAGACCATTTTCACAAACACATAAAGATTCTACGCCACCAAAGTCACGCGCTATGTATGTAAATATACTCTAAAAGAAATGTTAAGTTCGACGATCGATTTACACACCTAATACATATAAGAACAGATACAAACAGCAAATCTGATTTTAAGGTAATAGAATACAGTACCAACTCATTGTTTCAAACTTAAAGTCTTGCTCTGTAACAAATCGGAAAACTTGAACTTTCTGCAGCACAAATCAAATACAACTTAAAAGAGGCGCGTAAATGTTTTTCAGAATAGGCAGACTATCGTGACTATCGAATAGAAAAATCATATAAAAATCGGAATAAATATTGGCGGGGTGTCAGTTTTCAAGAAAATTAAAAACATCAAGAAGATTTGAATTTTAAAGTTTGCATTCTATTACCTGCCAGATTGGCATGTATGTACATATGCCGAAAATCGAGCGTACATGTTTATGCATTCATGTGTCATGTCATATATTTTTGCGGGTGTGATGTACTCGTGATATATATGTATGTAGTATTTGAAAGCCAATAAATGAATTGACAATCTAATAAAGCCATAATATTTTCATGTGTTATTTCAGATTGATAGTCGTTTAGACCGGTCGATAATTGGCATAAATGTGCAAATTATTTTAGAGGGCGAACTGAAGATCTATACACTAGCAATGAAAGAAGTCCATAACCAGCACACGAGCGCCAATCTCACATCAATTATAGTCGACGACGTCTTAGCATTCACTACAATGTATCTATGCGTCAGGTGTACACCGTATACAGTTGACAACGGAGCCAACATGGTTCGTGTGGGCGATATCAATGGAAAACTATTTGCAAAGCTGAACTGGATGATGCTGAGGGTGGAATGCAGTTGCGACGCACTCAGTATGGTAGATATGGATTTACAGGCATAATCAGATAACTACAATACGTTGGTTGCAGCGCATACGCTTAATTTAGTTGCCTTGGATTTCTTTAAAGAATTACATATTGATATGTCCAGAATTAGATTAGTTTGCATAAAAACTACGAACTCCCACATGCCTTAATTTGTTGCTTGCAAGCAATTTAAAGAAACCAATTATCGACTGCTCCTAACAAGATGGAACTCTACATTTAAAATGTGCGAACGCCTACTCGATCTCAAAGATTTTTGCATTGAGCATTCGAGCGACTATAAAATCGTTACATTTAAGCCAAGCAGAATGTCAAAAAGTAGATGCCGTTTTTTCAGTACTACGGTCCACTGTATGACGCTTCCTTAAAACTTCAGAAATCTGATCTCCTGCCTAGCGACGATGTTGTCCGACAGAGTCTCAAAATCACCAGGCAGGTTTAATGCCATTTTGTTAAAAATTCTAGAAAGACGTTCCGAATTTGTCATAAAATCTCCACCCATACTAGCCTCTGTGTTTCTAGACCCTCGATTCCAAAGTCTATTAAGTGATTCGCAAAAGCTAGAAGCCAAACAACACATTGGTAATATTTTTTTCATAGACTTCAAAGCTTAAACAGTGTTGAGGTTCCGAATTTGGCTTTGTCATTATCTATTTCAGAAGATGACGATGTAGAAAGTTATCTCCGCAATGTTAACGAACAGCAAAGTGTTTCAAAAAATAAAACGATTAATGACATAATTAGAGCCTTCGATGGCATTGATAGAGAAGCGTCTAAGTCCAAAATTTTAAAGTTTTGGACATCTCATCAATGTAATCAGCTTAAAGCTGTTGCGTTAACTGTCTGAAAGAGCTTTTTCCACCTTAAAATTTATTTTGTCTGATCAAAGAAGTAGCATAGACGGTCAACTACTCGAAGTACATACTACTCATAAATTTAAATTAAAGATTAATATTACACTTAAGTAAACAAAAATTAAAAAACTGAATATTTTTTTTTGTATATTAATCAAAATTTATTGTTATTTTAAATATATTGGGTAAAACGTGTAACAAACCAAGGTTCGAACCAAAACCAAAGCCCGAAAACCTCGAACCTCAAATTTCCGAACCTTGAAACGTTGGTAAATTTTGGTTCGAACCTGCAAACCGGCAGGTTCCGAAAATTTTTTTGCGGTTTGCAGCACCTGATTAGTACATCAGTGTTTCGATTAAGGCAACTTTTCAACCAAATTTCAGCTCAGGTTTCAAGTATGACCAAATGCTCCCTCCTAAGGACAAGATACCTGTTGAAAATGCTCAAAACTGATACATTTATTCATAATTGTGAGTTGGACAAGCAACAGGAAGCACTCAACTGCATTTGTATACATAAAGTAGATAAAACGCCAAATGGCCACAACAAACTATTTGGTATATCGTTTGCTTAGGCCCTCTTATCAATGTTCAAATAGTAGCTACAAATTAGCTGACAAAGTCGACCACACACCAAAGACCCTGACTTACCGATGTTGATGCCAGTTGGCTGCAGCTGGTCAGAAAACCATCTTTTTTTTTAATGTTGTTTGAATTTTGTTTATCATTTATTTACATAAAATAAGCGACCACAAGGTTTAATTAACCGCAAAACTCGACAAGAAGAGCTCTTCAAAAAAAAATGTATGATATGAGTTAATGCAAAAGGTAAATATATGAAGGAATAAAAAACTAACAAACGTGTGCAGCCATATGAGGATATAGATATGGGCAGAAGCAGGCAGAGGCATTTAACAGTATAATAAGTTAAATATATGTTCAGCTACAACAACACACACAAATAACTACTACAGCGATAAGTATGACAGCTTGCTAAAGTGACCCAATACCTAACCGGACATTGACCGTGGTCGCCCTGAGTCAGTTCAGTCTTCTCCATTCCCGCTTATCAGTTGGCGACAACGCAGCGTGAGTGCGCCTGTCACTTAAGGCAAACATATGTTTCGGTACAAATTGACGACCGCAACTGCAACAACAACAACAACAACTGCTTATCAGTGGCTGAGCTGCTGATAGTAGAAAGACCAACCAGAAACAACAAACGAAAATTAACGAAAACTAAATTTAAACACGTCTTGCTGTGGCGAGGAGCATTTCATTAGCTGCAGCTGTGGCTACTGTTGCTGGGGTCGAGTTTGGCAAGGTTAACACGCTGTACGGGAAGGATTTGGCTTTAGGGTTGGGTGCACTGGCCAGCCGCAGCAGCAAAAAAGGGGAGGCGTAATGTGCTCAGATCTATTTAAGGATTTGGACCAACCGCTGACTTTTTACACAGCAAGCTGAATTTTTGTTTAAAAAAAAAAAGAAGGTAGATTGCCTGGAACTCATGTGAAAACGCAGACAGTGGCTCATGTTGAGAGTGGAAGCTGCAAACTTGTTAAGGAGTCGCCGTATCCAAGAAGAACCTGAAGGGGCTCAATTAATTTGTATTTCCCGTACCGGAGTAAAACAAGAACCAAATAGGCTAGGTAAAAGATTTCAGTATTAAAACTTTTAAGGAAAAATTTCTTATCCGGGAAACTCCTAATTACTTTCCATGTATTTATATGTGATTGCATGGTACGACGCGCTGGCAAAATGCCCAAAATGGCACTTCGAGTCGGCTCTGGCATTTTAAGTAAGTCCAGAAAAATTTAGAGAACAGAATGAGAGCATGTTTTTTTTTAATTTCCGTAGCTGCCGCCAATTTATTTTGTCATCGCTATATTCAGAGTTGCTAACTGCGCCAATGATGTAGAGCTCGAGAGAGTGTCATCTCTATATTCAGAGCTGCTAACTGCGCCAAGGCTGTAGAGCAGGGTTCCCCAAGAAGAGAGCGCGATAATGTGACTTTGTCTTTCTCTAACACACAGTGATGCATGACTTCGGCAAGCATTCGTTCGGCCGTCAGGGGCTGTGTCTGTGGAACTCTGGGGTAGAGCGTGAGAGAGTGACAAAAGATATTGTTTCTGACGTGTGTGCATTTAAGTTTCTGTGGGGAAAACTGAAACCAAAACAATAACGAAAGTATGTATTTGGCGCTCTCTTATTTAAGTTCTCTTTTTGCATGAAGGCTTTCTGCTAAGCAGTGGTGCCAAATCGGCTTTTTTTTCCCGTCAAATCTGGCTTTTTTCAAAGTCCAATTGCGGGAAAAAATCGAAAACAGCGGGCAGCGGGAATTCAGGCTTTTTTAAAAAATATTTTGCTTTTTTTCCGCATTTTTACACTGAACAATTTTAAATGTCGATTTGTTACACATCGACTGCTCGTATGTACAGAGTGCGACCCCCATCTCTAAGTTTTGCAAACTGTCATCTCCATGTTATAAGCTTAAGCTGCAATGTCATTACAATGCCTAAAGATTATAAGCAAAAATGCCGGGATGAATGGCTAAACAGCCCGGAATTTAAAACCTTTAGGTTGCCGGATAATTTTCAAATACTGAAGAATATTGATTTATTTTCATGCAAAAATATTTTGCGAGCATGCAAAAAGAATGTACTACCAATTCTGGAGTTCCTTTAAACAAAGAATATTGAAAATATTGAGCGTCAGTACAATGCTATCCATTTAAAAAGTTGGGAAAATACTGAAGACACCACAAAGTTTTGGGCGGAGGTGTGTACCTACAAGGATTCTGGAGGAGCAAATAAATTCAAGGACGTGGCTACCCTTGCAATGGCATTATTGTCCTTGTCGTGGTCTAACGCTAAGGTGGAGAGAGTCTTTAGCCAGGTCAACATTATTAAAACAAAGCTGAGAAACAGAATGAATCTTGACATGCTAAACTGAATTTTATGTGTCAGGTAAAAACTCTTTTATATAGAGGACTATGACAAGGATCAAAACTACCATGAAATTGATGAAATTATAAACTATTTATAAAAATAACGTTTAACAAGTCAGAGCGTTGCATTCGAGTGACCCGACTTCAAAATATCCTGTACCAAGTAATGTTGTTCCTATGGCTTTGATTTCCTAAGTTAATATTGAGTTAACTTCTTCGGCTGAATAAATTTTCGTGTGGCTTGACATGCTTCTCATAATTTTGAATTTACTGTTTTTGATAGTCCTGATTTTTATTTTAAAATAATATAAATATATTACAAACAAATGGGGAGGCGCACTTGCATAACTTCAATGTTTTTGCTCTTATCTTATTGTGGTTTTCAGAATAGATAAATATTGGGCCTAACTTAATATATATTAAGTCACGAGGCTCAAACAGAAAAATTATGGCTCTGACAGTTTTTCGCTGTTAAAAGGTGGAGGAGGGGGAATTTACGAAATCTGAAGCATACTTTATCTAGCTACTGTATACACCTACTTACATCCAAAACTTGTGGCTCTATCTATTATAGTCTCTGAGATCGACAAGTTCATACAGACAGACTGGCGGACTTGGCAATCAACTCTGCTGTTGATGCTAATCAAGAATATATATACTTTAAAGCAGCGATGCCCAGCCGTATGCTCTTTGGGTACGTTTTGTTATTGTAATTCCACCAAACATAGGAAATCAATGATCGTATACATGCAGGGCGCGAGGCATACAAAACGACACACACGCTAACGATTTCGTGTGTATGCGACGCGTAGAACAAAAACCGGCTTTGTTCTCTTCTTTGATTGGCGTTTACGAGCGCAAGCAAACTGACCAACAACAATTTCATTATTGGTATTGGTGCTTATCTTTGTGAGTATTGGTGAGTGCTCTGTCGTATGCAGCTTTTGGGCATGCCTGCTTTAAAGGGTCGGAGATGCTTCCTTCTGGCTGCTACATATATTTGCACAACTAAATGATCCCCTTTTACCAATTATTAATGGGTTCAGGGTATAAAAACAAGACTGAAAACATCAGTCTTTCCACCAAAATCAGCTTATTTGCTCAGAAGAAGTTGGCATCACTGCTGCTAAGTCTTAACCTTCTATCCCTTTTTTCTATGCAGCTCATACGCTCCAGTTGGCCGTGAATGCGGTTTTGAAAGACCCGCGATTTTCGAAATCAATTACAGCTGCAAAGGCCCTGCTAACTATTGCCAATATTATGTCAGATAAGAACCTAAATAAGCCGCTAACTGATTGTCTTACGCGTTGGAGTTCAACGTACAGAATGTTGAACTATTTGCTAGAGAAGCGCGTTAATGATTTCTGTTGCAAATTCGCGGCAGCAAACATTGATTTTTTTTTTAGAAAAAAAAGGTCTCTGATGAGTCGGGCTTGACCGCCTTTTTCACTTGCTTTTTTGGGAAAGAATGTTATAAATGGAATCAGTTATCAGTTTAAGAACGCCAACAATAATCGGGTGTGGCTCAGCGGTTAGTGTGTCGGCCTGCGGGAGGCGTGGGTTCAAACCCGCCACGGACCGGAAAATAATTTTTACACATTCGGTCACCTTCACCAGCTATTGGCGCCAGCTGTGAAGTATAACTAGCCATAAAAACAGAATTTCTTAAACTTTGACGTTCAAATTCGACGTTAAGGTCCCTTTTTCACACGCCTGTCCCTTTGGGGGCAGTTGAGCCAATTTTACATTTTACTGGGTAAAAACATTTGTCAAATAACAACAACCAACGAAAGAGATGAAGAAAAGCAGGTTATTGCCCTATTATAACGTAAAGGCGGTGGGCGTCTCTGTTTGAAACCATTGTTATGCAGGAATCATTACATATATGGCGCTTGCTCGTGTAGCACTGTGTGGTTGTTCCACAGATTCTCAGACTTTGGGTTGGCCAAAAATTTAATTAATGCGAAAAGCTGAATTTTCCTCCATCGCCGTCGCCCACTGTCATCGCAGCGGTGTGAACTGGCAAAGGCAAATAAGCAAATAAACAAACAATCGAAGTGGGCAAGCCGGGACGACGGCAGCGACGGCTTACGATCCAATAGCTTTTGGTCAAGCTTTTCAAAAGGTGCGTGCATTGGTGGGTGTATACGTAAGTGTGTGTTTGCTTTTTCTCCCTGTGAGTGTGTGTGTGTGTGTGTTGTGGTCGCGCTGCTGCCTACCTCGCTGGGTGGTAACTATATGGAACATTGAGGGGTTGAATGGCGCAGCAGGAAACAATTAGCTCTAAATAAAATTTCAAAATAAGCAACTGTTTGCGCTTAAATCCGGTATCCGATATGGAGGGGACCAAACTATATTTAAGGCAGGCACGCAAGGGCTTTTAGGCCCAACAATGGTAGACAGGCAACAACAACTCATATAGATAGCATGCTATCACTTAATTACGTTATTTAAATGAGCAACAAATGATATGCTTTCCGAATTTAGATGAGAACCAACGAAATAGTTGTATTTTAATGGTGCGCTGAAAACTATGCTATGCTTTATGTTGTAATAATCTTTAGACAGCAAAACGTGCGCGAAATGGTTGGTGAGTGTGTGTGTGTGTGTGTGCGTTAACGTGAGAGTTTTTAAATTGTAATTGAAATTTAGTTGGCAAAACTAATTGGAATTGCGGCATTATGTAAAGCTTTTTCAGCAAACACAGTGCTACTAATGTTGGACAACAATCGAACTATTGTAATATTTTGCAAAATATAGAACAAATATTTAGAAATTTCAGGCATTAATTAATAACTTAAAAACTAAGCAAGATTTTACCGTCTAGTTTTTTACTTTAGTTTATACATTTTAATTTTAAATTAGAAATTTTTTTTTTCTTTGGAAATCTTTTTGAAAATCAATCATAGAACTTTTAGCAGGCTCCAGGTCAATAAGTTTTAATTGTTCAAAACTTTTTAAAAACAAGAAACACACACAGACACAACAAAGGCGGTTGGTCGAATCATGAATCTTCTATCTTCTGCGAGTCGGCGGAGGCCCATCTAATGTCAGCATTGCTTTAACCGCTTGGGAATTCTAAAGGCAGGTTTATAACAAAACCCGACACCAACTGCCGAGTTCAAAAATTTTTTTTGTGAGATGCCTTAGCAAATACTCTCTTTTACAAGGACACCAAGACTAATTTGTACAGATCTAAAGTACATACACATAGTACTTACTCCAATGGTTAGATTCCATAAAAAATATTTGATAAGACCTTCTGTTTTTATTAATTTTAAGCAATTGCAAATAGCAGCAGAAAAACTTACACTTAACATTAATTAAGTGGTGTCCAAAATCACACAATCAAGCATTGCGCATGTGTGTTTGACATTTCAACATGAGCAACAAGCAAAACGAACAAATGCATAGTGAGAGAACAAAAAGCCGAACACGCGCATCGTAAGCGAGCAAGCCACCGAGCGTGTTATTAATAGAACACTCGTATTCTCTATCTCTATACGTGTGTCGGTTTCGACGCCGGCAGAACTATGAGCTCCTATCACATGGGATAGGCTTTTGGCATTTTGGGCACCACTGCATTAAACTGTCAGTCATTAGAATAACCAACGGTTATTGGGATATGGGTTACGGAATAGCATAGTAGCATTTCGAATTTGACTGAAGATTCATTATAAATTTTACTCATGAAAACAATCGCTCAACTCTTACTTGTGTGAGTGATACAACTAGACAGCAAATCTTTTGATAATTCATAAGAAACATATTTAATGAAAAAGTTTACTACTAAAGTTAAGCCTCCTAGGAGTATCGACGAGCTTCATTAATATGATTTCAAGCCTGTAGGAAGAAACACCTTCGCTGTTTGGGATTGACGACAACTTTCGGATCAGTTTCCAAAGAACACTGGAGTAAAACAAGGATCCCTCCTTAGCCCACTTCTGTTTTCACTTTATGTCGACGACGTTATGGCACCACCAGCTTACAGATAAACGCGGATAAGACGAAAGTTTTGATTGTGAAAGATAGAAGAGGCCGTAGTGCAAGGGTAGACAGATGGTTTTTAAATGGCGTTGAGCTGGAAATGGTAAAAACTTTTAAATATCTTGGCTTGACTATCATTGGAAATTTAAGCTTCAAACCTCACTTACAAAAAAAACTGCAAGACGCTAAGAAAGCAATTAATAGCATAAAAACTTTTTCGGAAAACGACATATTTTGCCGAGCACTAAATTCAGAATGTTTGAAGCCACTGTTCGATCAGTAATGTGCTATGCATCTCAAGTCTGGGGATACTGCCGATATGAGGAGGTGGAGCGACTGCAAAGGCTGTTTATTAAACGGATATCTTAAACTACCCCGCACTACTCCAAACTATGCGCTCCACTTAGAAACCGGCCTGCCTTCATTATTCTTGTACGGTATGCAAAACCACTTCACATACATACGGAAAGTTATGGATATGCCGAATTGTAGACTAACCAAAACAGTCACTGCTATGATGCTGTCGGAAAAATCACAAATTTTCGACAATTGGCTGTCCTTATTTCAGGATCATGAGGTATCCATAGACCTTCAAAGCGTCGGATCATGGGAAAGATCTCACCAATTGCTGTTGGAGAAAGCTATTAGCAGAGAAAGAGACTCTTTTCTAAGTCAAGCCAGGCAAAGTGTGGTCCGAAACACTTACAAAAAACTAGAGCTGAATCTGGAATCGCTCAACTATTTTCATGACCGTTATGACACTCAAGCAATCTCACTTATATGTCGGGCACGCTGTAAGATGCTTATTCTCAACTACAGGCCGCACTGGAGCTCTGTTAACACAGATTGTAGACTCTGTAATTTGCACGCAACTGAAGACGTCATGCATCTGCTTGGGGTATGCCCAATTTTAGCTGAGATAAGAAGCGCCCATCTGGGAAGCCGTTTCCTTTCAGAAGCAGACGTCATAAATTGGCTAAATGGTAAGAGCTGGACAACATTATCCTCCTTTCTACAACAGGCGCTAAAATATAGAACCGCTATTATAAATGAATATTTGTAACTTTTTCTGTAAATTAAATTATGTATCTTCTCATACTCTGTACCGAAGGTACACAGAGTATATTAAGTTTGTGCAAAAGTATGTAACAGGAAGAAGGAATCATTTCCGACCCTATAAAGTATATATATTCTTGATCAGCATCAACAGCCGAGTCGATATAGCCATGTCCGTCTGTCCGTCTGTCTGTCTGTCTGTCCGTCCGTCCGTATGAACGAAGAGATCTCAGAGATGGTAAGAGATAGAGGTTTGACATGTATAGGACATATATTTCTTATACTTGCAGGCATATCAAGTTTATTTTCAATTTTTGCCACGCCCCCTCCCGCCCCCGCAATTTGGAAAAAACTTCATATCTCCTACAGTTTTGATGATAGATTGTTCGTTTCTTCTAAAGATATCTAGTACTCAAAATTATTTATCGATTTGCAGAAGGAATGATAAAGATCGGATGAACGATACTCAAGTTATGAGCAAAAAACGGTCAGTTAACACCCACCACCCACCCCACCCATAACCTAAGCATTGCGTTCAGCAGAAGCAATCTTAGTGAGAGAGAGAGAGAGAGAGACTTAGAGAGCGCACTGCGTTGTGCGTTGTGTGTTAACTGGCCGTTTGACTCGTGACCAAATTCGAGCTGCGACATTAAGGGTGCAGAGTATGTTATAGTCGGGCTTGACCGACTTTCTTTCTTGTTTTTGTCTTGGTCAATGCTTAAGTCGAAAACTATGTTTCTTTGTTTTAAATTTTTATTTTGTTTATATCGTTAATGTACAATGTACAAAAACTCAAATGCTTTGGCTGACGGTTAAAAATCAAGCCAAAAATTTATATTAATAAATATCTACTACTACTACTATTTAATGAAAAATTTCCTACCAAATTGGTTATGGGACTTTTTTCCCCTGATAATTCAATCGAATTGATTTTGTCCAACATTCAAGTGTGCAGATTTGTTAACAATTTAATACAGTTATTCTTCTGCTCTGCAAATAAAGAAACATTATATCTCGGATCAAGAAATATTCCTTCCTTGCTTACCCATAGCAACATTCTCGAACAGACTAGTTAAATTCTAGTGGTATCCTGAATGAATGCTCGCTTTGCAATATGCACAAAAAGAGGACGCCTTCCATTTCTTGGCCAAACGTCCAATCCTGGCAGAATAAGTTTCGTATATTTTCAACAATCTTTGCTGAACACAGCAGAAGTAATTGATATTTTAAATGAGCGGTGTTGGGCCACACTGGCTAGTTATATTTTCGAATCGTTAAGATATAGACAGCAAATTACATATGACCAAATGTTCAGAAAATTTTCAGAACAAAATAAACTACTACTAAACTAAACTAAATAAACTACATTGGTTGTTCAAAGATATATTAAGGGGAAATTGGAAATTTTAAATCCTTCTCGGGGCTTAACTTTAAATATCTGATTTTGGATTTTCGTTAAATATTCTATTAAAAATTTTGCAAAGAACTTTACAGGTTGAAAATCGTATGGAGAAAAGAACGCCGTATTGTACATACATCCTGGAGATGATATTGCCAAGGCTACTTCGGACTGAAAAGGTCTGAAGATCACCGTTTGCCTGACCATCCAAAACAGACAGGCTGCTATTTCTGTGCTCCCGTCAGCCGCATCTTTGATCATCAGAGCTCTGAAGGAACCTCCCCGTGACCGAAAGAAGCAAAAGAACGTCAAACACAGTGGAATTATTGCTTTCAATGATATCCTGGCTATTGTGTGAAAAATGAGTCCTAGATCTACAGTCAGAGAAAAAATAGAGAATTTCGCTCTTGAATCAATAGCATTCGTTCTCAAAAGTACGGTGAGAGTGAAAATTCTTGATCCAAGAGCGAAATTCTTTATTCAAGAGTGAATTTTTGATCCCGACATTCCTGATTCAAGAGTTTCAGCTCTTGATCCAAGTATGAATAATTATTGATTCAAGAGTTTCAGTACTTGATCCAAGAACGAATAATTCTCAAAATAAAAAAATTAAAAATAATATTTGGGTGGGGGGTGGGAGAGACACGACCGACCCGACCCGACCCGACCGATGTGGTCCGCGTCTCGTCTCCCTCCCCCGTCCCACTCACCATTATCAAACCACACCAACCCCAACCACCACCACCCACCAAACTTTGTTTTAAACTGTGATTGATTTTGAGATAACCACATAGAAATTTTTTTTTTTTTTTACTCTTCTGGGACTTGAACACGGTACCTCGAAAGACTGAAACACACACAGGCGATGGGCAGCTTAGCGAGCTCAGCTGTCTGCCGTAAGGTAAAAGACGCGACGAAATCACACTTATAAATAAACGCAGTTGCCTTTCGTACGCATCGCACAACTACAAACTGCGCATGCGCTCTCACTCTCTGCGAGAGCGACTCCAACGCTGTTCTCTCAAAGTAAAGTTGCCCTCACTCCCCTTGCCTATAAAAAACCAAAATGAGAACGTTTAGAACGAATTTATCTCGATTCCAAGAGCGAAATTCTTGAAAATTCAAGAACGACTAATTTTTTTTTCAAGAGCGTTCGTGCTCAAATTATTCGTTCTAGTTTTTCTTAGTGTATGCCTCGTGAACTGAAGGGAACCTGCAAAGAAGTCCTCGGCACTGCCCAAAGTGTTGGTTGCACTGTTGACGGAAAGCATCCTCATGATGTTATTGACGAGCTCAATAACATCGATATTGAACTCCCTGCGGAGTGATACACATTTAATAAACCTTACGTGTTGGAATGCGTAATCTGCCAAGTGAAAAAAGTCAGCGATCACAAAAGAGACACTCAAAAAGGGAAAACAACAACAGCTTTAGCACAACATATCAACAAAACAAATCACTCAGCTGACTTCGAAAACGTAAAAGTATTGGACTCAGAACACAGATGGAAGACGAGGATGACATTGGAGAGCTTGCGAATACAAGAAAAGGGAGAGCATGCACTCAATTTTAGGGAAGACATTGAACAGACAAATTTTATATACGCAGCGGCGATCACAAGACGAACATTTAAGCACAACAATTCAAACAAAATCATGACGAATAAAACAACTGACATCAACAAACAATCGTGCAATACAACAAAACTATGACGGACACTAAAATAGGTATTTAAGTAATATGATCAATATGTATGTATGACTAATTTGTGTTCATGTTTATATATAAAAAAATATACAGACTCCCTGAAGAAGGCAATATATTTGCCGAGTCGCGTAGGAGAACAACTCAGCCAAAAAGTGTTTTGACTGGCGTGAAGAAAGACGGCCGAAATTAAACCCCAAACAAACAAAGAAAAAATTTAGGTTTACCGAAATTTTTACTAATAGAGGAAAAACCGAAATTAATCCATATATTTGTTGTCTGTTTCGGTTCTGATATCCGGTTATGTTAATAAGTTGGATCGCTTAATCCGCCAAGTGAAAAAAATAATTAGGTTTACCGAAATTTTTCACTAAACCGAAATTAATCCATATCTTTGTTGTCTGTGTCGGTTCTGATATCCGGTTAATTTAATAAACAATATATTTTTCGGTTACATATTTTAAATTGTTTTCAGAGGTTAAAGGTTTCGGATTCGATTACGGTTCTCTGCATAAAAATTTTAAGTTTTTAACACTTTTGGAAAGAAGTTTACGCCCCTGGTTCTGATTCTGAGTTTTAGTCGGATTCGGCAATCGGTTTGATGCCCTTATTCAAATTGGAGTGGTGGATGTAGCCTTGAAAGTAATCTTGCATTTAGGATCAAATTTTTATGCTGAATACGTTGACATAAAATGAAGCTGCGTCTTTTACTTTGTGTTTGATAGCCATTGAAAGCAAACAAGCCCGTGAATTTGGACAAATATAGAAAAAAGTATAGTATTTTAGTTGGCAAGGGAAAAAGAGAAGATTGCAATTGCATGATCTACAAAAATTCTAAATCGAATCACTGTGCCACAGCCTGCAGCCTGGCAGCCACAGAAATTGCTAATTAAAATATTTTTCAAAACCCCCCCCATTTTGCCGTTTGAATAAGCCCCCGTAAAATGAGCGATGTAAATAATTTAATTAACCAAAATGACATGCAAAATGCTTAGAACAATTACAACAACAACGACAGCGGCAACAGCCACAGAAGCTTCGCGTTCGATTACAGCCAATTGTTTGGGTGGGTTGTTGACCCAATTAGTAAAATGTTTGTGCCATCGCAAAAACGTCAAATTATGCATACGATAAACGGAACTTTCACAGAGAGCCAAAACTCCAAAATTGCATTAAAAAAAACTTCAACAAATTTTAATCTATCCGGCTTTAAAATGAAAGTGGCAAAATCTATTTTATACACGAATAACTTTGTATTTATTTATATTTATTTTGTTATTTATACCAACTTTAGGTCAAATAGAACAAAAACCAAAAGCATGATATTTGCATTGTATATAAAAAAAATAAGGCAAGTTTAAAGTTTTTCACGTTTAATTTAAACGAGCTGAGTAGAATTTTTTTTGAAGCTCAGTTTCAGTTTGTATGTAAACAATGTTTTTTTTTTTGAGATTTAATAAATATCACACATGGCTTTAAACTTTTCCATGATGACTTTTAAGCACAGAATTAGCCTGTCAACTAAATCGTTTTTAAATTCAAATGTATTCGAAACGAATTTAATTTAAATAATGTAAAATTTGGCTTGCGCCCAGGGTGGCGAGCTCTTCTCCATCTCTTGGCTCCAACAGCTACACAGAAAAAAAGGCGAACTAAAATCAAGTATAAAAAAATTGATTTGATCTCGACCTTCGGATTGAAATTTCAAGTAAGAGTCGTACTAGATTCTACTTGAATCCAGCACGAAAGGATTGGAACAAGGCTTAAAGTTTGAACCAATTCACACCGAATGCTTGCCGAAGTCATGCATCACTATGTGTTAGAGAGAGAGAGAGATGCAGAAACATTTTCGCGCTCTCTGCTTGGGGAACCCTGCTTTACCCAAAATTATTGTCGACTTAGGAAAACACGGTGGTTAGAGAGAGACTGACATAGCCAAAAAATAACTCAGAGAGCGAAAATGACAGCGAACAGCTGACAAATATCTGAGTGAAAAGTTGTCGGTGCAGCAAATTGTGATACTATGTTAAATTTTTTTTGTGTTCTGTTTTTACAGATGTATGCAAACTAATGACCTCGAGTCGGCTAGATTTTGCTGGTTTTGATAATCAAAAAGCTCGTTAAAAAACTAGCATGGAGTTCTTGTGAGTTGCTTTTTCGGGGTGAAAATAAGTATAAACATCGAGCTAAAGTCAATCTAAGTCATTTTTGATGCAATCCATTTTCGGATTGAAAGTAGTTCGAGGATCGAGCTCAATTTAATCTCCGATATTCCTGCCGACTTTGAGATCAAATCAAGTACAAATATGAAGCTGAAATCAACATCGGACCTTCTTGATTGGATCCGACGTGTGAGCTAAAGTCGGGATCAAGACAAGAATTTCGGGATTGAAAACTCCGTACTTAAATCAATCCTTCTCGTACTTGGTTTGAGAAAATCCGGGCTTGACCGAGTTCTGACATCGTTTGGGAAAGATCTTAGCCCGGATATCTTGGATTTTTTTTTCTGTGTAGACGACCAGACATCTTTTGTAGTATTGTGTGTGTCTTATTATTTATAGTTATGAGCAAAGATAACTAATTCACAGAAACAAAATAGAGGAAAGCTAACTTCGGCTCGACCGAAGTTTATATACCCTTGCATTTGCTTGACAGTTTGTTATATTGAAGCTGTACGATATATTCATCTCCTCAAAATTATGTTAAAACTGATCAAATTCACAACTGGAAGGTATAAAGACGCTACCATTGAAAACAAAAAAGTTTTTCTCACTAGAACTTCTTTTTCAACCGATAGTTCCTATGGCAGCTATATGCTATAGTCATCCGATTTGGATCAAACTTGGCAGAATTGAGTGGTAGCATATAATATTGATCAGTAACAAGTTTGGGAGCGATAGCATTGAAAACAAAAAAGATTTTTTTACTAAGACTTTTTGTCAGACATATCTTTAGTATGGCAGCTATATTATATAGTTGGCTGATTTTCATAAAACTTGGTGGAATTATAGAAAACTTAGAAATACGAGGTTTGGGCACATTTGCGTTGAAGACAAAAAAGTTTTTCTAACTAAAACTACTTTTTCGACCGATAATTCCTATGGCAGCTATATGATATAGTCATCCGTTCCGGTCGATTCCGACAAATGTGTAGCGTATTTGTACCAAAAGGCTTCGTCCAAAGTTTGGTTAAGATAGCTGTAAAACTGACGGAGGAGATAGCATAGAAACAGACGGACATGGCTATATGAACTCAGCTCGTCATGCTGATCAAGAATATATACATATACTTTATGTGGTCGGAGATGCTTCGTTCTATGCGTTACAAACATTTGGACAATTTTAATGTATGATTTTTTCAACTCACAAACTCAACACAAATAACGCTCGTACAAGAAAACGTTGTAAGAAATTTTATGTTAAAAAAATGACAAACTTTTTTTTGGTATTACCAGATTTGAGCTATTTACATAAGTGTGGCCAGTTCCCCAAATATAAATAGTACACCATCGAAAATCGAACAAAATATGTTCTTCAGTTGAGTTGAAATTGTTCTTAAAAACGGAACAATTTTTACTGAAATCCAAAAACTTTGTTCTTGTCTTAAGTCCAATGTTCTCGTTCATCGTTTTATCCCTCTATGTTGAAATGGTAATGTAAAATTTAAAATTGTTGGAATTGAACTCAGAATATGTTGCACTGAGCACGAATTTCATGAATTCTTATCTAACTGCACCATCGCTCACGCTTGTTGCCACTCGTCTATATGGCGATTACATTGAGTTACATTGTGCTCATTTCAAGTGCTTTTTGAAAATTCCGGTTGTTTTCCTCTGTGAAGATTGAGATTGATTCAGATTTGAACATTGTTTATCAATCTAACCGAATTGCAAATCGAAGGCTTTTAAAATTTATTTCGATCATCTCTTCCATGCAACCTTTCAAAACCATTTCAATGTTTTATCTCTGTAGCAGGCAGCCAATTGAATCATTCATTTCATTTTCGCAGCTCTCAAACTCTATTACAATCATTCGGAACCAATCTTAATTGCAGCTCATTCGATGCAGCTCTGCGTCAACAGCCATTCGGCGAGGCGTAAAAACTTTTGCCACACTATTTCCCCAATTGACCGTTGGCTCATGCATGTATGTATGCATGGATGTTTGCTTGTGCGAGTGTATGTTTGTCTGCATATGGATAGTTTTTGGTTATATTGTAGCGGTTACTCCTGTGTGGGTGCAAATATAGTTTTAAATTTTCGTCAAAATGAAAATGAAATACCAACAGCTCGCGGCCAGAGGTGTACGCATACACACAAACACACACACACACACACACAGACATACGTGAATGCATTTATACAAACACGCAAATTATGCAAACGGCCACCGCAAATAACATAAATTTCACAAACTTGGCGGCCCGCAACGCACCTGAACGAGGACATGACTTCAGCAGGAGGTGTGGCCAAGCGCCACATGGAAATGTTAACGCTTGCAATGTACATATGGATGACATTTAAAGGGTGTGAGTGTGTGTGTGTGTGCATTAATCTGCATTTGTATTTGCAAATTCCAAGCGGGCGACAACTTCATATGTATGCAACGCTTTTGATTTCAGTTGGCGCACGCATCTTCTTACAGCAGCTTTTCTCTGCATCCATAATAAACACAGATTACGAGTGCTGACACAACACTGTCAATACGTATGAACACACACACACAAAGACCACCACGAGCAACGATCGGAGGAGTGGAGGTGGAGATTGGAGAAGTAACTGCGCAGAGTTGTCAACGACAGCGGCCAATTGTCGTAAATTTGCATTGGCCATCAAACTACAGCAAATAAAAAGAAGGTCATGTGGACTTGACTGAACCGACAGGCTTATACACTCTATAATAAAGGCAATGACAGCAACATTGTACAACAAAACAGTCAGATTTGGTATTGCATATTAATTAGCAAGCGATCCCTGGACTTATCTTCATCTGATGACAGAGCTGCAAATCATTAACTGTTGAATTTAGAGCTTAATTTTACCCTGAAATTCTGCACATTGTTCAAACCAGTCGGTAAACTTAAAGCCTGGTTTTGTTGCAAACGCGAACAAGTTCACTTTTATACTCTGTACCAAATGTACACAGAGTATATTAAATTTGTGCAAAAGTATGTAACAGGGAGAAGAAATCATTGCCGACCCAATAATGTATATATATTCTTGATCAGCAGCCGAGTCGATATAGGCATGTCCGTCTGTATCAATGCACAGATTTCAGAGATGGTAAGAGATAGAGGTTTGACATGTATTAGAGATGTACTTTTTATACTTGCAGGCAGATCAAGTTTATTTTCAATTTTTGCCACGTCCCCTGACGCCCCACAAATTTGAAAAAAACGTTATATCTTCCACTGTTTTGTAGATAAATGGATCGTACCTTCTAGAGATATTAAGTTATCAAGATTATTTATCGATTTGCCGAAGGAATGATAAAGATCGGATGAACAATACACTTGTTATGACCAAAAGGAAGTTCACTGCAGCAGCGCCACTGTAGTGGTGCCATCTATTGGTCAGTTTTGAAATGGGGTGGCAGCTCTGGAAACTCTTATCATTGTTATCACGCAGCAGCGACGTTGTGCAGCTTGCACCATCCGATGCACGAGCGATCAGTTTCTGGTTTGGCTTCCGCATCGCACTCTTCAATCATACAGTAATTGTTAGCAAATAAGTAATATTCAATAAAGTTACTTACCCCAAAGACATCTATAAATCTTTGGTTACACCTATTAAATCAAGTAGCTAGAGCCCCGTCTAAGTAAATGAACCATAAACAAACCAAATTCAAAGCAGCGTGTAAAACAAATGAATTTCAATCTCTGACGAAATTCACACGCACTCACCCATACAATGACGCTATTGTAAAATTTATGTCGAAATACAGCTTTCGCTCAACAATTCAAACAGTAATAAGTTAACTGAAGACAAGGTGCACTATTTCGGCAGCAGCTAGCCAAATTCTCAACAGAAACATCTCGTAAACTAACACACATACATACATGCTCACGGCGTCTGCAGCATACACTTAAACGTATTTTGGCATATTCACACACACAAACACAAAATGCGATTCGCCGCTCATGGAGAGACAAACACTTGGAACAGCACACAGCTTGCGATCATCGAGGAAAATTCGCTCCAACTAGGACTAGCTCATTCGCAGCGAGCAACAGCAGTCAAGGTGTGGTTTTAGAAAGGGAATTTCTTCTACAAATTGTGAAACAGCAACGCCAAACACACACACTGATTAAATTCGCACATACACAAATAAGTTCAAGCTCTGCCAGCGACGCCGATGCACACACACATGAATACAAACGGCAAAGGGCCGACCTGGTGCCCGCTCTCAATCGTTGACCTGAGATGCCTGTCGCCCCCTTACACGTTCAACCGTAAGCATCCTGCTGCAGCCAATGCCTTCCACGTCAGTCTTCCACCCAGCCGGCCTTGCACCTGCATGTCCACAATCGCAACATTGGGCAATCAGTCACCAATCCCGCCGATTAACTTTGCACGCAGCCGACTCTACAACTAAATGTAACCGATCTCACGTTGGTCACGTACACAGTGAAACGATCGTTTATACTTATGAAAGTATTTAGCGCAGCTGAATATGGATCTTCATCGCATCTTTCATCATCGCCGATGTTCATGCAACACGATCCCCATGCCTGATCGACCACAAGCAACCTGCTACAACTCGAGACACTCTTTGTTTGGCAATTGATGCCAGCCTGAGTTTACCTACAAATTCTCGAACTTAACACAAAGTTCACAAC
Organism: Lordiphosa magnipectinata; assembly: GCA_037044535.1. Classification (NCBI taxonomy): domain Eukaryota; kingdom Metazoa; phylum Arthropoda; class Insecta; order Diptera; family Drosophilidae; genus Lordiphosa; species Lordiphosa magnipectinata. The sequence goes on from JBAMBO010002920.1 coordinate 42,646, forward strand.
GAGTGGCAAACGAAGTCCACAACGAGTGGCTAACAAAGTCCACAACGAGCGGCAAACATAGTCCACAACGAGTGGCAAACAAAGTCCACAACGAGTGGCTAACAAAGTCCACAACGAGTGGCAAACGAAGTCCACAGCGAGTGGCTAACAAAGTCCACAACGAGTGGCAAACGAAGTCCACAACGAGTGGCAAACGAAGTCCACAATGAGTGGCTAACAAAGTCCACAGCGGGTGGCAAACAAAGTCCACAACGCGTGGCAAACGAAAGTTTCTATTCGGGGTACACTACCCAGTACTATAGACTCTGCAACCTCAACTTTGCTTGGGGGAACTTGCTTATCGACGCCCACCCGAAGCAACGGCCACAACCGTGGTTACCATCGACGCAATTAAGCAAATCTGTACTCGGTGCACATGCTCAGTACTACGGATTTATCGGTATACACACTCATCGGAAACAGTTCGTCGACTCAACTACGAAACGAACATCAAGAATCATACACAAGGTTTCCTCCACATTGGGACTTGTACAAATTCTGTAAATGATCCCAGACATACATCCCAACTAGACTCAAAACTTGAAGATCTTGCAATATCGCGCGATCAGCTTCTGGTTTGGGTCGGATTCGGGACGGGATTGAATTGAAATGTTGGGACGGGAACGAATTTTCCTTCCCGCGCCCATCTCTGGTTCAAACTCATTCATGAAATGAACCAAGCCCAAGTGTTTTCTTTTCCAGATTCAGTTCGGTTCAGCATATTTAAACAGAAGAGGGCTTGTTTTACGATCAAGAATAAGCTATTCGGTATGGTCTGGTTCAGTGGTGGGCAAGCCCTTGCTCCCATTGCTCCGATATTTTGTTTTTTCGACCATTGGCGCCAGTCAGTCTCATAATAAACTGCATCGCAAATTAATTCGCTTCAAATTGCAAACACGCTCACACAGATGGCGCAGCCGCTGCACTTTGGGCGATCGAGACTCTCTGATAACGGTGGTTTTTTCTGTTGTTTTTGTTGGGCTGCTCCCAAACTTAAATTTCATGCCCACCGCTGGTCTGGTTCAGTTCAGAACCTAGGGAACTTTCTAAATTTGTTTCGAAAATTGTTTTTGGCATATTTTTATGTCAACTCATTGAAAACCTATTTCAATTTTAAATCTATATATGACCCGAAGCGATCCCAAAACAACCTTAATGCAAATGAGACCTATACCCATACTTTGCAAAAATAAAAGGGCATTAAAAATCAGCAGCGCTTAAAACTAAAGATCAACAAAGCGCTTAAAGTTATGTCAAGTTCTCAATGATTCCCCCTCTGGTTCTTCTGTATTCGCCTCCCGTGTCTCATAAGTTTGTGACATTAATGCGCTTAATTAAAGCAGCTCGCGAATGTCAACATCAGCAGCAGCAGCAGCAACAACAACAACTTTCAGAGGCATACACGCAGTTTGCACTGTCTGCCGCCTCCTCCGCAACCCGTCCAGACCGCCAGCGTATAAACAAAATGGCAAGCGCAAAAAATTGCCAGCGTGTAATTCTTTTTTTAAATCTGTGTGCGTGTGTGTGTGTGTGTGTATGTTTTGTGCGAAAGCTGGATTAAATCAAATCAAATTGAAGCGTCGAATGGAGAAGCAAAAAATTAAACTGAGAAAAAATACTGGCAAAGAGCTGGGGGAAATTTTGCATTTCCCCATGCAAACAATGCAATCAAAATTGGGTCAAAGATCAAGTGGAGCTCAGCGCAGCGAGAAAGATGCCAAATAGAGTTGCGACGACGATGGCGACGAGCAACGGCGCGTGGCATCCACATGAATGCAGTAGCCGAGAGGGAGAGGAGTGCGGAAAGGCAGAGGTCGCCTTGCCAAGCATGATGGATATGCGCACACACACACACACACACACATGGAAACTAGAGGAAAATGGGGAACAAGAAAAAGATTAAGAAATATGCGCGTGAGTTTGCTGCCGGAACACTCTAGGAGGGGGGGGGGAGGTAGGCGTTTGTCAGCGCCACAGCTGTGACTAAGCGGCGCATAACTACCAGCCAGGCGCTGCCTTGAATGCAGTTGGTGCCACTCGTCCCCTCACCCTTTCGCTTTCGCTACGCTGTGACTGGGTCTTTATTTTTTCGTATGCATTTTTTGGCATCCTCGTAGGCGTTGATGATACCAAACGAAGCCAACTGGCTTCACAAAGCATTGCACGGTGGGCATGAATGGATTTTGATTGATGGATTGACAAGCAAGTGACTATTAGATATTTTGCTTGAATGATAACATTTATAACTTGACAATTTAAAATTGGTAAATTCCAGCCTGTAAGCCCAATCAATTTCGAACTAAATACTTGGCTTTACAGCCCCAAAGGGCCAAGCATCTCTCAATCTTGTGTGGTTAAAACTTTCGCACCAGAGAAAGGGACCTACAGCTTAACGCCGAATCCGAGCGGCAAAGTTTGAAAAGCTCTTTCATGGTTAGTTGCTTCCGTTTGCCGGCGCCAATATCTGGTGAAGGTGACCGGTTGTGTAAAAGTTTTTAAAAAAAAAAATTTTTATGTATATGGGGTTTACTAACCTGTTTTTGATTTTAGTCAAAGCTTGCATCTGGTTGGCTCAAGGTCAATGGTTGATTATAATTCAATATAATCAACACAAATCAACCGATATTTATTTATTTAGTTTATAGTTTAACAATATTCTGTTTAACTTTAAGAAGGCCTACTTAGGAACGACAATAAACTATTTTTTATTACAAACAACGAGGAGTGAGTTGAGAAAGTATGATAATGCAAGTTATAGTTTAAACAAAGGTTTCGGAAGGGTTCGTGATGAGCGTAGTTTGTTAGGCAAGGCTGTAGATAAATAGGATAAAAATCTCTGGTAACGCGTTGTGGGACAGGAAGACTTATATTAGATAACAAAGCGATAGAGTCGATTATTCCTGACAGGAGTTTATGAATAAAAAGGACACCATGGCAAGTTCTGCGGTTCTTAAGAGAAGGCAGGTTGATTAAGCGTAATCTGTCCTCGTAAGGAGGAAGATGTGTGGAAGGATCCCAGTTTAAGCCTCGGAGAGCGAAAATTAAGAACTGCTTCTGAACCGATTCCAGTTGATCTTGATATCTTTGATAGTATGGAGACCAGACACACGACCCATATTCAAGGATTGGTCTTACCAGGGAAACATACAGTTGCTTAGTGACGTATGGGTCATTAAATTCCTTGGACCATCGTTTAACGAACCCGAGAACTCCCATTGCCCTGTTTGCGATGACCGCTATATGACTATTAAAACATAACTTGGGTACAAATTGCTGTTCCGGTTCTGGTTCCGCTATATGACTATTAAAACACAACTTGGGTACAAATTGTACACCCGCGCCTTGTTTTTCAAAGTGTAAGTTATTATTCAGGAGTGTACTAGTTTCCAAATTCGATCGATCAGAATTGGTAAAAGTTCTGAATCCCAAGAAACGATTAGGAAATTTTGTTGAAACGTTTTGCCATCTGTACAGTCAAATAGATATAAATGTAAATTTGAAGTTAAGTGCTGAACAAAACTTTTGGCTTTTGAACACGGGAACACTTTCCAATTTTCACACCGAATAAAATTGATATTTTTTATATAAATTCTACTCTGATATGACCATTAGGGAGGGTCAATTTTTTTTTCGCAAAAAGCGTCCACCAGAATCTGAATCAACCAAGAATTCTAAGATAATTTCACCATGAAACTATGTGTCTAAAAGCAATTCTTAGTTCTCGCTGAGAAGCATAAGGATTTCAGGCTGAGGTATTTTAAGGAATTTAAAAATAAAATAACACATTTTCCACGTATAGCTAGTTGGACTTTGACGAAGTTACTTGAGACCTGTGAACAACTTCCGGTAAGCATCTAGTTCTAATACCAACATCTTCAAATTAAAACAAACAGTTTGTTGTAGGCTATACCGCACTTTGAACCCATTTCATTGGGGAATATGCCTAAATCGAAATTTTTGTATTATATTATTATTACTAGACATCGGATTTTATGCACTTTATTAAATGAAGGTTAATTGAGGTGAAAATTTGGATTTATACTAATTAAATAGCATACTTTCCATTGGAAACTGGATATTCAATACATATATGCAAACAAATATGCAATAAATATGTAAAATATGCAATTGTATATAAAATGTATAAAAATTGAGAAATTTGCAAAAATTCTTATTCTTGAGCTTAGATTATTATTTAAAATATATAGATGGCATATATAGACGGTTAACTGGTAGTTGTAGACCGAGCAAATGAAAGGTGTGCCTTAAAACTTCTAAAATATTGGGAAATTTCTAAATTGTTCTTTAATTTCAGATTTTAATGAAGATTTTATGGACGGCTAGAGTACACGGGTCAATAAAGATGTGGAACAAATGGTCAAAAAAAATGTCGCGAAATTTCAGAAATTCTGATTTGAGTTTTGATTATCATAAAGAAGGGTAAACCGGCGGATAAATAGGAGGAGTAGATCAAATGGTCAAGGAAATCGCAAAATTTGCAAAATTTTCAAACGACCTAAGATAACTATGAAGGTTGGATAGATGGCAATTGAAGACGCGTATATTAGAGGCTTAGACCAAAAAACGCGAAATTTGTCAAATTTTCATTTGACTATTTACGGAAGCGCAGCAAATTTTATAGGCGCTCGGAAACTCCACAATTATATATTAATCCCTTCCTGTCATGTGGATGCTGAGAATATACCTCTCCCGCACAACTACATTGTGAACTTTGGGTCTAGGGATATTTCCGTCCCGCGCCCATTTCTAGTAAATATATGAGGATTGTGCATTTCACAGAAATTCCGAAATTTAAAACGACAATCTTTTTTTATAAAACTTCCACACCTTTTTGAGGCAACTTGACCTCATGGCAGCCATTCTTCAATTAATATTCAATTTAAATTTTGTTTCCCTCTTTTTCCCCACCCCCTCTACCCACGCACCCTGAACTCTTCCCCCCTCTTCTTCTGTTCCTCACTCTAAGCCCACTGTTCCCCCCTTCTAATTCTCTTCGTCCACTCTTCACCCCATCTTCACACCCTCTTCACCTCCTCATTTACCCTCGTGAGAACATTTGAGAGCGTAACTCTTATTCCTTTGCGACTGTTGTTGGTTTCATTTATGTATGGAGACAATAGGTACCAGTTACAGTGAAAATAGAGAGTTATATCCCAGACAGACAACGTTGTCTTCTTGTATTTCAAAACAGTTTGATTCCAATTCTTTTAGCCATTTTTGAATCAAACATGTTTTTTTATCGCTTATTTTCGGCATTTTAATTATTTAAAAGTTGAATTGATAAAGTTGATTTTCAAAGTGAAACGGACTTGCAAAAAAATCAGAAAATTGTGAGCACAGAATCACAAAGAGAACACATTAACACTGGCCTACTAGGATAATAATGTATCTGAAATATGTCATTTCATAAAAAAATAGGTTTTTTCGTATTTTACATATTTTATATATTTTTTTATGCAAATATGCAATTTATGCAAAATGGTTTTTAGCTGACTTAGATCGTTTTTCAATAAAAATAAGATGTGTGCAATCAGAACTTAAATCGGACATGCGGTTCAAAATATGCAAATATGCAAAATCCGATGTCTAATTATTACATAGTTCTGAAATTATTTCATATCAGTTTGAGTAAATGATATTATTTTGGAAAAGAAAGATATTTTTGAAAAGTTCATTCTAATTAGGTGAATATCAAAATGAGTTTGAACTTTTTTTTCTCTGTGCATAAATGATAGAATTTGATACAAAATCATAACGGGAACAGGAAATATGAAATATCTTTTGAAACAATTTGATGGCAGAGTATCTTTAAAGCTGAATCTGCTGGAATTAGTGGTATAGTAGTTTTCTTTACTTATGATTTGTAAACCTGTTGTAGGAAAATAGGAGCAGTTACACAAATTTTTATGATTTTCAGCAAAAAGGATTAATTTCCCAACAAAACTACTTTTTAGCTCGATACATTTAGTCCAGCGAATTTAAATTATTTTATCAGTTCCTAGTTCAATTTATCACCCATTCATTATCAGGGTGGAAAAGCACTTTTTTTTCAGCAAATTTTTGTGAATTGCTTAAAATCAATGAACAGCTCGAGCTGTTCTAGATCGTGCGATTAAGTCTAGTTCCTTGGATTTAGTGATGATTTTTTTAAGCAAATGAAACTGATTCCATTTGTTAAAATTCACGAGGTATTTACTGACTTCAACTAAACTAAACTAAGATGACATTAAAGCTGAACACAACAAAGAAGAAAGAACAACCCAAGTCATACCATTTGGTTGTACCTCAACCCCCAGTTTCCTGCATTCCACTGTGCATACTGTTGGCGCCTTTAGCAAAATTCGACAAACTGCAAACCGGCATGAAAATATGCAAAAACGGCCAAATGATTGCGGCGGAGCCGCGCACTGCATCTGGCTGCATGCTCCATGGCACAGCGTGCATCATCCGCATTCCCTTGCTCATTCTCGAACCGCGCTTCGGTTGTAGGTCGTCGGTGGCTCTGACCCGGCACTGGGCTGAATTCTGGGCATGCATGCAACGAAAATGAAATTAAGTCAAGACGGTAGTCAGATTAATCGACCAGGCGCTTCTTCTCCTCCTCCTTCGCCTTCTGGTGGGCCACCACTTGACAGCAGCGGCTTTGGCTGAATTTATTTTCCCTTTTTTTCTGTTGTTGCTGCTGCCGCTGATTTTCACTTCTTAACAACAATTAAGCGCGCCCATAAGTCAAAACCGCAACAACAAGAACAAAATGGAGCACACAAAGTGAAAATAACAAAAAAGCCTGAGCTCGGGTGGGGGAGGTCACGGAAAATGCTTCAACAAAGTAGCAAAATATAAAAAAAAAAAACCATTTCCTGCAAACAACTGCCGGCGACAGCCACGCCCCCCCCAGCATCTTGCCATCATCAGTTTGGTTTTAAAGCAATCGCCTTTGACCCCTCCTCTTCCCCCACCCACCCATCTACTGAGCATCGACCGCACAAATAATTGGAACTTAGTCTAGTTGATGGGAGAAGGAGATGAATGGTGGAGCAACTGCCAGACACAATGAGCCTCTCTTCAAGTGCATTATCCCGTGCTCTCGTCGTCTTTTGTGGTGAATGCCGCATGCCACTCTAGTTGCCCCCTGCCCTCCCCGTCCATTGTGGCCCCAAAAATACGCACACTCAATCATCGTTTTTGTCTTTTTAATGGTAATTCTTTTATTTTTTCCCTCTATTTCTTCTTGGGACGCATAATTATTACCATTAGCGCTAAAGCGCGTCTCAATTGCTGCAAGAGTTTTCCCATTCTGGCCGCGAGCATCCAATTCCAACGACGCGTGTCATTGTGGTTTGCCAGTGGGTCAGAGCCAGGCGCATTTCAATTGGATTGTGGCCTAGCCTAGTGAAAGTTCTTGACAATGTGCATCATTAATATTGTCTGCCGGCTGCTGCTGGTGCTGTTGCTGCTCCAACTGCTGCCCAAAATGCAAGCTTGGAGCTTGGAGCGCTAGTTTGGTATGCGGGGCATCAGTGTCAGGCTTTGTGCTGTTGTTGGCTGTGTCAGGTAGAGGGCATCAGGAATAACCTGAGACTGGTTGAGTGAAATCTAGCGGTAAATGGATGCCCATTAAAGTAAGAAAAAAAACGAGAGCGTAAGTGTCCAATTTTGATAAACTCCGTTACTCAGGGAGAAACGTCAAAAGTAAGTCAACAGTATGTTAATTTAACAGAGATAGGTTAGATGGCTGTGTTAGGACTGTTAAGTTGAAATCAATCAGATCATCATGAAAATTGCTTGGATTGCACTGTTCTACAGCATGATACAAGTAATAGAAGGTAGAGCAATGCGTCGCTGTCTGTCCAGCAACTGAATATAGATCTCCGAAACGCGCCCAAGCCATCAGTGAGCCACCACTGTGGTTTCTCTTGTCACACCAATACTGATAATCTTCTACATTGAACTATTTTTGACATCCGGAAAAATATCATTGCGGAATTCTTCGGTCAAAAATTTATGCCCGTGCGCAAATGCCAAACGAGCATTAGGGTAGCGTGGCAGTTGCTTCGGTACAAGCACCAAGGAACTACACTTTATGGCCGATTTTACATGTGTCTAAGCTTATCTGACTCATAGCAGCTATTTAGAAGATGCGAAATCGGCCCGTTATGTTCTTATTTTCCATTAAACGTTAATGGAAACCGGCTACTGACATTGAGCTCCAAACGACGTCTAATGTCATTAGAAGACTTTTGCTTTTTTACAGCAAGGCGCTTAATTTCACGCCAGCACCTGTCATCGATGTATGGCTTGGGTCTACCACTGCGTTCGATCCGACCATAAGAATTTGGATTTTTCAAAAGAAGGAAGAGATGGGTTAAAGAGTGGGGTTAAAGATGGCAAAGAGGGTGGGAAAGGAAGTGGAAAGAAGGGGAACAGTGACTTAACAGTGGCTTTACAGTTACTTAACAGTGACTAAACAGTGATTTGACAGTGCCGTAACAGTGGCCTCACAGTGACTTAACTGTGACTAACCAGTGACTAAACAGTGACTAAACAGTGACTTGACAGTGACTTAACATTGACTTAGCAGTGGCTTAACATTGACTTAACAGTGACTAACCAGTGACTTAACAGTGACTAAACAGTGACTAAACAGTGACTTGACAGTGACTTAACAGTGACTAAACAGTGACTTGATAGTGACTTAACAGTGACTTTACAGTGAATTAACAGTGGGAGAACAGTGACTTAACAGTGGTGGACCAAGGGGGGGAACAGTGGGGGAGAGAGGGTCTTAAATGATTTATATTGTTTGCTGTTTCAAGATTGAGATTATTATTTCTGCCTGTCATTATGCTGTATCGATACAATGTTTAGGTTCTTTTCGGTTCCAAAAATATCGGTACTCGGATATCGGTACAAAAAATTAATAAAAATATCGGTTCCGGTTTTGGTTCTGAGTTTTCATCTGTTCTTTTCGGTATACGGTTCCGATTCTGGTTCCGGTTTGATTCCCTGGTCTAGATAGTCTCCATCTATCTACGACTTCCGCTATGAAATGTGTAAGTAAACCAGGCTTCCCCAAGCAGAGAGCGCGAATATGTGTCTGTGTCTCTCCCTCATGACTTCGGGAAGCATTCGGTTTGAATTGGCGTGTATGTTCGTGCCCCAGAGGCTATCGCTGGGGAACTCTGAAGTAAACTATTACTACATACGTTTATACGCACGTCTTCAAGGGCGTAGCCAGGGGCAGCACCGTTAGTTATTTGCAAATAGCTAACTCACGAAAACAATTACTGATTACTGACTTATTTGCAAATAGTGTGCTAGGCGCTGCCACTCTTTGCTGTTTTCAACTATATGGTAGCTCTGTTGTATTGTAATTGACATTCATATCGACAGGTCCGAAGGAGAAAGGGAAAATGATTAAGACAAAAACTGAAAACAAGCGTTGCCATTGGACCAAGGCGGATACCAAGGTTCTTTTTGGACTAATGAAAGAAAATAAGTTAGTTGAGTTAGTTATTTACAAATTATTTCTATTTGCAAATAGCTGGCGTATTAACGTAGTATCAGCAATACTCCCATTTTCACTTTCGCAAAACTTTTACGATTTCAAACCGGTTTTTGGACCAAATTTGTACTCAAAATCGCAAAATTTTTGCGAAAGCTAAAACGGGAGCATGCCTGTATATGTCTGTTAATTATTTTCCATAGTTCTGTAACCATTATGCAGCTTAAGCCTTATTGGTATTTGCCGGAAATTGATATACCTATCATATTAATGATTCAAGCCAAGCCCAATTAAAATGTCTTCTCTCAACTCTTTCCGCTTAAATGCTTAAATAGATCATTAATCAATCATTGGCCCAGCAGGTTCGAAGGCTCAAGGCTCTAGGCATCTATAATAAGTTATGCAAATAACTAATGCATACTCATACTTACTCGTCGGGCCAATAACATTAACCAAATTACACTAAATGAGTCTCGCCTGCCAGAGAGAAGTAAGAAGGAGGCATGAAGGCAACAACATCATTTACTGCCAGGGCCATGGAGGTCATCAGAATACTAAATCGCTTCACGCCACGCCCCGCACCGGCTGAACTGATAAAGCCTAACAAATGCGACAAGTAAATGCGATTAAAATGGGTAAAAAAAATACATATAATTTTTTACGAGTCAGTATTTAACAAGCGTCAGCCAGAGAGGTCAAAGTGCAGTCAACATTTACGATAATCAGGGCGCATTTATTATGCATACGAAAACATGCAAACTACTCCAGACACATACAAACACACACTCTCGCACACATTAACAATAAATATAATGGCTCGTCGAACAAATATAAATTGACATAGCGATAACCTTTTGGGCGTCAGACAATGCAGACAGCAACGATGAAGATGTTCCCTGCCGATGATGATTTTGTTATCAGGCCAAGCCAAAGAAATGTTATTTTATTATTAATATCTTGGGTGCAAGAATATAATGGAGCCTGCTAGAAAATTGCTTACCCTTTGAAGGGGTATATGTGCTAAGGTACTTACAAGTAATCATGTAATGGGAATATTAAAATCAAATTTAGTTAAGCACAATATTTCATTTAAACGAGACCGCTGTTCGAAAGCAATCAAATTTCAATACTACTATTCAATTCATTATTTCTATTCACGTGAAGTATGTATTGCGCCAATCAAAATTTTTATCTCATCTGAGTATAGGCCTTACCAACAACGGTCTAACCAACATATTTCTAGCTCAAGTTAATTCAGTTCAAAATAGCCGTGAAAGGCTGCTTGATCTGATCTTTGTTAGTGATGCTACCCTTGCAGTGGGAGCCAGAGCTAACCCAGTATCCCTGCCTGAAGGTTGCTACCATCCATCCATTTTGATCTCTATTGAGACTTTTATCACTGTGGTAATAGACAATTCATTGGCATCAATTCGTGTGAAGTGTTTTCGTAAGATTTATTTTCACGAACTAAATCAACATCTTTCTTCAGTTGACTGGTCACAGTTCAGTCTACAGTTATTCACCGACATTGATGCTGCGGTTAAGGCATTTTATCAAACCCTTTACTCTGCCTTTGATACACACGTTCCTGAGGTTAAAGTGACACCCTCATCTTAAGCCTCCTTGGTTCATACCGCACTTGTCGTACCTAAGAAACAAGAAATCCGGACTTTTAAAGAAATATCAGAAAACAGGTACGTCGATAGACTTTTGCGATCTACTCTTCGACTTGTTCTGAATTCTTACCATCAATAGCCAATGCTATGCTGATTTCCTCTCAAAATGCAGATCCAAAACAATTATACTCATTCATTAACTCTAGACTCGCTTCACTATCAGACTAAGATTGAATCTTCCTATTTTAAAATCGCTTAACTATTTGCCTCTCACAATCCCACAACTCTTCTTCTCCAAATCCTTACTCTTTACCTCACGCGAATAATATTATTCTTTCCTATTTTAATGAATGTGACGATTTTCAAAGTTAATCTACGATTGACATCTCTTTCTCTGCTGGTCCTGTCAAAGTTGTTGTAGGTTTTATGAAGTACTGTGCTGGAGCTCTGTGTTCACCCATTACCTATCTATTTAACCTGTTTTTGAATCAGTCTTGTCTCATCTAATAAAAATGAGTTTATTTTCTTTCTTTAGAAAAAAGCTTTTACACGTCCGGTCACCTTCGCCAGCTACTGGCGCCAGCTGTGAAGTAACTAGCCATGAAAAAGAAAAAATTCTCAAACTATTGCCGTTCGGATTCGGCGTTAAACTGTAGGTCCACTTCTCTTAAACGAAATATTACACAGAAACAAAATCCGAGATATCCGGGCTGAAATCAATCCCAAACGATGTCAGAAGTCGGTCAAGCCTGGATTTTCTCAAACCAAGTACGAGAAGGATTGATTTGAGTACGGAATTTTCAATCCCGTAATTCTTGTCATGATCTCGACTTGATTTTATCTTGTTATTCGAGCTCGATTTGATCCCTCATTCGGATCCAATCAAGCAGGTCCAATATTGATTTAAGCTGTATATTCGTACTTGATTTGATCTCGTAGTCGGCTTGGTGCAAGGAACACCCGAGAATAAATTGTGCTCGATACTCGAACTACATCCAATCCGAAAAATGATTGCACCAAAAATGACTTACATTTACTTTAGCTCGATGTTTAAACTCATTTTGACCCCAAAAAAGCAACTCACAAGAACTCCATGCTACTTTTTTAACGACCTTTTTGATTATTAAACCAGCAAAGTTCTAGCCGGCTCGAGGTTATTAGTTTGCATACAACTGTAAAAACAGGACACAAGCAACATTACAAGGCTGGTCGCTATTGAATTCAATTCAATAGATTTGACCCATCAAATGCATTTCAGCAGCTTCCCTCTCATGCTGGAACTGCTATAACTGGAAGGGAATTCCAAGGCAACGGTTAGCGCGAAAAACCCACACCACCAATAACTTCTGTGCTGACAGAAAAGTTTGCATATGTGTGTGTATCCATTTAGCCTGAGAGAAATTTTCACTCTCAGTTTCGAACTTGCTCTCAGTTTCTTTTCGCTCTTTCGCTTTGACAGTGGAATTCCGTACTTACTTCAATCTCGAGTCAGGATCATTTGATTTTCAAGTAGGATCCGTACTTGAAATGATCGTTTTCGGATTGATCCAAGCCTTTTAGGATTGTTCCAATCCTTTCGTGGTTGACTCGACTCGTAGTTGAAATTTCAATCCGAAGGTCGAGATCAAATCAATCAAAATTGCAGTTGAGTGAATTTTACATTAAATATAATCCAACTGCAATATCTCTGTAGCAACCTCATATTTTCTTCTCAGCATGGCTTTGTTAAACGTCAATTGACGACAACAAATCTTCTTGAGTTTTCATCACTGAAAAATCGCAGTTGATGTCGTTTTTACTGATTTTAGTAAGGCCTTTGATTCAGTTAATCATGTTCTTCTTTTTCACAAACTGTTACTATTGGGCTTTCCACCAAACTTATTGAACTGGATCTAGCCTTACTTATCAAATCGTACACAACGAGTATTATTTAACAATGTATTTTCAACAGTTGTGAAGGTGACTTCAGAAGTCCCACTCATTCCAATCATTTAGGCCCGTTGCTTTTTGTACTATTAATACCCAGTAGACATTGAAAATGGGCGACGTATAAACGCGTCGATCTCACCCTTTAGTAACCGACCACGCAGCGTCGACGAATCGTCGATTGCCTGACGCATACCGTCGACGCTCGCTCCACTACCCTCCTACTGAGCCATTGTTTACCATTAACATTGGCATGTCCTAGGAGATAGTGCACGGCTCTACACATCGACGATCCGTCGACGAATAAGGAGTCAAAAGAGCGCCGAAAGAGAGCGTTTGACGTTTCGTTAACGAAATGTCGTCGATGGGTGCCAACGAACGAATCAATAATGAAGTGTATATGGGCGCATTAATTTTAAATAAATTAAAAAATAGAGGAAAGCTAACTTCGGCTCTACCGAAATTTTTAAACCCTTGTAGCTTGTATGATTTATATAAATTAGTAGCCAGATTCCACTGACACACATATGTACATTCGGCCAAATGTACATATTTTTGACAAGGCCTCCTATATACATTTTCCACACCCAATTTCTATGACAGATATACTATATAGTTGTCCCATCAAACTTGGTGGAATTATGTGAAAGCATAGAAAACTTATAAATACGAGGATTGGGGACGTTTGCGTCGAAGACAAAAAAGTTTTTCTCACTAAAACAACATTTTCGACCGATGGTTTCTATGGCAGCTATATGCAATAGTCATCCGATCTGCCCAGTTCCGACAAATGTGCAGCGTATTTGTGCCAAAAGACTTCGTGCAAAGTTTGGTTAAGATAGCTTTAAAACTGACGGAGGAGATAGCATAGAAACAGACGGACAGACGGACATGGCTATATCAACTCAGCTCGTCATGCCTATCAAGAATATATATACTTTATGTGGTCGGAGATGCTTCCTTCTATGTGTTACAAACATCACGACAATTTTAATATACCCTCTACAAGGGTATAAAAAGAATTTGAATATTTCAATATATATTTCGTTGATTTTATTTCAAGCTCTGTCTTGTATAAGTTGAATTGAATTTTTCCGGCAACACAAAAAACAATAGAAGTATGCAAATCAAAGGGTCAACATAACGGAATTAGCGAGATCAGACAATTGATGATTGTTGTAAATGACCTCCCACAAGTCATATCGTATTCAACCATACTCTGATTTTTTCTTGCACTAATGCACTAATGAATTGGACCTTAAACCGTTCTATATGCCAAATTATGACTTTTTCTCGTAGCTCACCTCACAATGTCTCCTATTCTATAGAAAAATATGTTCTGGATCGTATTTCACATGTAAATGATCTTGGTATACTAATTGACCAAAGTTTGTGTTTCAACAGCCACATCGCAGCTACAGTGAATAGAATAGAGACAAAGGTGTGTTGGCATTAAGCGTTGGTCGAAATAGTTTGATGACCCTTATACAAATAAAACATTGTACATATCCTTAGTACGTCCTGCTCTAGTGTATCGGGCTCACAGTACAAAGAGCAGCAATCCCTAGTCGAATCTGTGCAGAAACTAATTCTCTAACTTTCGCTCTTCGCAATCTGCATTGGGACTCTAATAGGCATTTACCGCCGTACCGATCAAGGTTAAGATCAATCGATCTTCTATCTTTGCATCACCGCAGAATATGCAATGGTGTCGTATTCGTCCACAAACTTCTTCTCGGATTGGTAGATTCTCACTTCTAAGCAAGTTTACGGGTTCGGAAATTATTATTCTATGCGTTGCAAACTTCTGGGCAGAATTATAATACTCTTTGCAAGGGTATAAAAAAAAAATAAACTATTTTTATATTTTTTACTTAAGAATCGCACCTCTACAAAGAAGAAAATCTATGGATAAGTCCCGCAAATCCTAACTCTGTTAGGGTCAGAAAAAAACTCATGATGTTTGAAAATAAAGAAGGTAAAATGCGCACTTTCAATAATCTCAGTCGGCCTGGGTTTAATGATTCAAGTTTGCAGTCCGGTAATTTGCTGATACAGCGCGTAACTTCCATCGATATCTGTAACAAAATATTGTGTTTTTTACATTTCATGAAGACTCCCTGGCGATTATTGATATACATATTAAAAACATGTTGATCTAGGTAAACATATGCCAGTTCAGAACGTCTTTAGAATTTAATAAATTGAGTGTATTTGAGTTGTTGTCGCCACACGATTTTCTTTTAGCCATTCTTTGATTAAGATTTTCTTTGTGTAAAAAATGTTAGCATACATTTGTGCGTTATTGAAGACAGGTCAATCAACCAGCTCAATGAATGGGCCAAACAACTCTTTGACATGTGTGACATGTGTGTGTGTGTGTGCTTGTGTATTGTTGTTGTTTAGACTTTGTCGCTTTGATATTGCGATTCAGCATTTGCAATTTGGTCTTTGACAGCTTTTGTGTAGAGTGTTTTTGAAATGCATTAAAGGCCTTTGTGTGTACTCACACACACACACACATACACACACACTAGAACACACATGAGAAAATATTAAAAATTGTTGGCCAAACATTGTTATACTGACTTTTGCCTTCTGCTACACTATTTTCATGGATTATTTTTGTTTTCACACACAGAAATATATCTCCAAATAAAAAATTGTCAAGTTATTTGTCATTTAGTCAATGACATTTATTTTCATGTTCTCTTTCGTTTTTGTCTGTTTTTTTGTTTGTTGTAGTTTTACATTTTGACAATCCTCGTTGCTGCTGTTGTAATTGAAGCATGTAATGCAAGCTACCCCCTTTCCGCTTCAACCCTTTCCCTAGCGACTTGTCACACAAAAGCTTTTGGGAACATTTTGGCAAACTGCTGTTTTCGATCTAATGACCTCAAGGCACACACAAACACAACAACACAACTGGAGCTTGCCCCCCGGTTGAGTGCACTTGGAATACATGTAACTATGTGTGACCAAAGTTGTGTTGGTGTTTGCTCAACTACATAATCATCTATTAGTATTTACATAAAACTACACTTGTTTGCATTTAAGCGCCAAGCGGATTACTCTCTGGCTCCGAGTGTACAAGAAGGAACCAAAATTTTTGTTGCGTTTTCCTTGTTGTTGCTCGAGCCATTTGAGTGTTGAGCGTGAGCAAAATTTATTGCTCAACTGATTGGGTTTGTCCCCCCCCCCCCCTACCATCATCCCCACTCATTCCCTCGCTGTTTGCATTGTTTTTCTTCAACAAATTTGCAAATGGAAAATACGAAAATATGTCAATGTAATCGATATGTATATAAATTAGAAGCATTTCGGATAAATTGGCTGCTGTCTGTTAACTTGGCCTTTAAATCTTCGATAAGGCGCAATAAGTCGGGCGTAGAAATAGTTCAAATAGAAATTCAAATCTTTTGTTGCTTGTGTGTGTGTTTATAAATGAATGAAGTGTCACCAAGTAAACAACATTAAATTTTCCAGAAATTATCAAAATGCATTTTGTAATCTTTTCACAATAATTTTACTATGATTGCTTGTGTGATGCTCTAAGCCAAATGTTCATATTTGACTACCTAGTGTAGTTAATTCAGTTGTTTTGTAGAAAATGTAATTAAATAATAATTTGGTGCTCAAGACTTAATCAATGAGTGTGAACCCAACGGGTGCTATAATTTGAATAAATATGTTCGGAAATATGTATATGAAGTCGGATATACGGTCTTAGTCCAAAATGATTTCACATCGAAAACAGTGCAACAGTGGATTGTCTGCTGCCAGGGCATGAACGGCAACGATATGTTATTATCAAAGTTTCTTGAGCGACTTATGGCGATGCCAATGAACTAGTTCATGACCAAAAATGAACTATTTAATGACTATGAGACGGACCACGTCGGTCGGGTCGGTCGTGTCTCTCACACCCCCACCCCCAAATATTCTTTATAAGTCTTTTACTTTGAGAATTATTCGTAATTGGATCAAGTACTGAAACTCTTGAATCAATAATGTCGGGATCAAAAATTCACTCTTGGATCAAAAATTTTCCCTCTTACCGTACTTTCGGGAACAAATGCTCTTGATTCAAGAGTGAAATTCTCTATTTTTCCTCTGAGTGCACTTGACTTCTAGACTTTTGTATGGCATTGAGGTCATAGGTAACTGTGACGCAAGAAGCCAACACAAACTCAAAGTAGCATTTAATTAATTAATAATATTGCAAGATACATATACGATCGTACCCGCTTTGACAGAATATCTTCAATCTTTCTTTGCAATCCTGAACAATCCTTCGAGCTTTGATAATGCTTCAAAAAATTATTTTTCTTAAACGAACCTTATTATCTCTATGAGATGTTGAACTTTTGCGCGTCGAGAAGAACGAAGAATATAATCTTTCCGAAATACAAGCTAGTTAGTTGTGAAAGAGATTTCTTTATATATGCTGTATGAACGCTGTACTTTACAGTAATACGACCGATACTACTACATGGCATATTGGTATGGTGGCATTGATGGAAATGAAATGGCGGACAGTCTAGCAAAAGCCGCAGCCGCACTAAGCCAAGAAGTAACACTAAACATAACGATCTCCGTACAGACGCTATACAGCAAGATGGAAGAGATAGCGGAGAAAGAAGCAAAGGAAATGTTAGGAACCTGAAGTCGTAGAAACTTTGGAACACTTCAACTGCAGCTACCCAGCGATCGCTACGACAAGATTAAAACATCGTGCACTGCCCAAGTTTCACCTCTCTGGAAGAGGCGACTAAGTAACTGTTGGCATTTGCCAAAACGTCAAAGATCCTCTTGGATTTCTAATGAAACCCAAAAAAGCACCCGGCCTCACTAAGGACCGTATGCTCTATGTATTGCCCCTACAAGTGGCCAGCCGAAACTACCTACCTACTTTACAACATTGCTTGTTTTCTTTGTTCAGTTATTTATACACACTGAAACCCCGTATGAGAATTATTTAAAAAAAAGTCTTACCAATTCCTAAAAATCCTAAATTCAGAATAATAATGCATCCATATAAAATGTTTACTGCCTAATTTGGACGCTCTGCCGTTCTAGTTTTTTATTCCATGGTAGTTATTCAATATAGCCGTGTGATTTTGATTTGTACAGTACTGAGAATTTGTTGTAATTAATGCCCTTTATAGTGATGCGATGCTTAGTAATCAGGAATGATTCGGGGCTATAATTGTTTTGCGGTTTGGGTTTCCACTTAATGCTCTCTGGTCAGTAGGCGTAGCGTGGTGTTCTGCCGCCCCAACTTATGTATCTATTTACAGTTTAAAACTTGCTTTTATGATCGCTTGTAGAGGGCATAGTTAAAATTGTCCAGATGTTTGTTACGCATAGATAGGAAGCATCTCACGACCACATAAAGTATATATATTCTTGATCAGCGCTGACAAGCATGAGTTGATATAGCCATGTCCGTCTGCCCGTCTCCGTAAGCTTTAAAGCTAGTCTTGAACTCAAACTTTACACGAAATGTCTTATTGGTACAAATACGCTACCACATTCTGTTCGGAACTAGCCGGATCGGACGACTATCAGCATAAAGCTGCTCATAGGAACGATCAGGCAAATCGTACCCCAAACAATTCTACGATTATTTCCGATGCAGATTTTCTATGATTTTACATAATTGTCATCCAAATTTGATGAAAATCGGACAACTATATAGCATAGCTGGCATCCAAAACTTAGGTAGTGAAAAAAATCTTAGTAGGAAAAACTTTTCATTGAAATTCTACACAAATTGCTAGTCGCTCCCAAACTGTTTCTATATGGTCAATACTTATATGCTACCACACAATTTTGCCAATTTTGATCCATAATCGGATGACTATAGTAATCATAGCTGCCATAGGAACGGTCGGTCGAAAAAGTAGTTCTAGTGAGCAAAACTTTTTTGTTTTCAATGGTTGCGTCTTTATACTTCCCAGTTATGAATACTAGTCAGTTTCCGACAACAGTTTCAAGGAGTTTAGTCAAAATCGGATGAATATATCGCATACCTGCCATATAACACAACTGTCAAGCAAATGGTCGAAAGTAGTGACGCCATCTATTGCTGAGCTTTTGGCACAAATAGCTCAGCTAAGAATTTTCGACGTGATAAATCATTTGCCTTAGAACAGCAAGGTCGATGGTAGAGTTTTGGTTTTTTGTTTTGTTTTTAAGGTCGTTTTTAACATTGTCTATATTTCTGTAAAAAATGTATATGGGGTGTAGTGACCTGTGTGTGATTTTAGTATAAAGTGACTTCTGGCTAGCATCAAGGTCTATGGGTGAGTATAAGTTCTTTGGGATCCAACACAAATCAACAGATATTAATTACAACATTTTGGTCATAGCAATTGGGCCTATGTCCGTACAACAAATTCACTCATGTATGTAAATTCGTAGCCCGGATGGTGGCTATGGTTGTTTGTTTTAGAACGGTGTTAGTGTACCAATTGGTTGTAATTAATTCTGTTGCTTATGGCTGCATGCTAGGTGGTTGGGCTATCTGTTCAATTACAAAGTTCTTACAACGGTCCCAAAATCGATTTAAATTTGTGTTTTTTATTTTGCATTAATTCATCTTTCGTAGGACAAATTGATTGAAATTTATTGAAATGACATAATTTGTATTCTTCGCCCAGGGGATTCTATGGATGCCAAGGTCTTCATACATATCTTTTGCATATCCAAGAACGCCAACTACCTATTTAATGATGTCTGCTGGGTAATGGGTTGACTTTCTAATTTGTATCCTTCATTCATTTGCCCATTTACCCTAATATCCTGGCAGTGGATCATATCTCTCATTTTACATGGCCCATAATAATAACTCTTTATATTTTCATTAGACTAAAAGTGCATTTGCACTTTGTCTTATGGGCTAATACTTAGATGTTTGTGTTGCATTCATATTTTATTATGTTTTGAAGATTAACATCTCATGGCCAGTCAATGCTCCGTAGGCGTCACAATAAATAGAAGAAAATAATTTGTCAAAATTTTTGAAAAGCTGCAACCTGGTCAAAGCCATTGTGTGTGTGTGTGTGTGTGTATGACTTGGAAAGGAAAACTTGCTAGAGACAAGACCCAAAAGTCATAATTAAAACAAAACCCGAATAAATTCCTCTTGTTTCTGTATGTATGTGTGTGTGTGTGAGAGTGTAGATATATAGCCAACGGGCGATATGCTTGATTATGCCAAAAACATTTGCATTTGCTTCGAGTTATGCCTGTTGCCTGCTTCTTCTGCGTCGTCTTGTAGGAAATGCAAATATTTCCGCTGCTCAGTGAAATTTAAACATGAATTTTAGTTTATTTACTTTTTGCTGTTATTTTTGCTCTTACTCTGCGGCAAATGCATTTTAATATTTTATATTGATTTGTTATGCAAAAATTTGATAGGTCTATGTGGGTTGTGTGATGTGTCTGTGTCCATCTATCAGATCAGCGATTACATGACGCCAGAGAGACAGAGACAGAAGCGAATTATGCATACGCCGTGTTGGCCTGGCCACATAATTTAGCATTTATGATTATTATGATGATTATGTTATTTAATTTAATTTGATTTCAGATTTTCCCTTTTCCATCACACACATACACACACACACACAGCTTAAGCCAAAGCTCTTGACTCAACTGGGCTTTGTGGGGGCGGCGTTTGCTTGATTTGGCTTGGCACTCGAGGGCGGTTTCTCATCATGTGGAGCCAAAATGTCTTCGATAATAGAAAATATAATCAAAGCGCTATAAAAATGACATTTAACATGCGGCAAGCGTCGCCGACTCGTCCCCAACCTACCGAATCCTTGGGGTTGTCTCTGCGTGTCTGTGCGGTTTTTATTTCATTTCACTTCGTTCGAGGGTTGGAACTCAATTTACTTGAAAACGCATCAAACAGCAAATTTTATGAATTTACAACGTTTCTGTTATATTTTTTTTCATTTTGCCTCCTCGGGGTCACTGAGGGCGACAATTGTCTGTGTGTGCGTGCGCGTGTGTGTGTGTGTGTGTGTCATGTGTAAGTGTAATAGAAAGCAAAGTTGATGGGCTGGCTCTTTGACGTTACGTTGGGTCGGTTGGGTCGTCGTCGTTTGGGCCACAAAGGAAGCTGCAAACCGCATCAAGGCAGAGGGGCAGGAGCAACTATGGAGGCAGCCGTAAGGCAAATGGCTAAAGTAACCACCGACCAAATGAGTTTGAGGTGTGAGAGTAGTTGGCGCGGCGCCTTTTGCTTTGATAATGGCAAATGGTTTGGGTCTGTCAGTGGCTTCCACATCTTCTTCTTTCATGTGTGAGTGCAAGTGTGAGTATAGTAAGTGTGTGTGTGTGTGTGGAAATATATAGTAGTTTTTATGCCAGTAGGGAAATGTTAGTGGAAGCGGAGTGGGCAAAGTATGAAAAATTGAAAAGAGCAATCCAGTTGCATTATAAATTCATCAACCACTTGTCTCTTTACCTAACATACTTTAGAGACGAACTTAGCTGACTATTCGATTTCAGAATCGAGCAAGCTTTTCACACAAAAAAAAAATCCATTCTAAATGTACCGAAATCATGACCTTTTTGACTAAATTCGAGTAAGCGCACTTTTTCTGTATTTGTTTCAACTGAATGGAGGGGGCTGTAGTCTTCTTTCTAAGTCTCCTTTTCAAAACTGTGGCTACTTTTTTTTATATATCGCTTACTTACTTTAAGTCTTTCATAACTCAAAAAAATTGTCTATAACCTTGTCAATTCCGATAGCGACGAGAGCAATCTAATATATTTTCATCAATGGTTTGACTGATTTAACGCGATGGCTGAGAAATGCGGCTTACAGATGTGGCATTTTCAACTTTTTTTTCGAAATTTCTTCTTTGGCCACCACTGGTTTAACTATTTTATTCTATGCGATTTTGCCTTAAAGTTTATTGTAAGAGCTCACTTAATTCTCCGTTGGACAAATGTTGTCCTAATTAATTTGGATATCGTTTGACGAAGTTATTCGCATATTACTGAGTACACCTCGGCGATCTAGTATTTTTTTGTAGTATGCTAACAGATTAGTGTGTTCTATAACATAAGTGCCCCAAAAAGAATGCTCTGTTTTCTTTGGCGCCAAATTCAAATAATCAAATTCAGTGTTGCCAAATCAGCTTTTTTCCCGTCATTTCTAGCTTTTTTTAAAACCGTATTGCGGGAAAAATTTAGAAACAGCGGAAAGCGGGAGTTCTGGCTTTTTTATAAATGATTTCCGCTTTTATTCAGCTCTATTTTTATTTTCGACTCAATTGCGAAACTTAAAAGTAAATCGATAGTTCAGTTCTAAGAGTTTGTGTGTATTTGGAGGAAGCAGTGTCCTAATTTTAAATATAAGCCCGTCCAGCCAAACACGGTCAAACGCTTGGGCAACATCTAGGAAAATTGCAGAACGGTATTCGTGGTGCTCATACGCCGTCCCTGTTTATGAAGTTAAGCGGTTGACTTGCTCAATGGTCCCGTGTTTTGCTCCGAACCCAAATTGATGTGAAGGAATTATACTTTGTGCATGGGTATCAATTTTGCGAAGTAAGATCTTCTCAAATACTTTTGATAAGCAAGGTAGCAGGCTAATGGGTCTATATGATGACGCTTGTGTTTTATCCTTTCCTGGATTCTGAATCATTATGGTTGTCGATTTCTTTCACTGAGTTGGAAAGTATCCACTTCGCAGTACAGCATTGAAGATTCTTGAGATATATGTAATGGCAGGACTTGGAACGACCTTTGTAAAAGATATTGCACTAGTAAATATAATTATTTTTATCAACTTAACTTTAACCTGTTCCATACTGTCTACTTAGCTTGCTCTTTAAAGTTTCTAGAGAAATAGAAATGCGATTTCTCGCTCATAGGAAAGCTTTAACTTTAATTTCGTTTTCGGCAATAGCCTTGTGAAATCTATTTGGTCCCATTGCATAAGCGGAGCTGGAGTATTTTATAAAAACTACTTATATCAAATAAAAATGAGCCAAGTCGAAGATTCATACTGAAAAGTTTTGATATAACGAAACAGAAAACAGGCATATATTAAGAGGGAATTAGTGAACTGAACTAAAACCAATAAACCGTACCCGAACCGGTGGTTTAAAAAGATTGTAAGTTACCGAACTGTTTGGAAATTTTTATAAAAACAAGTGCACTTAAATTCTAATAAACTTTAACTAGTTTTGAAATCTTAACTTAAATTATTGCAAATGCAACTTTCATCTTTAAAGTCAAAGTAAAACTTTGATCATGTACCGCACAGATTTCTATTCCAGTGATATAACATTTAAGGCAACATTTTTCCTTGGGTGTATTTTTCCGTGCATTTAAAAGGCGAAGTCCAAGTGGCTGTGACGTCAAAGAATACTTGCTTATACATACTTATTATGTTTGTATGTTTAGTATGTGTGTCACACACACACATGTGAGTATGTGGGTGAGAGAGTGTTAGTGCGTTTGAACTTTTGCTGCAGTTGATCAAAAATTCATTTTCCAAAAACTTGCCATAAAACTGCGAGTTTTATAGAAGTACGTGTGTGTGTGTGTGTGTGTGTGTTTGGGTGTATGCATATTTGATGCCCAGGGTTGCCACCAGCCGCACAGCAGCAGCAACTTACTTAAGACTTTATTACTTTGCCAGCGATCGGTATTCGATGTGGTTGTTGTTGTTGTTGCTGGTGATGCACGTCGAGCTCGTCGACATGTCGTTGACAGCGTTGTTAACATTTTTATAACCCAACTTTATGCGTCTCGCGGATGCGGAGGGTGTTAGGGTTGCCATGGCCCCACGTAATGTTATATGCACGCACGTTGCACGTAGCACATTCCACCCGGCAAAAGTCAAAGTTGCACTCAGTGTGGGGCGCCTCACCGCAATACGCGAGCCTGGCCGAGGCAGCTGCTCTGGCTGTGCAGCCTGGTACTTAGTTGGTTGGCGGGTTTGTTAGCGAAAGTGTTGCAGTTGCCACATCATGGCTTGTTGCCGCTGTTTTTGATGGCTTTACTATACGTTGGCACTGTGTTGCATTTCGGTTTTTCCATCTATACATTTTTTGGCCTATTGGATGTTTTCTTCTTTTTTTTGGTTATGGCCGCGTTTTCATGATGGTGATGACCTCATTCTGTCTGGGCACCCTCCCATCCCGCGGACGGTGCACAATTTAATTTGCGAAACTATCTGTGTTCTGGCAAAAGTTTGTCCGCCGCCTGGCCTGGCCGGGCTTTCTCGCCTGCCTATGTGGAAAGTTGCTGGTGAAAAACAACAAAAACCAAAAAAAAAAACTATGCGCGAATATGGCCTGATGTTATCAGTTCGATCTGCGGCATTTGCATGCCGAATGAATGAACGCTGCTGCTGCTGTAGCTGTTGCTGGGGGATTGTAATGTTTGGTAATGTTTGGCCATGATGGGAGCTTTGCGTCAACCCAAAAGTGGATGTCCAGGCCAAAAGGGTCAGAGTGAAATGTGGGCCGAATGGGGGGCACAACGACTATGACTTGTTCAATTATTGCCACACACACACAGACAAACATATGCAAGTTAAATAGATGCTTGGCAAGATCTGCCCTAGAACTGGAAAAATATTTAAGAAATAATAGGTGATCCATTAAGAAGTTGTATTTTAAATTACAAGTAAAAAAAAACACAATAAATGGAATTGGATGGTGGAATCTTTATAATCTCTGACATTTCTCGTGAAAAAGTTGATATTTCGCAGACTCGTAACAGAGTGTGCTAAGCCGCCCAGAAACCCATGGAAACCGCCCTTTAACAGTAAACAACAAAATATGGAGCCCATAGACTCAGTGGGTTATTCGAAATTGAATTTTATTTTCGTTACGCTGGATTGTTCATTTCGCCCACTGTGCATTGCTAATATTCCAGCCACCCTTAAAACTAAAACTTAATCTTCATTTCCTTCAGGCAGTTCTTGTTCCTAATTTGCTTATGTGTATCTCCCCCTTTTCAATTTCCTTCTGCATATGCTTGCAAAAATAAATGTATGTATGGATGTTCCCATTACCCTTTTTAATATTTGGGGTAAGACCATATCTTTCTTTTTTTCCCTCCATATCCAGCTCCTTTGCTGAGCCATCAATTTCATTTAAACTTTCAAAATTGTTTTGATTTAAAAGGCGCCATCAACGCATCGGTTGAGACAATGACACCGGCCCCCCGTGACTTTTGATGATGAAACTTATGCATGTCTCAAATTACACAAGAATATCGTGGAATTTTGCAATTGTTGCGCGTGTGTGTGTGTCTGCTAACTCAAATTAATGTCACTGCAGGTGGGTGAAAGGTGGAGCCTCAATAAAAAACATATTTTTTAATTGCATTTCTTTTTCGGTTTTTTTTTAAATTTTCATTTTTTTGCCATGTGTCACGGGCCGTTATTACCGTTGTTCCTGTTGTTGTAATTGGTTTATTGACACAGAATAAAAAGCAGGGCAATATTTATTTGTATGTATGTACAATGTACAGTGTGCAGTGTACATATGTATAAGTGTGCACACTTAAGCCCGGCCAGGTGTATGGTAGCATTTTTGGTTTCTGTGATGTTTGCTTAAACATTTTGCCAGGCTCAATTAAAAATTGTTTATTTAATTTGTGGCAGTTGCACATTTTAATTTTAATTAAATGCATTTTTAATGCATGACAGAAAACTGAATTGCAATTCAAAATGACAGAAAAGTGTCTGCATTTGATAGTGGATCAATAAAGAGCTTTTTTTGGGTACTTTTTTGGTTTTAAATAAACAAATGAAATATTAACTTTAATCAAAGGTTGGTTAGAATTAGATTTTTATACTCTGTGCGAAACAAAGAGTATACAAAGTTTATTAAGTTTGTTCAAAAGTGTGAAAACGGGGAGAAGGAATCATTTCCGACCCTTTAAAGTATATATATTCTTGATCAGCATCAACAGCAACAGAGTCGATATAGTCATGTCCGTCTGTCTGTCTGTCCGTTTATATGAACGCACAGATCTCAGAAATGGTAAGAGATAGAGGTTTGACACATATGGGACATATACTTTTTATACTAGCAAGCAGATCAAGTTTATTTTCAATTTTTGGCACGCACCCTGCCGCTCCCGCAATTTGGACAAAACGTCATATCTTCCACAGTTTCGTTGATAGATGGTTCTTACCTTCTAGAGATCTTTAGTAATTAATATTATTTATCGATTTGCCGCAGGAGTGATACAGATCGGATGAACGATACTCAAGTTATAACGAAAAGAATGTTCGCACTGCTTTCAGCTGCTACTGCAGGTACAGAGTATATTACAGTCGGACTTGACTGACTTTCTTACTCCTTTTTACCATGTCTTGACGTACTTTGACCCAAATTTCTTGAGAACTATTTAACCTATTTTGATAAATATTTTTTTGATGAAAGCTAACACCCAAATTTATATGTAAGGCAAATCTATATTAGAAATCTGTTAAAAATAATTTTTAATTTTTTTGTCTTCAACGCAAACGTCCCCAAGCCTCGTATTTCAAAGTTTTCTATGCTTTCACATAATTCCACTAAGTTTTATAAAAATCGGCTAACTATATAGTATAGCTGTCATACAAAAGATAGGTCTACGAAAAGTTTTAGTAGGAAAAACTTTTTTGTTTTAAATGCTATCGCTCTCAAACTTCTTACTGATCAATATTATATGCATCCACACAATTCTGCCAAGTTTGATCCGAATCGGATGACTATAGCATATAGCTGCCATAGGAACTATGGGTCGAAAAAGAAAAACTTTTTTGTTTTCAATGGAAGCGTCTTTATACCTTCCAGTTGTGAATATATTCAGTTTCCACACAATTTTGGGGAGTTTGGTAAAAATCGAATGAATATATCGTATGGCTGCCATATAACAAACTGGCTAGCAAATGCTCAAAGTAGTCGGTCGAGCCGAAGTTAGCTTTTCTCTATTTTTTTTAATTTACCTCCTAATACCCACTATTCTGGTCGGAACAAGAATATTTGGGATAACAAATTAAGAATTTTCGAATTCGTTAATTGGTTTCTTATTCAACTAAATAAAAGCAAATACACCGCTGCTACTAAGTCCCTACACACCAGAGAACGGCTTCGTTCGATTGCAAAACGCTCACACATTATTCAACACCCGAATAAACAGGCTTCGCGCTCTGTTCATCAAACTTGCATACTCAACATGTTCGCAGCAGAGTTTTATTCGAACCAATTGTTGGCACTCTGATTATAATCATGTTCGACTTCATTCCAAACAGTTCGGCTGATTGTTCGTTTGGCTCAACGACGATTGTTTGGAGTGAGCGAAAATCACCTCGTATGAATAAACTCTTGCAAAGACGCTTAGGCGCTGCTGGCAGATATGGAAAGAGAGAGAGCAATGCTCTGGCATTGCTCACGATGCGCTGGCCAGTCAATTCTGAGTTTTGTTCGATCGAACACACAATGCGTTTGCCGGTATGCATCTGATTATATTCAATACTGAGTTTTGTTCGATGAATAAATATGAACATACATGTTGGATCACATAACTCTAGCTCAGCCGCTCGATGCGATTGCGTTGTGAGTTGAATATATTCAGCTCTGAGTTTTGTTGATGGATTAAATGTGAGTAATAACTTTTGTGTATAAGTTAATCAAGAAAAAAGTGATTTTTGCAGTTCTCTGCTACACACGCACGCACTAGATTACAGCCAAAAAGTACAAAATCTGTTTTTTAGTGTACTTAGTTTGGATTGGTGATCTCAAAAATCGATTTCAAAAATTTTTTCATGGCATCGTTTTTAAAATATGATTTTTTTGTCGGTTGGTACCATCACATTTTAAGATATATCTTAATTCAGAAACGTTAGATGAAGTCAAGCAAGATATGAATCGAAAAGTAAGTAAGTGTTGCCAGTAATCGCGTAGAACATTGTTTTAAATCGGTTTGAAAAGGCAAGAGTTTTCATTTTTTAAAAGCATGAGAGAAATATTAAAACATATTTTTCATTCTTTAGAATCGCACTTCTACGAAGAAAATAAGGTATTGGTAAAGAAAATAAATTATCTCTATCTAACGTTTCTCAATTGTTATATAGCTTAAGATGTAATAGTGCCAACCAAGAAAATTAAAAACAAAAATGTAAATCGATTTTCGAGATCAGCATTCCAAACTTTACTAAAAAAAACCTAGTAGAAATGGGTCATTTAATTTTTATAAACTAGTGTATTGCAATAACAGACGATTATAGCAATAAAGATGAAAAAGATGATGATAAGTATGAATAAACAATATTAATTTTGTTTTTTTTTGAGCAATAATGGAAAAGCTACCCCCAGATCCAACATAGAATGGCTGGAAAAGTTTCCATGGATGTAAAATTAAAATGGTCGAGCATTTTGTGAAAAACTGAAATGAATTCTGTTATGGTTCATTTTCAAGTGTTACTAAAAACCAATAATCCCCTGTACTCTTTTAACACTTTTTCGGGATCTTTTTTTATTTCAATGGAGCCTTTTCCAAATTTTTTTTTTATGTTTTTTGTCCTAAATGGAGCCGCTTCAAATTTTTATGGATCATTTAAATTTTTTCATGTGGCAATCGTGTCTACAGCGCCTCGGACATTCTACAGCAGTACATGTACCGATTTTGCAGATGGGCAAGGCACTTGAATATTGGTATCAATCAAGCGAAGTGTGTCAATGTTACCTACAAGTTCAGGAGAGACGACTGCCCCGGAGATTTCATGGAAGACCAACTTCTAAACCATCATCAAGGACACAGGTACCTGGGAGTGTACCTTGACAGGCGCCTGACTTTTGGCTTGCGCATAAACCAACTCACAAGGTCGATGTAGAAAAGACCTGCTCAATTGGAATGGCTGCTAAATAGCAGAAACAAATTGTCATTGAAGAACAAGGTGCATATATACTAGCACCCGAATGAAGATACCGCCTACAAGTATTTGGTATTGCAGCTACAACGCATCTACACAAGATCCGTGTCCTCGAATCCAAAGTGCTGCCAAGACTATTGGGAGCGCCCTGGTACATGTGCACGAGAAGGCTGGAACAGGACCTAAATGTTCCAATGATAGGCGAAGTTATTGTTAAATAATCTGCGGACTACCTTGAGACTGCCAAGAGATTGAGAGAAGCTTGGCCCTGGCCCTCCTGGAGGTGCTGTTTGAGCCAATTCTACTTACTTTTACCCAGAGGACACCCAAATCGGCTAGCAAGGCAACTACTTCGGAGGCAACTACTGTCAGAGCCAGAAAAAGACTTTTGAGAATCTTTCCTTTGCAACTTCCAAGACGACTTATCTGAACCTGACAAAACATTTAACATCTAACGCAAATCCAAACAAAAATTGTAACATCCGAACTTAAAACTTATCCAGTACATCATAAGTTGCTAATAAAAAGTGACAAAAAAGATTTAAAACTAAAAAAAAATCATCTCATTTTACACCATTTCATTTGCATTATTTCCCTTTTCAGAGCCGCAATATCGCAATTTCCAAGACTCATCTTTACTAGACAATATTCCAATTCATTAGTATTTTTTTTTCCTTTGTCCGGATCGTGTTCAGTTTTGTAGGTCATAATTTAAAAGGTTCGGTTCATGATGTGGTTTGGAGGGACCCTAAAAACCCGAACCGAAACGGAATAAATTTTCGAATTTTCATTGAACTCAATTATGATTGAACATTTTTTTTTCAAGCTGGTTACGTTACAGTTTCTTTCTTGAATATATTTTCTATTATCCCCCTCTTACTTTGTTTCTACATTTTCATTCATCCATCTCTGTTGTGTTGTGTTCTGTTCGTTGTACTGCATAATTGTTTTATTAGCAAAATCCGTAGCAGAACTCAACTCACCCACTGACCTGGCCCACTCCTCTTCGCCCAGAGTTCCTGTTTTGTATCTTGCAGATACGTGCACTTTGTTTGTAGTTTCTTGCCCAGTGGCATTGTTTGCCAAAACTCCAACTAAAACTGGGCTTGTGGGCTGTGGGTGACCAAAGTGTGCATAGATGTCCACCCCTCCCCACCCCAAAAAAAAAGATTGTGGCAAATATCTTTAAAAATCCTGGTCGATTGGTGAGTTGAGTTGTTGTCAGTACTCATGCACTTGCACCTTGTAGAAACCATAATTGTACACTAGAAATTGTTTGGAACTTTGTGTAAACGATACCGTCAGGGGTTATAGTTTGATTGAAACACAGCTCAAGTGTGGGCAAGTGGAAACAAAGTGAAAACGGGAGAAGAGGACGTTGGCTGTACATCAAACAAAATTTGTTTTGCAACCATATAAGACTAATATTTTAAGTTTTTTCTTGTAGGATGCATTCCAAGCCAATGTCACGTTTCCATCTCTAGGCACTCAATTCGATACAACGTGTAAGTAGTAGGAAGGCCTTGCCGTTGTCATTGTTGCATTTGTGTATCCAGTGTCTGCTTTGCCCGGCGGCCTGTAACTGTAACTATGCGAAAACTGGGTGCATGTATGCCATGAAACTATGCCAAACAATGGCGCCTCCTCAATGCCAGACCACAATTCAGAGCCAGAGCCAGAACAGAGGTTCGCCCTGGAGCATCGCGTAGTTTTGCCCAAAGCTTGAAACTGTGAACACTAGAATGCAGGTTTGTAGCTGGCAGCTTTTGCTTGGCATAAGTTACACATTTTGAACACCACACCAGGGCCAGGCTAAGACAATGGTCGAAACAGCAGCGGCGAAACAGAAAAATTCGTTGTAATGAAACTTGCTTTTTGGATACCCCCGGTCCCCGTTGCATGTATCTTTTAGATAATCTTCATTTCTCGTTTGCGGCTAATGGCCTGGCACACACACACAGTCAGACAGTCACTAGGCACTCGGACTCGAACTCAAGGATATCGCCTGTCTGCCTGCCAGAGTCATGCTTTATGGCCAGACTTTGTACACTATCTGGGTTTCTTTTTTGGGTTGCTTCTCCGGTCTTCTCCTTTTTTTTAAATGGGACACGTTGCGGTTGGTGTGTTGATGAGTGCGCTGACTAAGTGAGCCAAGTCAGGGCAGACGACCAGCATCATCCTGGCCTGCATTGCCTTTTTGCGGTTATTTCACACACACACACACACACTCTTATGCATATTTAGAGATACTCAAAATGAGATACAAAGATACATTTGGACTTCCTACCCATTTTAGCTGTTTTGTTTGATGGGCGGCACACACGACGACGAGGCTGAGGATGAAGATTTCCTGGGCTGGGCTTGAATGTGTGCCAGCAGGCCGGCCGAGATTTTTGCGTCTCGTTTCTTCTCATTTTTTTTCGTTGGCGAAATGTGCATTGAAATTTGAGATATTTGCCTTGATATTAATACAAAAGGCCGGGCCTAGGGAGCGGCCTCTTACAGTTACTTAAACGCATCTTCGTTCGTCGCGTGGGCGTCTTTTCAAGATTGGTTTTTTTTTTTTTGGGCTTTGGCATGCCAAGATGTTGGCGACGACTTGAGCGATAGCAACGATTGGAAGAGAATGGAATGTGGCTAAAAGCGGCTTCATAATTTTCAAGAATTAGCTATGCCAAGACAATGAAAAATGCTGACATTGTTTATTTGTGTTTTTAGGGTCCAAGGAGCCCAGATTTAATATGTATTTACATAAGTTTGGAATCGAGTGCAGCGTGGATATGTCACGAATATGTTCATATATACTTCCCTTCCCTCCCTAATTATAAAATATTAAATAAAAATAAAACAATCAAATGAAAAAATTGATTGGCATGCTGTAATTAATATGCAATTATTGCTGGAATCCACACAAATCAAGCATGCTTCAAATTGATGGCATCATTTTTTTATAATTTGTATACCCTGTATCAAAGTTGGATGGGATATCTCAAGTTCTGGCAAATGTATCTAAAAGGTAGAAGGAAGTAACCCTATAAAGGAAATGTAGGTATCTTCTTAGACAAGTCAGTCTATCAGTCTGTATATAATAAGCTCTCTGTGAATGGTGGGAGGTAGAGGTAGCAAATTTACTGCCTAAATTTGTAAGCATATCAAGTTTATTTTTGCCATTTGCATAAAAAACTACTTTAAAGTGAAGTAAGGTTTGGAGTGATAAAACATATTATATGACGTGATATAATTTTAAGATACTTTTCTGAAGTATTCTTCTGGGTTCTATATTCTGGATACAGTTCCGCGAAACGCGAACATTTTATGGTACTATTCTATAACACTGACACATTTTTGAACTCAAAAAAGTTGATCGCGTCGAGCCAAAAAAATTGTGAAAGAGTTTGATGGTAGTATAAAAACTCTTTCTGGGTTTGATCTGATTAGCTGCCGTTTTCTCTTTGTTGCATTTTGAACTTTCCAGCTTCAGAGAAGGATTTACGAAACTATTTTGAACTTTGCTTTTATATCTGTGGCAAAGTTGTTGCTCCTGGCTTGGCCTACAAAACATTTCTTAGTAGCAATTCAAAAAACTTACTTCTTCATACTCAAAATTACAAAACAGTTTTTCTACTTCATCTTGAAACCCGGTACAAATTTGGAAAAGTAATACAGTACAAAGTACAAGACCAAAATAATACAACACTTAGAAAAAGCTTTATTTAATTACTCTTTCATATAGTTATAGGCCCACAACCTGTCATAAAAACTCGAAAAACGAATATTTTCGGTGAAAAAGTAAGAAAATTTCATTTGTTTAATTATAGTTTTTAAGTTATAATTTTTTACTATTTTATTGTCTTAATACCAAACATATTTTTGACTGTGTCAGCCAATTGGTACCAAGAATTGCCATTTTTCGAGTTTTGGTTTCAATTTTACATGCTTAAGAACCGTAACTATATGAAGCACTCATCGAATGAAGTAGGTATATTCCAACCGTTTGTTTATTTAAGTCTAAGCTACGTTTTTGTCATGTATTGCTTAGTCAAATTCGTTACAGTTTTCAAGACAAAGCTGAAAAACAGTACAAAATGAGGTGAAAACATGATGATTTTACGCCATTTTTGATATTTTGATTATAAAGATGTGATTTTTTGGACTTGCTACTAAGAAATGTTTTGTAAGCTAAGCCAAGAGCAACCACTTCCTCAAAGAAGTCAAAGCGAATTTCCAAATAGTTAACGAGATATCCCAGCAAGCACTTTTATGAAGTTTCTGATCACACTTGAGTCTTTTTCGAGTCATCAGTCTGATTAAAATAGTCATAAATGCGCACGTTTGCTGATCATAAATTTTACTTTTGTCGGGAGAAAATGGTACCCTAGCCACGACTTTTCATGAAGAGTCGTTTTTAACCAGTTTTTCTGATCAGTTTTGACTCATTTTCGAGTCTTCGAGTCATTTGAGAGTCTTTTTGGAGTCTTTTTTTAATGAATCACATTTTGAGCAAATGCCTGAGTCATTTTCGAGTCTTCCTTAAATCGCACACTAAACATATCTCTTTGTCATCATCAAATGGTCTCGAAAAAGTCTCATCAAGGTGAGGAATCACCTAATGATCTTCCAAATGCTAAGTGGGATGGATCAGAAGCTGAAAACTTCAAAGTACAATAAAAAGAAAACGGCAGCTAAACGGAAAAACCCAGTGAAGGATTTTGTACTACCATTATACCCTTTCAGAATTTTTTGGTCTCGACTTGATCAACTTTGCACAGTGTAATCAAAATGGTTTGGGAATGTGTTCGGAAAATAGTTAATGGAACTAACTCCTTACAAGGAACAAGAATTTTAACATTTACTAAAATGTGACTTTTGTAGTATTTTGGAATTTTGGTTCCGTTTCTGTCTCAAATTTTCAAAGCGTTGCCATTAGGGTTGTCGGATATTTATAAAATATTTATATCCACCTTTTTTCGATATTTAAAAAGCATCATTTCGTTGTTGATAGTTTTTTGAAAGAACATCGATATCGATATTTTTAATAAATTGTCACATCTGTGTAATAAGCAGGTCTATTGAGGTAATTATGGTGTCATTTGACTATTTTAAGAAACTACATTCTGATTGCGTTCAAGTTCGAGAGATCGCAGCTCCAAAACACGGAAATTATATAGATTTATGAACGATTTCTATTCTTCCAGATAGCTGCTATTAATCATATAAATTCACAATTTACTCTGTATTTATTTGTAAGAGATAACTCTATGTAGTAGATGTGAAACCGGTCCTAAGTGTATTTTTTTAAGTTTAACATAAGATATGTATTTTGAACTAGCAAGTTTTTGAACACATGTTTGCACATAACTTTGAACCAAGGCTGCAAACCGGTCCTGAACCAAACCCCAAAGAAGCGGATTCCGAGTTCCTCGAACCCGACCGTGAACGAAACCATTCAAATATTTGAGCCCCCAAACCCCCTGTATACAAAAGAAAGGTTCGGTTCAATCAATCATTTAAGTCAATTTATTAACATCTCTATTTTTCTCAATATTATGAAACTATTTTATGGTATAGAACAAAATCGCTTGAATTGATAATTTAAAATTCTTTTTAGAAATCCAATATATATTGCGATTTCGAGAAGAAAGAAAACATTAGTCAAGTTTACCATCCTAGTATTTGGAATATAATTTTAACAAGAATCGCCCTGATGAAACCTTTTAAAGCTCTTTTGAAGATTAAAGAGATTGAATTCATGTCCGATTTTAAGATGACTCGGAAATGACTCATGTATATGCTCAAAACGTGATTTATTGAATCACGACTAAGAAACGACTCGCAAATGATTAAAAATATGACTGGAAATAGGACTAAAAACAACACTTGGAGAATATTTTCGGCTTGGGCACCATATTCTCCCGACAAAACTATCACTTTTGACTATTTTAATCAGACAGAGGACTTTAATCAGGCTCAAATGTGATCAGAAATTTCATAAAATGCTGGCTGAGTATGTACGTAGAAGGTGAGGCCTCCAATATTCAAAGACCAGGCACTTTTGAAAGACTCGCCTATAAATGATAACAATATGGACTTGACGATTCACATACGTAGCTTGGTAATCTGGACGCGTTCTGCTGATCAAATATATGTCTAAGTTATGACCGAATGTTGAGGCAAAAATCTGTCAACTATTGAACAATCTATGAAACCAGACTCGAACCAAAGCCTTGGGTTTGATCAGTACAGGAAGCGGTCTTTTCCACTTTACCACGGGTTTGAACCTCCGGACCGAACCTTCACCAAAATTTTTCTCGCACATTTGGTGTAGTTTAGCAAATGACCTGAAAAGCTGTAAGTTAAACATTAAAAGGTTTGAACTTGAATTTGACAAACAGTTTTTGTAAACAAACGCAAAACATCTGACAAAGCAGAGTGTCCATATTAATATTGTTGCCTTTATAACAGAGCTCGCAAATAACCCTCAACACTTTTTTCAGTGCCATCAGCCCACTGACAAAACAGAAAAAAACAAAGACGACTCGGTCTCTCACTGAGCAAAACACTTTTTTTGCCTCCTCATGTGTTTTCTGTTGAGCATTTTCGGTTGATCAAAACAAACGAGACAGACCGTCAATAACAACTGAGAGGAACACTTGTGAGCGAGCGCTCACGCAAAAACTGTCTTCAAATGAGTAAAACACAAAAAGTGTCATCAAAAAGTTGTATTTGTTTTGTTCGTGTGGTAGGCGGTGGGCTTATGTACTATATGTACAATGTACTAAATAAATATATTTAAATAAATATAATTAAATAAATGGTTTTTAGGCGTTAAGCAATCACCAAAAACTAATATTTTCTGCATTTCGTTTGATAGGTTAATAATAATTAATTTCTCCACACTACACATATGTACAAAGATCGTTGACTGAGACACACACAGGCATCCCAGTCACAAACTCACTTACATTCTTCAAAGACACTTTGGAAGTCGGCAGCTCTCGGCAAAACGTTCAGTGAAAGACATAAGCAAAACAGAAACGAAAAAAGCGATCTTTGGTTGAGCGAAAACAGCTATTGAGCCAAACAGAATTAAAAGTGTCTTTTTGCAACCTCTTTTCGTTGTGTCTGTAACAGAACAGTTTTACACAGACACGCTGATAGTTTTTTTTGCGAGCTCTGCTTTATAAGCATTTCTAAGGAGTTTTAGGGCTAATCTGGAAAAGAGATTGAAACTTTGCTAGGGAATGTTGCAGTCGGTTTTTACTTACTTTTTTGATAAATGCTGAACTGATTAAAGAAACTCGCAAATATATTTTGGAACGTAATCTACCTTTTTAGAAAATCCCAATAAGATCAGACAAAAAACACCAAAGTTATGCACGTAAAGATTTCCGTTGCTTTACAGCATGTCTCCTCACGACCGCAATTGAATGAAAAAACACAAAATCCAGTTTACAGAGTATTTTATAGTCGTACTTTTGTACTTGTTTTATTTACTAAAATATGTAGAATGAAGTTCTAGGTAGAGGTATTTAAAATATATTTGCTTAAGCGTTATGGATAAATTACAAAATCAAATTGATATATTTAAAAAAGTTGATGCAGCATTTATTTTGGCTTCCTTCCTGGAAAAAAGAATATAAGGAAAAGGTTTCTTTAATGCGTTTGATAAACTATGATAGTTAATTCCCAGAAGCTTCCGGCTGCAATTTAAGTTTGCTCACAGGCGATTTGCAATTTGATTTATTGCAGTCAGCTGGTATGTATCTTGCAGATACTTTTAACTGACGGCATAAAAATAGGAACATTTGAGCGTGTAAAAGAGCTGTAACTTTGTAAGTTTGCTGGAACTCACCAATAAAAATAAAATGACGATGATGATGACGACGACGACGACGACGATGACGACGGCTGCTGCTTTGATCAATCAAGCGTCAAAATTATTGCCTGGATATGCCAGCCCGCCCGTGCCAGCACGTCAGCCGCAGCTCAAGGCTTGAGGTGGAGAGCGCGCGGATGCAATTATAACCATTTCCACGTGCCGCTTCATTGAGTTTAGTGCTCGAAGCGGGTCGAGCGGTCCAATGCAGAAGCCGTTACTTTGGTGTCCAAAGCTAAATAGAAATTTATGGCCCAGCAGCAACGCCCACACACAGCTGCTATGCCACCACCACCACCACCACCCCATGTAATCCCACACAAGCTGCAACTGTAATGAAAGGGAGAAGGAAATGGAGTACCCTGGGATAGAAAGTCACTGGCAAAATATTCTAAGCAGGGCTGACAACGTCTGAGCCTGAACCGATCTGCTTAGCTTTGATGCTGTTTATCAACTTTTTAACCCATTGTACTTTAGAGTGTGGATGCAACTTTCCGCATCACCCAAAGAGGTATTGCATTACGGTATGCGTTAGCCCATTTCGTCGCTACTGCCGCTTGCTGCAGCTCAAGTGCCCACTCACACAGCAGCAACTATAACGATGACGACTACAACATGGCCGGGCTTCCCCAGTAGGCCTATGCTGCCATGTTGTGATTATGCGCCCGGTGTGGCGCATAATGCAGCTAATCTAGGGAATTAGGTAAAAAAGCTGACAAAAGGCAAACAAGCGTTGTCCAAGTGGATGTTGTTGTTGATGTTCCAGTTGCAATTTCGTATCCTGTTACTAAAAGTAACTAGCAGCAGATACTCTGAGTGACTCAGAGTCGCGCTTATCGCTGGGCAAATGTACTTTCTTCTTCTTCGCCTTGCTCCTCTGCTTGTCTACTGTCAAGGATTTAAGGCCCTGCAACGAAACGAAAGGCGCATCCAAAGTAGCTAAGCGAATTAAAAAGTAAACTCCAAGTAAATTAAATGACAGCCGGGGATAAGGAAACAGAGAGACTGGAGGAGCTCAGCCGTTTGATAAGAAGAAGCTAAGCCCCGGAGATGCCGCCAGCAGCAGCAACAGCAAAAGCAACCGCAGCGAGAAAAATGTTTTAAAATGAAATCACTTTTAATGAGTCATTCAAGTGGCACGAAGACGGCAACAGAGTCGACTTGACTAGCCAGCCAGGCAGCATAAAAATAATAATTTTTACAGCGCAACAAACAAAACAGCAAAAGAAAAAAAAGAAGAAGGAAGGCAAAGGCAATAATAATTTCGCGTACGGACAGTGCATAGTCGCCAGGAAGCGTCAGTCGCCAGCGCCACCTCCTCCGCCGCCGCCTGCCGCCTCCTCCTCCTTCTCTCACAGGAAATCACAAGCAACGAGGCATCCAATGCAGCAACAAGTGTTGCCTCCTCCGGCCATTTCACTTTGCTTTTCATTTTATTGCTAATTTTTTTCTGCTGCTGCTGCTGGAGAGTTTTGCAAATTATAACGACAGCCTCTCCCAGCCCTCCCCCACCCTGTCCAAGATACGGAATAGACATTTAATGAAACGAAACGACAACAAATTGTTTAAACATTATTTGCGCTTTCATATTTCAGTTGGCGGCACTTCCCTTTGCCGTTTGCCTTTCCTTTGCTCCTTTCTTGTATTTTGTTTTGTTTTATGCATTATTGTTAATAAACAGCCATTACAAAGCAAATAATGAGCAGTCGGAAGGAAGGGGGTGAATGGTGGCACAAAAAAAGGGACGCTTGTTGAAATGAAATTGAAATTGTGGGTTTGACAGGACAACTGAAAATCATTCACAGTCGAATGGGTGCAGAGAGTTAAATGCCGGAGTAACTGGTACAGATTGTGGTATTATGATTTTAAAAGAAGATTTTTACAAGAAATTAATGATGGAAAACGTTACTAACACCAAGGGAAGCAAGTTAAGACGAGACGAGACACTGTTAAGCAAACGTAATCAATATGCCAAAAGATATGACAAAAGATATGACAACGTTCAGCCACATGTCCGAAAATCCCACTAATACCATTTGTTTTTTGGTCGATCTTATTGAAGAAACCAAAAATTGGTTCGATTTTTGTATGTTTTGTTGGTTTTGGCTCTCTTGGCGATCCCAAGCAACAAAATCTGCTAAAGATAAAACCGGAAGGTTCTTGAAACAGTTTATAGATGACCGGGCCAGCCTCGCATTAAACCAAGTTCAGCAAAAAACAGTTTCCTTAAAATACCTAGCCAAAATTAACCTGGACATGACAGCCGGGTGTTCTAGCAGCACACACAACACTGTTTCAAATGAACCAAACCCCTGTACTCACGCCCTAAGGTTTTTAGACCCAATTATACCTGGTATAATTTGAGCATCTCTCTCTAGCTCTTACCCTCTGTCCTTTTATTTTTTTCTATATGTACGTACTAGAGAGCTGCACGAGTGATTCCGGCATCGTATGATTACAGGTAATTATTATATACCCGAATATTTTGCGAATCTATATTTGAAGCTCGTTATTTTAAGTTCTTATTTCAATGAGGAATTTTATTCATAAGATACTGTTGGTAAAGCTGATATAACCCAAATGTTCAATGTTGATCTAAGGCAATTGATTGTACACAAGTGCCCATGGTCTACGAGCTAAGGCTTCGTTGGTGAATCTCTATTTACCATCTCTTAAGGACACATTTTCGTGGTCAGTATCTCAATAAATTTAAAATCTTAAAATTCTACCATGTGGTTTCCCATACAATTAAGATTCCAAGTTTGATCTCTATGGGCGGGATACTATACATTTGTCTATTGGATGTGGGAATATAGTATAACAATTGTAGTATTGTAAGTATAAAGTCGTTACACAGAGAAAAAAAAGCTATACGAAAATTTAGGATTTTCAACCCATAACGTTTCGTGTTGCTTTTTAACACGTCGCGTGTATGTTTTTCATTTCAACACGTTGCGTGTAGCTTTTCTGAACGCCGCGTTTAGATATTGAAGTCCTACACGTTTCGTGTAGCTTTTCAACACGTCGCGTGTAGTTTTTTTTTGTTTTGTATTTATTTTGTTTCAAAATTTTCTGTCACCTTGTGTAAATTTGGCAACTTTATTTAGATTGTGTAGATATACTCTTAACTTATCTGTTTATGTAAGTTTGATTGCAGGTGTAATGTGTCTGATTATGAGCGAGTTGTTTTGTGATGATATTAAATATGTTTGGTGTCAATTTTATTGAATGGGAGGTAGTTGCTAAATTAGTATATTTGTCTGTTCGGAAGCTCCCTAGGGAAAAGTTTTTTGAGGCGTCGTCTTACTCTTCTGGCTAGTGTGTTGGGGTGACTTCTTAGTCTCTCCAAGTAATCACCTGTAATCGAGTGTAGCTTTCTCATTTCAACACGTTACGTGTAGCTTTTCTGCACGTCGCGTTTAGCTTTATCATTTCAACACGTGGCGTGTGGCTTTTCTGCACGTCGCGTTTAGCTTTCTCAGTTCTCTTAGAAATGAGAAAGCTAAACGCGTAGCATGTGTAGCATTGAAAACAATAAAGTTTTTCTCTCAAGAACTACTTTTTCGACCGATCGGTCCGATGGCAGTCAAATTCTATAGTCCTCCGATTTGAATCAAACTTTTCAGAATTGTGTGGTTTCATATAATATTGATCAATAACAAGTTTGGAAGCGATAGCATTGAAAACAAAAAAGTTTTTCCTACTAAGACTTTTTTTCAGACCTAACTTTTGTATGGCAGCTATACCATATAATTGACCGATTTTCATCCAACTTGGTGGAATTATGTGAAAGCATAGAAAACTGATGAATAAGAGTTTTGGGGGCATTTGCATTGAAAACAAAAAAGTTTTTCTCACTGAAACTAGTTTTTCGACCGATCGTTCCTATGGCAGCTATATGCTATAGTCATCTGATACGGCCGGTTCCGACAAATGTGCAGTGTATTTGTACTAAAAGACTTTTTGCAAAGATTGATTAAGATAGCTTTAAGACTGAGGAGATAGCATAGAAGCAGACGTCCGTCTGCGATGCTTCCTTCCATGCGTTACAAACATCTGGACAATTTTAATATACCCTTTACAAGGGTAAAAAAACTTTTAAGAGGTGTTGCTACCAGATACCTCTAGTTTTATAATTTATTGGTACCGTTCATTGGACTTACCAAAAGTTGATTTTCAAAGTGCGACTTTGATATAATTAATATAATATTATTTATCTCTTATGTGTGTGCTGAATCTTTACCTTTTTGCAGGATTTTCCTAATCTGTATTGTCCTTAGATCTTGAGGTAGATCATTAAATAGTAGAATAGCGGCTATCATGACTATCCAAGCATAATATGATATAATTCCACCTTGGGCATGTTCAATTAATAGTAAGTTTCCATGTTAAGGTAGAATTCGAGACACGATGTAAGAGTTCTTAGGTTGAACCACGAATAAAGGCAAAATTTAGTATTAGGATATATTCTATATACAATAGTTTCGTCCGGTATAAATCAAATAAAGTTTGGTAAAAGCGCATACAATTAATAAGTCCTAATATTAATGGAACAGCCTATATCAGTGGTGCCGAAGCCCATTCCGCTAGCCACTCATTCGTTGTTGTTTGACGCAAAGGAATAGCTGGCTCGTATACGAGGCACGCTCGCCATAAGCCTACATAAAGCATTCTCGAGTATGGATCATGTGTGTGGTCTCCGCAATATTCGAACCATCAAGATAGAATTGAATCTGTGCAAAAACAGTTTTTATTGTTTGCTCTTAGTGGTCTGGGCTGGAATGCTGAGGTACGTTTACCATCGTACTCTAGTAGACTTCTTTTGATTATTAACCTTAAAGTTATGCTTGGAGTAATCTTTATACATAGACTAATTAATGGTGAAATCGACTCAA
This sequence comes from Lordiphosa magnipectinata, assembly GCA_037044535.1. NCBI lineage: Eukaryota > Metazoa > Arthropoda > Insecta > Diptera > Drosophilidae > Lordiphosa > Lordiphosa magnipectinata. The sequence continues at coordinate 84,434 of JBAMBO010002920.1, forward strand.
CTGAGTTGGTTGGCCAAATTAACCTCAACGTTCCTATTAGACCGACTCGTAATTTTTCTCCTCCTATCACTAAATTGTTGTAATACTAACTATCCTCCTCTGTGTTGATTACACTAAACTCTACCGAATAATTAACTCGGAAGCTTCTCTTCCTGCTATAAAAATTTATATTTTAACTTATTTAGCCCGTAGTTAACATTACTTTCATGTTCTTCCTTCGCGATTTCGTGTCACACGTTAGTGGCTGCGCCTCTCGGTCGGTTGGGCGGGAGGTGGGCTGCTATTTTGCCTGGGGTTCGCGCGTAACAAGCTTTGGCTTGGTGTCGCATGGGCCACTTAGCTTCCTTCCATAAAAAAAAAAAAAAAAAAAAAAACAAATTCATATGCGTGCTCTCCTCTCTTTCTATCCGCGCTAAGGTTTTGTTGATGGCGAGTGCAGACCTGCTCTCTTCTCTCTTTCCTGTCTCTGGCAAACTGGAACGCAACAACAATGTTGCTTATGCGTTCTCAGCGCTCTCCTCGTTCTCAGAGTCCGAACGCTTTTCGCTATTCACGGCGGCACACACACACATACAAACAAAGATCGGTTTCCTCTTTCTATTTCTTTTGCTTGTTCTTGCCTGAGATTTATTGTGTGCATTTGTATTGGTTTTCACGTGGCCGTAAGCTCATTCTGGGCACCTCTGGCCTATATGTTTCAGAACTTCGTTCAAAAATTTGATGAAAATAGATACAAAACGGACGGACGGACATAGTTAAACGAATAAACTTGGCATTTCAGGCTCAGGGAAACTTTTTTTCTAAGTGTTACAAAAATCATAAAATTTGTATAGTAGAAATTCTTTTTTTTCAGAATATGTTTAAAAATGCTACAGCAAACAGTTTCAGACCACTTCTTTCGCTTATTATTTCCCAACGCATCGAGCTGTGAATGATTTCACTTAACGCTCTTTGGATATAACAATGTTGTTATCATTTAATACTTATATTTTCCTGTCATTTAATTTCTTTTTCACTTCTGGTTGTGTTTTCTTCATTGGAAGCGACGAGGGGAGGGTGATGGGTTTTTATGGTTCTTTGTTTCGAGCGCCAAATGCTTGGAAATGATTTTGTAAAACGTGCAATGCCAAATAGAAAATCATCATAATTTTCCTTTATTACGAGAGTTTTTACCCATTTTGCTAGAATGGAGTAGACGTAATAGTAGTTGTTGTTGTTGTCGTTGTTTTGATGCTTTTTATGGACAAAGTTTGTGCAATTTAATTGCCATTGTCATGACTGGGCTCCCCCGGCCTGATGGTAGAGTCATTGTTCTTTCATCAACTTTGTCGGAACTCCTTTGATTTGTTCTGCTCCTCCACTCGGTCATGTCAGTTAAAAGGTGGCTCTGAACTTTATAAGCCAAAACATTTTTGAGTTATTAATGAAAAGTTGTACGTGTCTGGCAGTCTAACCTGGTTGAAAGTTTTATACAAATACAAGTGCTAACTAAATGTTATGTTTTCATTATGCACTGGAAAAGTTTTCGCTTCCAAGTTCCCTCTGCTTTATTTTATTAGTTTTAGCTAATTTTTTTTTCTCCTCACACGCATTTGTTTACCTAAAGTGCACTTTTTAACTAACTTGTCTAACGCAACTAATGAAAAGAATTGTTATTAGTTTTGGTCCAAACGGCAGCAACTATCCACTTGAAGCAGGTGCAAAAAGTGGCAGCTAACTTTGTCCTGGGATTTATACGTAAACATTGGACAAACAACAAACAGAATAAAAAAAAATTGTATATATATATAAATGTGTGTGCGCGCAACTTGAGAAAGTAAATAAATATTTGAACAACTTCTTATGGCCAACTATTTGTTTGGCGTAAAAAATAAGAAAAAACCAAATACAAAGTTTTTATGCGAACTTAAAGAAAAGGTGAAGCCATTATGTGAAACTTTTCTTGTATGGAATTGGCAAGTTTAGGTTTAGATTTGGGGGAGGGGGAAATGGACAAATTGAGAAGACCATTTCAGAGCCAATTCAACACTTTTTCAATTTTATTATTTTTATGAATGAACGAAACTGCCTTTGCCAAGGCACTCTGGGACAGAAACAAACAAAATTTGCTCATTTTTTTTGGAAAAAATGGTGGAAAAATAGTATTTTGATACTCTGTACCAATTTACACAGAGTATATTAAGTTGGTGCAAAAGTATGTTACAGAGAGAAGGAATCATTTCCGACCCTATAAAGTGAGTCGCGTCGAGGACTTTCATTTGCCACTCGTTGTAGACTTTCATTTGCCACGGGGTGTGGACTTTGTGGACAGATTTAGCTTCGCGACGTACCTTCATAAGTATAAACGATCGTCTGGCAGGCTGAATAAGATCTGAAAAATTGGTCGGATGCTTGACCAACCTGAGATCGGTTACATGTACATAGGTGTAGAGTCGGCTGAGTGCAGTGTCAAATCGGCGGGATTGTTGAATGATTGACCAATGTTGACCTTGATTGTGGACATGCAGGTGCAAGCAGTAGTTGTGGGCAGCATGTGGACAGTTGGACGTGCAAAGAGGGCGAAAGTAGTGTCACGTCAGCGATTGAAAGCGGGCACATGTTCAGAGTTATTTGCACAAAAAAAAAAAACACCCTTCGCCGTCTGCATCCATGTGTGTGTGTGCACTGGCTTCGCTGGCAGAGTTTGAACGTATGTGTGTGTGTGTGCGAATGCGACAAATTGTCCCTCTAGTACGGCTGGGGTCAGTCGCTGTATTTTTGTCAAACTAGCGTTGCTCTTTGTACGGTAATGCGCCGTGACTCAAACGATTAAGACCGAACCATGATACAATAACCAATGTGTATGTAATGTGAAAATCGCTTATGTCGCTCCATGCATGTCATTGCGTCGAACGAGCGTCGCTTATGTCGCTCCATGCATGTCATTGGGTCGAACGAGCGTCGCTTATGTCGCTTCTCTGCATGGCATTGAGTCGACCTAGCGTGCCTGGCGAGACGTTAATGTATTGAGCGGACATCGCATTGTGGGTCAACGACAGGCACAAAATCGTCGACGGAACGTTGATACAGCGTCGGTCGGCCGCACTAGAGCGGCGTTGCTGGTTCACAATGTGTAGAAGAAATTCCATTGTTCAAAACAACATCTGGGCTGTTGTTGCAGGATGCTAATGCTCAAGTCCTGGTTATACGAAGTTTTCTCGATGATCGCAAGCTGTGTGCTGTTCCATGATTGTGTCTCTCCATGAGCGGCGAATCGCATTTTGTGTGTGTGTGTGTGTGATTACGGGCCAAAATTTGTTTAAGTGTATGCTGTAGATGTCGTTAGCATGTGTGTGCGGGCTGCTGGCGTGTGAGTGTGTGGCATACTCGCCCAAAAAGCCTCGAATCGCTGTTTCTGTCGAGAATCTGGCTAGCTGTTGTCGAAATAGTGCTAATTGCTTCAGTTAGCTTGATGCTGTTTGAATTTGTTGAGCGAAAGCTGTATTTCGACATGAATTTTACAATGGCGTCATCAGGTACAGAGTATATTACAGTCGGGTTTGACCGACTTTCTTAGTTGTTTTTTTTTTTAATATTTTTTCTGCTTCATATTTCTGACCCACTGTGCATGGTCGAGTACTAAAAAACCAGTTGAAATACGACACCTTATTGCCTTAAATGCTGATCGTTTTTGTTATATGTTCAAATATTTAGTATAATTCGTTAATAAAAACCATTCAAAGTTATGTTTGACTAGCTCTAAAAGCACTCTAAATATGTCTTTCTTTGTTCCATATTAAGTTACCAATTTGTAGTCAGTTTTTTTATTTTTATTAACTGATTTAAATCGTTGACTGTTGCTATTTTTAGTTAACCAAACGCAGATAATTAAGTCAACTTTTTGGAACGGCTGTCGCTTAGCTGATTGATTGACTTTATCTGGCTGCTTGTGAGGGGTTTCCTTATCAACACTTTCAGTTCAAGTCAATCTGCAAGATGCTGCATCTTAAACTACAAACATATGAAAAAGAAGCTAAGAGAGAGAGAGAGAGAGGGAGAGAGATTAAAACAAGTTTCGTACGTGTAGGCCGCCCCAAGGAGTGCCATCTTTATAGACAGGTTAAGACAACTTCCTGCTGTCGTACACCACATGAGTAGATGCTGAGAATAAAAGATAGACAGGGACCGGCAGTTGAACAAAAAACAAAAAAAGGTGCCACATTAATATACAACCAAGACAGGAGAGAAAAAGATCAGATCAGAAAAGATTTTAGTGTTAAAAAGCTAATACGATTTGTTGGGTTATTAAAAGTGCTCATTAAAATATTAATGATCCATGAGTTCGTAATAATAATTTCAATTTACAGCTGTGCTTGCACACGTAATTTTTGTTGATCGAAACTCTTCGAATTCTTACTCAAGAATATGAGTAAATAGAGCGTACCAAGTTCGTGCAGATGTGTGTAACAGTCGAATATAAGTATATTAAAGAGTTAACCAAGGGCAGAGACTAACAGCAGTACAGCAGAAGCTGTCCGAAAAAAAGTGAACAATTAGCAGTCGAGTAAATAGTTCGTAAATCAAGCATCACAATACTAAGGCTGTTTCTAATACTATGCCCTATGTAATTCTAAATCAGACTTAATAAAACTATTAGTTTCTTTACCGTAAACCCAAGAACATTTCCAAACTGATCCTTTAACGAAAAAAAACTGATTAGTTCAATTCGCTGTTGTCAAAATACTGTCCGTCTGTCTAACTAAGTGGTGTTCTAAATGCTAAAAGCCTATTCCATGGGATAGGAACTCATAATTCTGCCGGCATCGCAGCCGACTTACGTATAGAGAGAGAGAATACGTGTGTTCTATTCTCTCACGAGGCATTTGATCGTTTGCTTGTTGCTCATGTTGAAATGTCAAACCAGTTTACTTCGTGTTTCGCTGCTACGCACACAAGCGCAACGCTTGATTGTATGAGTTTGAACACCTAGATCTTGGATACTATAAAAGTTGAAGCAAATGAAATTGGTTTCAAATTACGCCTGAGATGGTTTAGCCGTAAGATCCAATTTTGTCATACTTTTTCCAGCATTTCGGCCGGTATCTCACCAATGGCAGCTGTAATGTTGTCTTCCAAGGATATAAATATGGCTGGCTGTACATGAGAGATTTCACGTAGAACCACAAAAAATAGTTTGGTCTAGTCAAATCACATGATCATGGTGGGCAATGGTCTGGTCCAAAACGTGAGATCAATTGCTCACCAAACTCATCTTTCAATTGGTTCATGGTTTCGCGTGCCGTGTGGCATGTGGCACCGTCTTGTTGAAATCACATGTCAACCAAGTCCAATTCTTTCAAAAATTTGACATAAACTTGATCTGCGTGCAGACAATAGGAGTCTACATTTTCAATTTGGTTGCTCTAGCTCTTCTAGTCTCTGAGATCTAGGTGTTTATACAGACGGACGGACAGACGGTCAGACGGACATGGCTATATCGACTCGGCTGTTGATACTTCATATGTTCGGAAATGATTCCTTCTGCCTGTTACATACATATGCACGACTTTAGTAGACCCTTTTTACTCTACGAGTAAGGGGTATAAGATACAACCTGTCGCTTCCAGTGTCAACTGCACACTGAAATGTTTTGAACCTAGCTGAGAGTGCACTGAGCGCCATATCTTTCTAGTTGTATCATGCAAAAAAATGTTCTTTTCCTGAATAATTAATATTCATAAGCTTAGCATACTTTGAAGGGCATTTATCATGATATTAAAAGTTTGCATAATCAGGCTACGTGTCGTCGCCATTTGTGAGGATATGCTCAGCCTGTCCGGGAATTGTAGTTGAGTAGATGCTAAGGAGAATGGTAATGGAGACGAGCAATACACGAGGTTCAACCAGATTTCAAAGGTTTCGGAAATTATTTGTAAATAAATTTCTTTTTAAACTTTAAAGTTTTTGCTGGCTCGAGGTCACGTTATGCTTGCACATAACTATAAAACGGGAACACATACACATACTGCCAGCGTAGCGCTGAATACTATAAAATTCCCAAGCGATTATGGCAGCGCTGGCATAAGAAGGCAGCTGCTGGCTGGCAGTAGAGCAGGCAAAGACCGCTGATGATTGGGCAGAGATGCTCAGGAAACAGCTCCTTTGTGGTGTGGTGTGTTCCTGTTTTAAAGTTATGTGCAAGCATAACGTGACCTCGAGCCAGTAAAGCTTGAAGTTTTGATTAAATTAGTCAACATTTTAAATACTATACTATCTACTATATTTGTCTTATTTGCAAAGAATAGCATTACTTACCTAAGGCAAAAGGTATTAAAATCTTCCTAGCTTAGCGCTGCAACCTATGAAGCGAGAGCACACCAGAGTAGCGCACCCAAAACCACATTGCATGCAGTTTCGATTCAGCTGTTTCCACCAAATGCTGGTTGTGGTACATCCATCAAGTGTCTCGACGACACTTCGCTTCTCAGCTGGTTCTCACCCGCATTTGGATATGTTGAACCCCACTAAAGATTGTGGTCTGAGAACACACACAGAAAAAATAAAACCAAATACAGATTAAAATATTTATGCTATGCACACATAATTTGATTAATAGTGGCGGCTAAAACAACAACAATTCTGATTATATTAATGTGTTATGTTTTTACATGAATTATTTATGATTTCGGTAACTGTAATAAGGCATTTTCAAATTAATATTATTCAATTTATTTAATTTTTTTTTTGTTTGCTGCTCATCAATTTGTAATGAGATCGCCAAAGCTGAAAAAAAGTTAGCTGTTTGTTCAAATGCTGGAAAAATAAAAAGAAGAATTGGTTATAAATTATGTAAGCTGAAAAATGAAAATCAATGGATTAATTATTATTTCCAGCGTTGAGTCCAAAGTCCACAATCCAGAACCAAACCAAACTACAACAAATCGCGCAAAGCCTGCGAAAGAAAGAGATGAAAACAAGAACATTTGGGAGGGAAAGGAGCTCTGGGCACGCACACACACACACACACACACACACACACAGGCACTGAAAAAACATTCAAGCGAAGCTTGGAAAAATACAAAGTCCGAGAGGAGCTAAAACACAGCCAGGTGAAAATGGATTCTAAAAATTGGGTTAATTGATGCTTAGTGTTTTGCTTCACTGTGTGGGTGGGCGTGGTTATTTAGTGCAAAGTGGCTAATAGTTTTTACCACCTCCCAGCGGAAACGGAAACCGGAAATGCGCACAAGGAAATACACACAAAATGCCAAAATGGCGACGTCACAGGAAGAACGGGGAAATAAGGGAGGGGCAGATGAAGGTGGAGTAGAACACTTAACCTAAGCCATATACATGTAATTAGCATTAAACCATTGTCTGAAATTATACACACCGGGACTACCCAATTCCGTGAGATTGGCATTCAATGTGCCCGGTGGTCCAGCGCCCGATGCTCCACCGCCTCCTGCACCAGAGCCTCCCGCCACATCCAGCGCTTGGGCAGAGCTCAGCAGTAGCAACAATTGGAGTATCGACATCGACATCGATGACGCCCTAATAGTAGTCCACCTCATTTTGCAATTTGGTATTTTGGCTATGTGTTTGTTGTATTCCAGCACCGGCATCAACATGTTCCATTTGTTAATGCTCCCTGGCTGGCTCCTTGGCCCAGATGGCGTTAATTGTGAATGGACGCTCTGCCAAAGGGGGATAAATGGAAGGGAAAAGAAAAATTTTTATTAGTATGGAATTGAAAAACCATTGACGCAGCAAACAATCGACAGGAAAACCCAGAAAAAAGCTTACTTCAACAACATTTTGGTGGTCGAACCGGTTCAATTTTGGTTTAAAACCATATATCAGAAATTTCTTAAGCTTTGAACTTCTCCCTTTTCAAAAACTGTTCCGAATTAGTTAAAAAAGAGGTTTGAAAGCGTTTCGGAGCCAGAAATGGTTTGAGCTATCAACTTGAAATTGAATGTATAGGTTGATATAGCGCAGAAAGCGCGTCACTTTTACCAGATTAAGACGATTCAAAAGTTGTTTAGAGGTGAGAATTTGAATTTCGGTGTGTGGGTTGGGGCAATACTGTGTAAGATATTGGTTTTAGTTCAGGACCGGTTCCGAACCAGTTAAAAAAAGTCTATTCACACCGGCCGCAGCTTCGAAAAAACTGTCGAGTAAGCCTAAAATTTTGAGACAATCCCAAATACTTGCGAGACATTTTGGATAGAAAGCTACTCTGGAATGACAACATAAATGACCTCATAAAAAAGGCAACAATTGCTCTTTTCTCATGCAAAACGGCTATAGATCGAAAATGGGGTTTTCGCCCATATATAGTACATTGGCTTTACACAGCCTTAGTACGCCCTATGCTATTATATGAGTCACAAGTATGGTGGCCAGCACTTTGGAAACAGTTTGTACTGAAAAAGCTTAATAAGGTACAGAGAAGTGCTGCGATATGTATGAGCGGCGCGATCCGAACCACACCAACGGAAGCGCTTAACACCATATTTCATCTCATACCACGAGACCTTGTAGCAAGACAAATGGCTATCACAACAGCCCTCAGAATACGAGAATCCGATACCTGGAAAGGGGGTAATTCCGGACACTCCACTATACTTAGCTGCCAAGCGGGTATACCGTTAAATACAAACTACTGTATACCTCAAACGACGTCTACATCCCAAGCCGAAGCGAATGGGACAACCTTCCCCATAGCAGAGCTAACGCCATCAACATCTACACGGATGGCTTTAAGCACGACGAATAAGTAGTAGGGGGTTTTCTTCCCCAACCTAGACCTAAACTTATTGTTGCGCCTTCCTGATCACTGTGTACCAAGCAGAGGTGGTAGCCATCCAGAAAGCTGCCAACTATCTTAGCAAACTTACGGTCAAAGAAGGAAACTTAATTATATACTCGGACAGTAGAGCAGCTCTCAAGGCCTATCCCTAAACGAGATTGGCCGACATTTCAGTCTTCACATAATATAGGTGCCTGGACAACGGAACATCTGCGGATAAGCTGGCCCCACTAGGCTAGACTAGCCGACAACCATTGAGCTGCTCCCAGAGAAGAGCACGATAGGGATGCCTATAGCTACCTACAAGCTTCACATAAAAGGCGAAACACTGCGTCTTGCTACGGATAGGTGGAAAAACCTGTCCTCGTGTTCGGTAGCAAGACTTAAGTGACAGGCATTCAATCAAAAACGTACTAACACACTTTTGCGTTACATAAGGGAACACCTAGCGCTTCTGGTAGGTGCCCTGACGGGTCACTGTCTTATTGGCAGACACGCAGCACGCCAAGGCGTAGCACACCACGATTTCTGTAGAAGTTGCAGATATGAGGAAGAGGAGGAACCGGTACAACACCTTCTGTGCCACTGTCCCGCTCTGAGTAGGTGGATACTTATGATTCTGGGTCATCCCCTCTTAACCAATCTCTCGGAGACATCAGAGCTAGAGATCCCAGCTCTACCTAAGTTTATTCTGTCCACACAATGGTTCAGTATTGACCCCCTCGGGACTAAACGGTTTAACAGGGAATATATGGCATCGCAACATGGCCCATGTGGCCAAAGTGGGCTCAGCTATCGCAACCTAACCTAATCTCTGTTTAGAAATATAGAATAAGAAATTTTACTGGTTCAAGACTGGTCCCGAATTGTGTTCTATTTGAAAAGATTATTAAATCCATAGATACAATTGTTGTATGTCCTGCAGAGCCGCATAGAATGGGTTTTAGAAAAAGTTCCTTTAAAAAAATTAACCGGAATTTGGTTCCGAATTCCCTATCAATAATAGAAAAACATAAATTCATCACACAATACTTTTAAATTCTACAAAAGATACGGTCATGTTTCGCAGACCCAAAGTTTTGGTTCGCGCATTGGATCACAGCTTCTTAGATCATTAAAAAGTTCTCCCTCTGTTTTCAAAACCGAACCGAGGGGGTTCCGGTGAATCGGGCTCAAACATTTATAACGTTCGGTCCATAGTCCTGTTTTAAGGGTTTCGTTTCTGCTATATAAATTTCTGTAAGCTGTTAAATTTGAGGTTTTTCCTGTCTCAAGTTTTGTAAATTGTTAATGGAATGGGGGGGCGTAGCAGCAATTACACTTAAATCGCACTGGCAGTTACTTACAGATACAAATGTATCTCACATAGCTAATGAAAAGTATCTTACAGATAACACAACACTGTTTAAGGAATGTTTATAGTGGGTTTTAATTGTTGATACGAAGGCACTTTCACTACGCTACGAAATGTATCTCAATGTTGCTAATGCTGGCCATTAAGGTTACTTTACACTTGTATCGGGCATCTAAATTGCTTTTATTTAATGTATGACCCGAGTCAAATTGTCGAAATTACAAACACTTTAGCAAATTTTCACATTTTAGCATTTGGATGGCTTTAAATTATTGATTGGTGCGAGCGCGCGCGAGCTTTTGTTTATAGTTTTAGAAGGTGCCGGAGACACCTTTGCTGTTGCTTTAGCTTGGAGTTGTATCTTTTGTGTTGATATTTATGCATTGCACTTGTGCCCAGTTGGGAAGGGTGTTGTTTTATAAATGGCTCACAGAGCACACACACACACACAGACGCACAGCTGTGGCTACAATTTGTAACTGTAGCGCATTTATAAATGTTGGCTGGTGGTTCCCCTCCTCCTCCTGCTGGCAGTTGTTTACACGCGCAAGAAGTTTTTGTTGGTCGTCAACAAACCATCAAGCATTTGGCTCCTCCATCCATCCAACCATACGACCATTCAGTTTTGCTTATCAGGGATGCGGCGACGTCGTCCTGTGGTCGTATTTGATTTACCCTACGGAAAACGTGCTCACATGCGGTTCTCTTGAATTTTCCGAGCTCGTGTTCGCGTCTTTTGTTGTTTCAGTCAATTGCCGTCGCATTTTAAAAACGCATAAAATTGCTTTATGTTTGCCTTTCCATTTGCTTCTTTCCTCGGTTCCTTTATTTTTCGGCTTATCCTCGAGCGTAAATTTATGCAAGGCGCCTGGTAGTTAGGTTTGGTTGCAGCTGCACTGGGTGTCTCCGCCTCCCTCGCCTCGGGTTGTTGGGTAAGTATCTGTAAGTGGTGCATAAGTGGCAGAGAAATGTTATTGATGATTTATTTGCATTTGGCATTGATATATGCTAATGTTTTCCCTGTCTGCCTGGTCTGCCCGACCGAATGCCTGCCTGCCTGCCAGCCTGCCTGCTTTCTTTGTGTCTTTGTCTGTCTCAGCAGCAAAGGAAAAAGGTTGGATTATGTTATCTTTGGTTGGCTTTTCAATTTTTCATGTTTAAAGTCATTTTTATTTGCATTTCGTGATTGTCATTTCACAAATATTTGATTTAATTCCCTGACATATAATTAATCACTCTTCACCTTTTACCCAGGCCCAAGTCCCCGTCCCCAGAGGGAGACATTCTACTTGCCTTCCCTCCCGTTTATTTGTTTATAATTAAATATTATTTGGCAGCCCAAATGAGACAGCCAAACGACTGAGGCGAGTGGCATTTATCAGTCATTCCACTTCCAGCTAGTTTCGTTTTTGTTTTTTTTTTTTTAATGAGTTACAAATTTGTTTTTTTTTTTCAGTTGTTTAATGGCTGACAGCATTATAGATTAGTGGCCGAAAGTTTTTCTAGTTTGCTCTCCAACATGATCTCTGGGAACTGTTTGCCTGGCGGCTGTTGTTCTGTTTTGTTTTTTCGTTGTTGTCGTCGACATTTCTTGTCTGGCTACTTGGTGGGTCTGGTGGTGGTCGCTGGCTCTGTCCCTTGGCTAATGTGTTTCATAGCTACTCTTTAGGTGTATTTTTCTGGGCTAATAGCTGTCGGGGCCCAAATAGAAGTAGCTTGAAAAATGTTTTCTATGTGTGTGTGTGTGTGTGTATGAGTGTTAATTTTGTGCGTGTGTCTGCTCATTAGGAATGTTGGTTTATGACTGTAAGAGTTGGCACCTTTTGCTAAAAGCTAGAAAACAGTTGAACTGAATTAGTTGAGACACAAAGAAAGGTCTTAGTTCACATGCATGGCAAAATTTCATGTCTGCAATACTTTAACATGTCGTGGGCACCAAAATTTAACAAAATTTTGGATAATCTTGGAAAAGTTATATAAAACCATATTATGGAGACTAATTGATTTTGTATAAAACTACTTGGTGAATACCCGGGCATAATTTCTTCAGGTATATTCTCAATTCCACTTTCACACAAACTTATCGGAAGTGGAATATATTCCCCTTCCTAGAGCCAGCTGACTTTTGGGTGATTTCTATGCTATTTGGTTTTTCAGTGTACATTTTTTGACACCTTAAGCATGATTCGCAACAAGTGGCAACGCCAAAGATGCTCTGTAAGGTTTGCCATTTTAAATGAAAATCGCTTGCAAATCATTCAATTTTATAATCAAAATTTGTGCTCTGTGAAAAATGTGTTTCGCAAATTACTTCCATTTTGTTGTGACAAAATTATGCACTAGTTTCACTATATTGGACATTAATACATTATCCCGCACCGAGAAAAAAATTGTTATATTTTCATATAAATTTCACTCCGATATGAAAATATATCAAATTGATATGTTAAAAATTTCAAATCTATATTTTTTAACATATCATTATTACATTTTAAATATCATTCTGAAACTATTCAATATCAATTTAAGTAAATGATATTATTTTGGATCAGAATGATATTAGTTTCTTGCCTAATGATATGAAAAAGTTTATATTTTTAATAACATAAAATGTATCATGTACGTTTTCAACAATTGAGCTTGTGTTATTCGACCACCTGGAAGATTGTACGTAATGACCTACCACAATGTCGTTTATTTGCTAAATGGGACTTAGAAAAGTTGAAGGAAGGATGACGAAGCTCATTTTTGGATCAATGGGTACGTTAACAAACAAAATTGCCGAAGTTTGTCTGAAGAGCAGCCAATTCAAGAAGCTGCCAATACACCCAGAAAAATGCACTGTTTTTTACAGTTTGTGAGCTGGCGGCATCACTGGACCGTACTCTTTCAAAAATTATGCAAAAATCGCAACTTTACAGTCAATATACACTGGGCCCGCAGGCCGAAATTTTGTTTGAAAAACTGGATAAAACGATTGTAGGAAATGATTTCGAATACACATAGCTTTTTTTTAGTCAAAACTTTTAACCTTTTCACAAAATGGTTTTTGAATGGCAGCCGTTTATAGTTGATTTTTCCTAAAATTGATGTAAAAAATAAAAAATTCATAGTCAAGACTAGGAATGCAACAGCTGCAAGATCTTGATTTTTTATTTTCGACTATGGCCTGATATCAATAAAAAACTATACAGGTCTGTTCTCAATTCCACTTCGGTTTTTGTATAAACGTTTGAATTGGCCATTTTTCTTATAAATATTTATATGGAAGGTGGCAAAGAAATCTGTGGTTACTAGATCAAGGCATTCTTTTTCTACGAATTAAATCCACTTGGCATTGAGCTGTCGGTTTCAACTGCTAAAGCAATTCCGATTTTACTTCAACCGGATCTAGTAACCGTAGATATAAGTGTCACCTTCCATATACCCTTATTAACATAGAGTTCAACTTACAAACGTTTTTTACGAAAACCAAAGTGGAATTGAGAACAGGCCTGATAAAGCCTAGTACTGAGGGTGTTAGAATTTTCCTTTTGTCACAGTATTTCATATAAATAGAAACACTTCCTGAAAGCACATGAGCATCAAAGAAAAGCCAATGGGTTTCTAATTATATAAAATACTGTGACGAAAGGCAAATTCGAAAAGAAGTTTACATTCGTAAGTGTTTACAAATTAACTAAAAAAAATCTTAAATTTTTTGGTTTTTTTTTTACATCTGGCGACTTTGCGTTGTGAGTGCCCAAAAGAAGTACCTCTCGCGATTCCCTTGCAACATTGCTTATTATTTTCTTTGAATATTGCACTATAGCTGAAGGTATGTGCTTTTCCACATTAAATCGCTTTTAAAATTGTATTCCCATTTGAAATCAAGCATCATTCTGTTATACAATTAGCCGAAGTCGTTAGATACGTTAAGTTCAATTTTTCCAGAACATTTTGTAAAAAAAATTCATCTTCCTGGCTAGGCTGTTGTAGAAATGCTGGGCATAACACTGGATAGGAGGACTTACTTGGTCTGACCACATTAAGCGAGCTGCGGCTGTCACTTATGCTAAGGCTAACAAATTGGACTGGCTCCTTAGATCGAAATCAGGGCTCTCAGTACGCGCAAATCATAATCATACCGACTTGGAACTGACCTGGGTTAACTGCCTCTGGGGTACTGCCTGGGATACCTCCATTAAAACGGTCGAGACGATGCAGAACAACATCTTGCGCAGAATGCTCGGTGAACCCTCCACCATCTATAAAGGCCTTGGCATTCCACCAGTTAGCTCCCAGATCAAACGCCACACCAGCAGATATAGAGACCGATAGGTGGCCCACACAAACCGTTTTGCCATGAGCTGGCGACAAAGAGGATACCGGAGACGACTCAAAAGGCGACTTTCGTCTGACCTTTAGATTCACGGAAGGCGACCATCAAGCCGTCTTCTCTGGCCGTCTCCCTGCTGCCCTTCATTATTCATAATTGTTTGCTTTTCCAGGAGATCATTGCAATACGACTTGGGCTTCATTGAAGGACGGAATATGTTATTGGAGTGCTAAGCACGTCAGTAGTGGAAGCAATCGCATCTCAGGGAGACAACCATGTATAGCAGAATAATCTCTGCGTGGCTTTTGCCAGACTCCAAGATCCAATAAGGTTTCATATCTGCTAGTGTCATTTATATAAGCGTATCCTTTTTTAAATGGTCTTTTACAGACACCTTACAAGATGGTTGATGATGAGTTACTTGGGCCCAGTATTAAGTGATTTCATTTAATTGTGAACGACGGACTTTTTCTTAATGGTCGAACTTGGAACTTCTTTGTCGCCGCAAGTCGTGGGCGAAATCTCCTTATGCAATCCTAAGTACATAACAACGAGATACCATGGTCCTAACTAGCGTTGGTCAACGAGAGCGAGGCCAAAAACTGACCGCATCGAGACCGAGTTATCTCGGATTTGCCTGGTTGAAGTGCCTTATATACATTGTTTAGATACTTTATAATGCCACATAGGAAATCACAGTGGTTAGAGCGAGACGGACATATTCCCAAATGTACCCACAGAGCGTAAGTGAAAGCGAAGAGCTGACTGAGGCAGCGGAAATTTTATCTCTAATAGTCATGGCTCCTTGTCAATGCGACTTAAGGCCTGTCAACTCTCTTGGCCTCCGCTTCGGCATGCGTTCGGCTAGTGTATGTGTTAGTAGCGAAATGTCTTCGGCCCCTTCGGTGTACCGGTGACCATCGTTGGTTCAAACAGTCGCTTCTGCACCTTCATCAAGCGTATCCATAGAACAAATTCACGATGGACCTGAAAAGGTGAACAGATTTCGCACACTTTTTGCAAGTTATCCCATATCTACCTTAAAAGTGAATCGTTTCAAACTAAGGTTGTTCTTTCAAGCTGTACTTTTCAAGAAGTATTGAAATGAAACAACATTCTCTTACATTTTTGACTTAAAAAAAGCTTCTACTGATTCTACCTGCATTCCTGCATTGGATATGTGTAGCAATTTAATCCCTTTTTACCACCATCCATCAAAAGGCAAATCCAATTCGCTTCAAACCTTTTCTTTTGCTTTTCAAAAGCCTTCGGGCATGCCACCGCCAACAGCACCAGCACCAGAAAATCCACTTTAATATCATGTAATCTCTTTAAATGTGAAACACAACAAGCTGCACTTCAATCAAACTCAAAAGTTGACTTTTTGACAAAAAGAAAAAAGAAAAATTCAGTTCGTGTCATGGCGAGGGGAGGAGGAAGAGGCTTGTACAGTTAAAAATTGTATAAATAAATCTATTTATATGAATTCATTACAAACATTTCCAGTAACCAATTTTTTTTTCAGATTTTTTGTTTGTTTGTTGACACGAGACAGTTTGCTGGGGTTTTTATTGCTTTTCGTACATATATTTTTTACAATCAAACATTGATGTCAGAATTTAATATGCTGTATAAATCGTTTTGAGCCATTGACACATTCATGCGTTCGTAGAATCTACCACTCCCCCCTCCTTCTATAAAACATTTATATTTACACACGCAACAACTTATACAGAGACAAGTTCGAATACAGTTACAGATATATATATATGTGTAAAAATATATATATATTTTTTGTGTATTTCTTTGTTTTGTAATATGTAAAAAATTTTCACTCTTATTGCTTTTCGAAGCTTTTCTCCGCTTCACATTTCATTTATTCTCGTTTGTATGGGTGTGTGTGCGTGTGTATTTGTGTGTACACTTCACAACTTAATACACTTTATTATTGAAAATATTTTTTATCACAAGTGAGTTGGTTTTGGGTTGGGTTCTTCCGAGAATTTGGCCCTGAGATTCGCATTGATTTGCTGCACTCGTTCCATGAAATACAAATACAAATAAAAACATTTCCCTATAGAAAATATTCATGTTGCATGTTGCCGACTTTTGAAGTATTTTTTTTTGGTTGCTGGAACTTTTGTTTCAGTTTACAACAATTTGTTTACTTTAATTTACATTTTTTGTTTTTTTCTTTTTTTTTTGAGGAGGGGAGGTATTTTATTCGGAATTCTATGCAAATGTTGTTTAATGAACTGCGTTTTTTATTCTTTCGGTCTCTTGATTATTTATGTATTTCTCGCTGAATTCAATTAGGCGTATGCCACGCCTGCCATTGGGCTCCCTCTTGAAGTTTATTTATGTTTCGTTTGGCTCATTTGCAAAAGTTTCTTCAGATTTTGTGTTCTCTGTATGTGTCAGTATGATAAATGATATCAATTTCTTATAGAGACCAAACACTCACTCTAGTCGGCCCAGTTGGTTGGCTGGTTTGTTTGTTTGTTGTATTCTGGCGTCATTTTGCCAATTTGACACTTTTAGCGGCGCGTGTGCCAAGCCAAGACACTTGAATTTCAAATGTATCTCTCCTCCACACACACACACACACAAGTTGCCTGACAGTTGAGCATATGAATTTTTAATATAACATTGAGGCAAGCGCAAAGCTCTTGGAAGGGGTGTGCTGGGGAGACTTATCAATATGGTAATAGGTTGAGAGTTAAAAGACAGAGACAGAGAAAGGGAGACGGCAAATGAAACCGATTTAAAATTGGGTGAGTTATAAAAGTAACTCACGATGATTGTTTTTTAAGTGTGTTTGCTGGGGGCTTTAAATTATTTACTTTCTTTTTTATTGGGCCTAAAAAAACTCGTATTGGATAATTAATGTCACATTAAAACAACGTTATTTTAGTTACGCGTGATGTGTCGTTTGGCAACGAATTTGCATTCGTGCTTAAGCTTAGTATTCAGAGAGTAACTAAGTACTTAGTACTTCACATAAAAAATAGAGGAAAGCTAACTTCGGCTCGACCGAAGTTTATATACCCTTGTAGCTTGTATAATTTATATGAATAAAGGTTTTAAATGATTTTCGTAGAACATTCTTAGCTGAGGTCTTTCCCAAACTCAGAAATAGATGGCGCCATTACTTTGACCATTTGCTTGCCAGTTTGTTATATGGCAGCTAAACAATATATTCTTCTGATTTTGACCAAACTTCCCAAAATTTTGTGGAAACTGATTATATTCATAATTGGAAAGCATAAAGACGCTACCATTGAAATCAAAAAAGTTTGGTTAAGATAGCTTTAAAACTGACGGACAGACGGTCATCAGCTCAATATATTATATATACTTTATGTTCTCGGGGATGCTTCCTTCTATGCGTTACAAACATCTGGACAATTTCAATATACCCTCTACAAGGGTATAAAATGGAGGATGTCACTGTCTCGAATTCAGACAAATTTAAATTTCCGTTCCCGAGTGACGGAAATCTCGTGGTGCCGCTTACTTGACAGGCGCAGGCGCTAACTTGACAGGCAGGTAAAGCTGATTGAATTCCGGTGCTCATAAGCAAAAAAATATAATTTGTAAATTTTCCGACACCTACCTGTCGGAATGTCAGCGGCTAAAGTTCAACAAAAAACAATCGATTGGCGTAATTTGAAACCAAATATTCCAGAATATTTAAAACAATGAACCAAATTCAAATGCAGGCAAATCATAGGGCACAGTGCAGTGTGACCGTTTCACAATTGGTGGTATTTTGGCGTTGAACAGTCACACTGGACCGTACGCTACCCCCCCAACGGAATAAGCTGTCAATTCCGCTGGCGGAAAGTTTAGTTTGACTGATTACTAAGCTTTACTTCGGTAACTTTATTTGTATTGCAAAAAGGCAGAAATATAATACAAATAAATCAAAGCCAATCTTGCAGTTTTGAGGGTGGAATCATTGGTACTTATTCCATAAAAAAAAGAGGCCCATGGTAAGGTTAAACACCTCTTAAACAAAACACCTTTTATAAGCCTTTGGTGTGTCCAGCAGGACAATTATGAATGTCTTAAACAGAAGCCAGATTAGCGCAGAGCCCTTTTTTCAGCGTAAGACAGGTGCTTCCGAAAACATAAACTGATGTCCATCATCTCACTCGCTGGCTCCGTTTTTTGCGTTTGCGGATGTCTGCCGCACGGGGGCAACTGGTGCATGCGACGTTTTATACCCAAAGATTTTTCCCCTGGTTTTATATAATTGTTACAATCGACAATTGATGGCGCAATACACAAAGTTGTCAAATCGCTTGACATACATTGTCAAAGAGAATCAATAACCAAACATAAAGCATATCTCATTTAGTTACGATCATTTATCAATATCATCAACCACCCAAGTATGACCTCATGCCACACATTTGTCGTTTTGTTTACTTTTTATTGTTTGGTTTTTTTTTTCGTTTTTTTTTTTGTATTTCAATTTGACCGCACATATATGGAAAGTCTTTTAAATTGAAAGCATTTGCCATATTGTTCTAATTGCTGGCCATTTGTTAAGCTCTTCCTCCCACTGAAACTGAAATGCGTGTGGTTATTTTGAAATCAGCTGGCACATTTGGAGGGGTTCTAATTGATATTAAATAACTCACACACGCACGACAACCTGTTACGCAAGAAGAATGCGTCGGCTTTTGTTTTGTGTTTTTTTGTATTTTATTTTTAATAAATGCAAAGCCATAAATAAACTGCTGCCGCCCAGGTGGAGAAGTGAGCGAGAGAAAACGCAAATTAATAAAGATCCCACAGAGCAATACAAAGGCGAGAAAAATCTTTTGTAAATGCGATGCCAAAACAATTTCTCAAATTTCACAAACGTTTATCATGCTGTAGTTTATTGTTTCTTTTTTTTGCCATATTTTATATATTATTTACGCATCGGCCTAAGGAACCACCGTGTCTAATTAAGCAATTTTGTAGCCAATCTCCAAGAACTGATTCTCGATTTGCGGTCAGAAAATTTCTGGTTTCACTAATTATTTATGGCTTTAATGATTATTTTTTATTTATTTTTTT
The DNA here is from genome assembly GCA_037044535.1 of Lordiphosa magnipectinata. Classification (NCBI taxonomy): domain Eukaryota; kingdom Metazoa; phylum Arthropoda; class Insecta; order Diptera; family Drosophilidae; genus Lordiphosa; species Lordiphosa magnipectinata. The sequence continues at coordinate 103,973 of JBAMBO010002920.1, forward strand.
TCAAACTTTTGTTTAATGGCTAAACAAGCTTTTATTTTATTACCTTTCTGTGTTCCATTTGGTAAGCTTTTTATCAGTTTTATGTACTCGGCCTTTTTATTGGGTAGAGATTTAAACAGATTTTTTTTTAGATTTGGGGAATGAACTGGTCATCAGAAGTTTATCTGTTACATTCTGATTTTAAATGCTCGTTGTGAAGTATTTAAAGTTAACCATAAATTGGGTCAAGCGAATCACAAAGGTTCAACATTTTACAGAAAGCAGGTTGAGTGCGTAGCTATTTTAGCAAACAATTTCTTTGCAATAGGGTATTCACCTGTCCTAGTAAAATGGTAAACTTCAAAAGTTTGCGACACATTAACAAAATAAGAAAACAAGTAAGAAAGTCGGTCAAGCTTGACTGCAATATACTCTGCCTGCAAGTATAAGAAGTTTTTGTCCAAACATGTCAAACCTCAATCTCTAAACATCTCTGAGAGATCTGTTTGTTCATAAAGTATAGAGTGTAAAAATTACCAACTTTTTGCTGTAATAATGTAAAAGACGAAGTGTTGTAAGTTTATTCAAAGTATCGACAAAAACTTGGTATCGAGTCATTTCGAGATTTTTGTCTCCACACCAAACAGTAAATGCACATCAAATGTACGTTTAGCTGTTGAGATGTACGTTGAGACATCTTCCTAAAATAGCTCTTAAAACTCTGTCACAAAACCTAGAGAGCCGACATCACCTACTCCAAACATACGCTGCAGGGAAAGTGTCTAGTTTACAACCAGAAATGTAGCAGTTACTTAAAACTTGCAACTGGTTGCAAGGACTGGAAGTTTTACACAGGCATGTCTTAGGCAGGTGACAATTGTCCCCGGCAGCAGCCATTTGCAACCAGTTTAATGCCGGACGGAATAGGCGGGATAGAATTGTACTTGCAGCAGCCATTTTCAACCAGTTAAATACCAGTTGACCTTTCTGTCGGTCAACTCACTCATCACTAATCAATTCGTTTGCAACGGGGTGACGGTATAATTCCGACGACATAATTTCGACAGATAAAGAACGACACAATTTCGAGCGAAATAATCTCGTTTTATTATGTAATTTCGAGCGAAATAATATCGTTTTTGTCTGTCGGAACAATGTCGTTTTGAAACGACATAATTTCGATCGAAATTGTGTAGTTTTTGTCTGTCGGAACCATGTCTGTTGTTTTATTTTGTCGGAATAATTTTGTTTTAAAACGACATAATTTCGATCCCAAATGTACTGGGCGAAATTGTGTCGTCGGAATTATGTCGCTATACCGTTTGCAGTTAAATTTCAATTAGATTACAACTATCTCAAATTAGTATTTCTAGGTGTAGGACAGGTTTTTTTTTGTTACTAGTTGACAATTTCTCTGCAGGGTAGTTGCAGTTTTCCTTATTGATGCTGCTTCTCCAGATGATCCCAAACGTAACAGTGCAATCACTACCACCTGTAACCTGTTACATTTGGGGTCGAAATACAGTCGACAATACGTCAGTCGATCACATTGGCTCTTAGTGACACGGAGCATTTGGAGAAAGTGACTGATTTGGACACACAAAACTTGGTTCCTCGCCCAAAGCTCGACCATCACTTCATCGACTGCATCATGGTCCATACCTAAAGCATTTTTTCATCTTTGATATTCATATTTCTTCCTGCTCGTATTGAGCTTCTATTTCATGAAGGGCCATGTCCATTTTTTGCTTATGCAGAGCTTGTTGTTGTGCATATTGTCTTGACATTTTTATTTACATTTACGTATTAAGCTTTGACTCACAAGTGACAGCAAAATTCACAGCCAGTCAAAAAACAGCTGGTTTACAATTAACAGGGTAAATCACAAGGGGGTGCGCTCACTAGCACATGTGTGGTAAAATTTCCAACTACGTTTTTACGAGGGCTAGTGAATAATCTATGTGTTTCGCCCCCCCCCCCCCCCCCCAGAGGGGGGAAAGATGTGTCTGTAAAAAAATTAAGAACTAAAATTTCTAAATAATATTAAAATAAAATATACTTATTGTTGATTTGTGATTGATTATTTCAGATCCATAATCTTTTATTTGCAAGCTAGGGGTTTCTTTTTCTCATTTCAAGTATTAGCAGAACCCGATAAACGAGTTACATTTAAATTTAAAGCAAATACAAGCTTTAAATAACTTATCAAAGAAATGGCTTGAGCTGTTGTGTTCCTGGTTAAGACATTTTTAGAAATCGAATCATCAATCGCAGTTTATATTATTTACTAGCTGTATACTCGGCGACACCTGGGTCCTTTGCATTGTCTGAATATATTTCTTATTTGAACCTATTCAAAATTGTTTGAAACCAGTTTTAAATTAGCAAAGTTCCCAAACATCTTTCCCGTTCATAGCTTAAAGAATTTCTGTGATATAAATGATTGCCTAATGTCTAAAATGAAAACCTACAGACCAATTTTCCAGATCACAGCCTAAACAATTTCGGAGATGTTGTCTTGAACCACCCGTTGAACTGGTTCAGCTAACTTTATAGTACAAGCCTACAAATCAAGTTTTCAGTTCTGAGACATAGCTTTAAACCCGGTTATGATCCAGTATAATGTCCATCTCCATATTATCAAAATACAGAACAAATTTCATTCATGTCAAGTTCATACCTGAAATAATTTCTGTGATATGGCTGTGAAACACTTTTTAACCGACTCAAAAACGGTTTCATATCGGTCTTGATACAGCAAATTTTCCAACTACATATTACCAACATACAAATTAGATTTCAAGTTCATAGCTTTAATTACTTCTGAGATATGGCTTTGAATTACGGAACGGTTCACAGACTTGGGACATAGCCTATGACTCTTTCCCGATCGACATGAACATACTTTAAAAAAATTCGTGAAGATCGGTTTAGCGGTTTAGAAAGAAACAAACAAACAAATTTGAATATATTTATAGTATAGAATTTGAGTATTGCCGGCTCTAGGTCAAGTAAAAGACACAAATATGTATGATGTTTTCCAATATATTTCGGTTGCTCCTCGGTAACCATCTTCAGGGACACTACAAAAATAATTTACCAATTACAATTTGACATTGATTCAATCAATTTTGATTGATTTACCAATTACAATTTAACATTGATTCAATCAAAATTGTTTTTGTAGTCCCTGAGATGGTTGCCCTGAAGATGGGTGCCGAGGAGCAACCGAAATATATTGGAAAACGTCATACATATTTGTGTCTTTTACTTAACCTAGAGTCGGCAATACTCAAATTCCACAATTTAGAAAGGTCGTTAACTATCAACTTTATATATAGTATATGTATAGATTTATATAGATTTGGAAAATAAACATCGTTTTGATTTGTAAAATTTTCGTCCTTGAAGACACCAAAAAAATTTGGTTTATTTAAGAAAGCGTAAAACTGTCACTTCAAAAAAGGCCTTGATATTGTTTCTAATTGAGAGACATAGATTTTTAGTTCAAGATTTGAAGTGGTCCCCTCACCGTTGCTGCGGTGATACCCATCGTGATTACTCGACTATCGTTCATCCGATCTTCATCATTCCTTAAAATTTCTAAAAATAAATCTAGGTTGGTGAAAATGAGCAAGCTATTTTCTATATTTTTGAACTTAAATTCTTGTTCTGTTAACAACTATTTTACGTTGTTTCGTCGACGAAACCATCCAAGTGTATTCCATATTCGTGTAAATAGTTTTATCCGCGTTTCCACCTTTCCCTTTATGGTTCTGAGTTTAGTGCTTCATTAAACAATTTTTACAATCGGACTTTTTGTTTTAGCATCTTTTCTCCTTTCCCCTTTTTCGTCCACCCTTCATCGTCATAAGTGCGTAATTTACTTAAGCTGCTTTTGGCTTAATATGCGCATTTTAATAGATTTGTTCCACTATCGTCAAGGCAATAAATTATAAAATGCCCGTCCGAGCCAAGTTCCAATGCAGCCAGAGAGCCTGGGCTTGCACTTGACTACCTACCTACCTGGTGCCTATCTACCTACCTACCTACCTGCCTGCCTTGCCCTGCCTGCTTGCCTGAAAGCTTTTCAACTTCGGCTGAGTGCCTCTAAGATGCAACTAATGATAACGGGGCAGAGCGTAGCTGGAGCTCGATTAAGCTGCTTAACTGTGGGGTGTGTAGCTTTTTGGGTGTAGCTGCCGCATCAGCGAGGTCGTCGTTGGCAACTGACAGCTCAATGGCCTCTCCCGACCATGTGTGGGTTGGAGTTTGTTTTGTGTCAGTTTACAGTTTGCTCCATTCATAATTATCACCGGTGCCTCACCTAGCCGAGGAGTTGGAGGCGGCGGCATCGTTGCGCTTTTTCACGCTTTGGCGGCTCATTAAAAGAGCACCGCATCCACATCTGCATCTACATCCTCTTGCCACGCCCCTTTTTATGCATTAACACTTTTAGCAACAAGAGAGAGAGAGAGAGATAGAGAGAGAGAGAGCGTAGTGGGCGGTAGGGGGCGTTGGTTTTGGTTTGGTTATAAATTATGTTTGGCTATGCACAAGATTGATAGTTCTCCAAAGGCCTCCTCTGCGAGAGGCTGCACAAATGCCGTTAGTTTTGATGGCGCTGCACGGCGAAATGTCATCTGCCCGTGCTTTTGGCCCGTGTCTTGTGACCCAGTTAGCCCAGCACCAGCCCCTTTAATTAGCATTTTGCGAGTGATGAGCATTGCGTTAATTTGTGGATGAGTGCTGATGCCTTCGCATGGTAATATGGAATATTGGGTGTCGTGAAGGAAGAGCAAGAGTGAAATTGCGGTGGGATATGGGAAAAGGATATAAGCCACTCACACACACACACACAAGTGAGATGTGGAACACATATGTATGAGCGAGGTTATGTGCTTACAGAGTCTTGAGCAAGGTTTATTTAAGAATATTTTATAAACCGTAACCGAAACAGTAACCTTTAACCGCTAAAAACACTTTAAGATTTGTAACCGAAACCGTATGTGTATATATATGTGAAAGCCGTCATCTTGACAGCTTGTCAGGTTGGCGTCGGCAACTTGACAAGTTGCGCTGTGATCTTGACGGTGAATGGAAGGGAGGAATGAACAGTTTTTATTCGAGTTTGGATACTTGATCATTTTGCTTGTGGACACTACTGTTACCCTAACATTTTTTAAGTGCGCGATGCCTTGATCATAAAAGAAGAATTTTCCGGGAATTGTTTTCTTTTGATATTGAAAAATATATAAGCACGTATGTTATTGAATTAAATAAAGAGCAATGTGATAAAGAAAATAAAGTTAGTGCCGTATCTTGGTGGTAGCTTATGCAGACGACATTGCTTTATTCAAATGCGGAAATTTTCTACAAAATAATTTCTTAAATAGAATAAATGAGTGCGTCGATATATGTAACAATGATTTGTAGAATGTTAATAAATGGGCTAAACGTAACGGAATATCACTAAATCCAGCAAAATGTAAATGCATAGTAATATATAACGAGAAGGCCAAGCTAACTTCGTCAGTGCCGAAGTTTTTATACCCTTGCAAATGCTGTTTTTGAAATGACAGAGTTTAAGAACGCTTACATAAAAATCAAAAACTTTTGTAACTAAAACCCATTTTCCGACATCTGACTTCGACCAAATTTCGCGAATTTTTTTTGAAAACATATCAAATTAACAATCGCCGAGTTAAAGAACGATAAAATTGAAAACAAAAAAGTTTTTCTCACTAAGACTCACTTTCCAACCTATGGCAGCCTTAAGATATAGTCATCCGATCTCGACTAAATTTTTCAAATTAGTTTGAAAGCTTTAAATATTAATAATCACCGACCTAAAGAACGATTTACTTGAAAACAAACAAAATTATTTTTCACTAAGACCCATTTTCCGACCGATCGGTCCTTTGGTCCGATTTTGACCAAATCTTGCAAATCTGCTTAAAAGCATATAATATTAATAATGGAAGAGTTTGAGGACGCTAACATTGAAAACAAAAAAGTTTTTCTCAGTAACACCCATTTTCCGACCGATGGTTCCTATGGCAGCTATAAGATATGGTCATCCGATCCGGTCAGATCAGACATATTAGCAGCGTGCAGTAAAAAGAAGACTCTGTGCAAAATTTCAGCTCGATAGCTTAAAAACTGAGAGACTAGTTTCCGTAGAAACAGACGGACAGACAGACGGACGTACAAAGCTCAATCGACTGGACTCGTAGCCCTGATCAAGAATATATATAGTTTATGGGGTCGGAAATGAATATTTTTATGCGTTGCAAACTTCTGGGCAAAATTATAATACCCTTTGCATGGGTATAAAAAGTCTCTAAGTACAACAGATCTACCTCGACTAAATATTTCTGGCACACCTTTAGAATATGTTGCTCAAGCCGTTAATCTAGGTATAACTTTTAATGGCACTCTGAGCTGGAATGAACAAGTGATTAAAGCCGCTGGAAAAACCCACAGAATACTAAGACAGCTTTCGTTGACTAAATGTTATTTGCCGACTAATCTCAGACTCCTTATAGCAAAGACGTACTTGACAGCTACTCTTTGTTATGGAATTGAAATATTCGGAAAATGTAACGTTTAATAATATTGCTAAGTATGTGTATAATAAGAAAAGAACTGACCACATTACATGCTTTGCCAGACAGATATATGACCTTGATTTTAAGACTTGGACTGATTATAAATCTCTGCTACTATTACATAAGATAATATACACTAGAAAAATATCGTATTTATATGACAAAATATTTGCCGTCTCAACGAGAACTTTGAATCTCATCGCAATTCGCCATACACTAGCGAGCTCTGAACGCCAATTTTTTGGAAACACTGTTCGGGTTGTGAAACCAACTCCCCACCCAAACTTGAAGAGTATTAGTAGTGTAACGCAATTTAGGGTCAAATTACATTCCTATCTACAAAATTAAATTATGTATCTTTGAGTTTCGGGTTATTTACAACTTCTGAAAAGCAAAGAAATATAAAAACTTTTTGGGCTCAACTGGGATTCGAACCGACGACCATCCGCACAGAACACGAATGGAATGTCAAAAATACTACTTAAATTTTCTCGCTCTCGCTCTCTTGTCTATGAACATGTGATCTCGAAGGGGATTGAAGTAAGCATATTTGGAATGATACAAGTTCGAAAGGTTTGGGCCAATCCCTGAAAGTTTCAAATGTGTAGAATATTCAGTAAGTTGAGAATGAATTTTTAAGCTCATGCCGGGCTTACTCCAAGATTATAAAGATTGAAAATATCCTGACAATTTTTTTTCTGTGTTGGAATTCTCTACCAGTTATAGCACTTCCAGCATGAGAAGGTAGCTGCTGAATTGCAGGTCAAGTCTATTGAAGAGATTTTAATAGCGATGTTGTTTGTGTACGGTTTTTAAAATTGTATGCAAACTAATGACTTGCTGGTTTGAAAGGTCGTTAAAAAATTAGCATGGAGTTCTTGTGAGATGCTTTTTTTGGGGCCAAAATGAGTTTAAACATCGAGCTAAAGTCAATCTTAGTAATTTTTGGTGCAGTTCTTTTTCGGATTGAATGTAGTTCGAGTATCGAGCTCAATATAATCTCGGGTGTTTTTGCACCAAGACGACTTTGAGATCAAATCAAGCTCTGAGGGATAAAATCGAGCTCGAATAACAAGATAAAATCAAGCCCGTGTGAGTTTAAGTTAGGATCAAGAAAAGAATTTCGGGATTGGAAAAGTCGTACTCAAATCAATCCTTCTCGTACTTGGTTTGAGAAAATCCGGGCTTGACCGACTTCTGACATAGTATGGGATTGATTTAAGCCCGAAAATCTCAGGTTTTTTTTCTTCCGAGTAACCCAAAACGTTATTTTATTCGGGTTTAATCTCTTTTAAGAAGGCGTTAGTCGAGTACACAGACTACCAATTACCTAGTTTCACATAAAACTACACACATCCATTTCAAGTTTTTGGGCACCACAAATTTCACACGCCACATAAAACAACAACAAATTTAAAGTCAAAACCATCTCATTAGAAATTAGATTGAAAATCATTTTTAATAATCAGACAAACAACAAAAAATTCATCCAACAATTTTATTTATTTTACATATTCCACTAATTTGCGGCGTAACTAATTAATGGGTTTTGGGGTTCATGGGGCAGGCAACGCGTGCAAATATGGGCAAGGCAATAGCAACATAAATAGTAGCAATAACAACAATTTGTATGTGAAATAAATAAATTGATTGGACTTGAACGAGTCAATTTTTTTTTTTCGTTTTTCGTTTTTGTTGTATGCGTTGCGGCTGATTGGTTTTGAAAACCGTTTATTTCAAATTTGTGCCCACTAATTGACAATTAAGCAGGAAATACATAGTTTGCAACAACAATTTCACTTATTTTCTAAATTGATAAAAAGCGCTTTTCCTTCCTTTTTGCAGGGGTGTGGTGGAAGCATGCCAGCAGACATACCAGGAGGTTACAAAAAAAAAAGCTAAGCGGCTAACTGATTTCCGAACAAAACTTTCAACTTATTAAAACTGCACTTGCCACGCAAGCCAATTCCTCCTCCAACCACTGTCCAACTCTCCAACGGAGGCGCTCAAGTATGTTGAACACGCGTCAAGTTCCTGAGGCAAAGTTTTGCGTCAACTTTTTAGACCCCGGACTCTCGACTCCTGCGACTGAAGGTGAGTTGGTCTGGGCACTTAGAGCCAGAGCCAACGTCATTGACAATAGCAGCAGCAGCGGCAGCCACAGCAACAACAATAATTCTAATTAAAGTTTTCAATTTGAAGTTGGGCTTCCACCCGAAAAACTGTTATCAGAGTTTTGAAAACAAAGCAGAGGAAACAATGCAGAGCCACAAACAATGGGACCACGCACAATGCATAGACCTTGCACCCCCAAATCCCTAACCACCAAAACCCGAACTCTGCCAGAGACTCTATGGGCTATGTGTAATCTAATAACAAATAACTTTAGGAAGTATTAATCATATTCTATGTGAAGACTACTACCACTCCATGACTGACTGAGTGTGCGTGTGTGTATGTGTGTGCGTGCGTTTGTACTAATTATAAATTTCAATTGTGCACTGAGGAGATAATAAGAGAATGCACTTTCTGCTGGCGAGAAGGGCAACCTATCAAGCGTGCCTAAGCGGCTCAGACTATTGAAGCATTTGGTTTGCATTAAACTATGAATCATGCCCATACAGTTAAGTATGCTCAGAGGCTATATGTATGTATGTGTGTAAATATATGTATGTTGATAATAATAAATCTGCATAATCAACATAATAATGCACTTACACAAAAGAGACGGACACTGCCAAGAGAGAGAGTGAGAGGGAAAACATTTTCGTGGTTGTCTGGCAGCAGCAGCGGCTTTCTGCCAAAAAGCCGCACACACAAAAGTTGGCAAACAAAACAAATTATTCACATACCAACAATAGAGTGTTCCAAGATATCAAAACACCAGAAAAATGTTCGTTTCAATATATATAAAAAAAAACTCCTTCAAATTTTTGGTGGCTCGAGGTCTCGTTATGTTTGCACGTAACTTTAAAACAGGAACACACCACACCACAAAGGAGGTTAGTTGACCTAACAGCTGTTTCATTGGCATCTCTACCAAATCATCAGCGGTCTTTGCCTGGTTCACAATCAGCCTGCAGTCTGCGCTATCTGTGGCCTTTATACGTACAAAATATTAAAAGAAATCTTCAATTCGTTAAATCCCTCGATCCATAAAGTTTCTAAAAAATGTTCGAATTGTACGATAAGAAAGGCAAATATATGGAAATGCAAGGGGACGAAATTTTCTGATCAATTCGGTACAAAAAACACTCAAAATTAGTAAGTTCAGAACCGGTCCCTTTAACCGAATCTTCTATATTAATGACCTTCCGAAACTAAACCGCAACTGGATCCCTTCTTTAAGCTTTGATTCAATTATTTGTTCAATGTTATACAAAACACACGAAACAGACTAAATTTATTGTTGGACAATATTACTGGCGAGAAAGCAGAGCTGCAAAATAGGAATGCCAGAAATAATATCGATTTATCGAAATACCGATATTATTCCCTTGGAAAAAACCCTTAAAATTGTCCAGGTGTTTGTAACGCATAGAAGGAATCATCTGCGACCACTTAAGTATTTATATTCTTGATCAACATGACTAGCTGAGTTGGTATAGCCATGTCCGTCTGTCCGTCCGTCTGTTTCTATGCTATCTCATCCCTCAGTTTTAAAGCTATCGTGACCAAACTTTGGACAAAGTCTTTAGGTACAAATTCGCTGCACATTTGTCGGAACCGGCTATATCGGATGACTGTAGCATCCACTACAGACCAGATATTCACACTGCGACAAGTCCTGGAGAAGACCCGTAAGAATACAGATCGACACCTTCCATCTTTTTGTTGATTATAAAACCGCCTTCGATGCACCGATAAGGTCAAGGTTCTTTTAAGAACTGTCTACCTTTGGTATACCAGCAAAGTACGTTCGACTTAGCATGATGCCTTGTGTGCTCTGCTTCTGGAAATTCGACGGCCCGTTGTTTTAAAAAATTTTTTTATAAAACGTAACGATTTAATTTTTGAAACTGATTGGTCTCAAGTGTACACTTGTACAGATATTGATGCTGCCATACAACTTTTTTGTGATACCTTGTATTTGCTTTTTAATGTTTGTGTTCCACTTCAGCTCCCTCGCTGTCCTTATTCATCTGATTTCCTGCGTTATGTTGATGCTCTTTCTAGATTTAATGTGCTTAACGCACAATGTTATAAAGACTGTCTTAACCGTTGCAGGCTTCAATTCTCGCACAATCTTAAGCAGTTGTATGCGTCTGTTTACTCTAAACGCAAATCTTCCACTAAGCCTCCTTCTGTGCGGTATGGTAATGCGAAAGCAAACACCGATCAGGCCATAGCCGATCTGTTTGCGGAGTTTTTTTTACCTCAACCTACTCGTCTTCTAGCTTCTTTGCGAATCAACCATACCCTTATCGGTTGAATAGGTCTAATTTAATTTTTAGCCCTGTAATCATTGAAATATCTCTTCTTTGCGGTCTTAACTCTTTTAAACCTATGTATGCACGGGGTCCCGATGGAAGACCTGGTTGTGTACTTAGGTTTTATGCTAATGCACTTTGTAAGTCATAAATTATTTGAATTGTCTCTGGATTCATCCTCTTTCCCTGTGTTGTGGAAGGAATCTTGTATTATTCCTCTCCACAAATAAGGTAAGTCTGTTGATGAGAATTATAGGGGTATTCCCAAGTTTTCTGCAATTCCTAAAGCTTTTGAAAGAATTATGACAATTCAACTACAACATTTAGGTAGTTTCATTATTTCACCCTATCAACATGGATTTGTGAAGCGTCGATCTACTACCAATAACTTATTAGAGCTTAAATCATTGGTGATCAAAGGGTTCTTATGTAAGATGCAAACTGCCATGATTTATACTGATTTTTGTAAGGATTTTGATTCTGTTAATCACTCCTTGCTGCTTTTTAATCTGAGTTTAATTGGTTTTCCAACTAACCTTCTTAGTTGGATCTCTAATTACCTAAGTTCTAAAACATAAAAAAGGTTTATTTTGTAATTCATATTTTAAGCTAATCCAGGTTACCTCTGGAGTACCCCAAGGTAGTCACTTGGGTCCACTACTGTGGCGCTGCAGCTGCGAACTTTCTTTTGGTCATAACTTGAGTATAGTTTATCCAATCTTTATCATTCCTTCGGAAAATCGATTAATAATCCTAATTCTAGAAGATACGACCAATGCAGCTACAAAACTGATGAGAAGATTAAGTTTTGTACAAATTGCGGGGGCGTCTTACCATCTCTGAAATCTCTTCGTTCATACGGACAGACAGACAGAGGGACAGGGCTATTTCGACTCGGCTTTTGATGCTGCACAAACTTAATTAAACTTTGCTACAGAATAATGTTGTTTACGTTTCCAAAATTAATTTTGCCTATCTAAATTGTTTGGGTGGGGAATTTGTCTAAATCTACTTACAAGACAAGAGAGATTTGAAACCAGTTTAGGTTGGAACTTGGTTGGCAGAGATTTCCGTGACACTTTCTTTTTCGGTCAAGATATTAAAATTTTTCGAATAAGGAAGTACATCCTCGTTAACATGTAAGATTTATTTTGCACGATTTTTACTTTAGGACTAATCTTCCATCCTTGAGATCTTTCGAATAGGTAGAGTATAATATGACGGATAGGGATATCACAGTAAACTCTCAGATCCAATACTTAATTATGCGACCGGAACCATTTTTGAAATGGAGAGGGTTCGGTTCAAGTTTGGCTCTGGCAGGTAATTGACTAAAAAGACGATATATATCAAAAACGGTATACCTATGCTGACATTTGTTAATACAACATAAAACTAATAGATAAATTCTGCATTAAATTGATTCAAAATTTATCAACAATTTTATCACAAATTTCACAGAAATGGATATAGAGAACAAATAGTTGCTTCAGTGTATACAAGTTTATGCATACGAGTCTATCTGGAAAGCTGCAACCAAAATCATTAAAAGCAGTCGCCACCAAAAAATGAACACACACAAAACAACGACAACACAGCCGCTGACAGAGCACGACCATCCCCACTCTTTTGCCTCACACCAACGTGCACCATGACAAATCAATATTGGTTATTTTTGTATGCATGGAACGGGGGGCGTGTCTGTTAGTCGGCAGGCAGGCGGGCAGGCAGAGTAAACCAGAGTAAAACCCAACCCGCCCGCCCTTTGCCGAAATAATCATCACAAACTTTGACGCCGCACGCATATTAAATAAACTTCGTCAGAGACAGAGAGAGAAAGAGACGAACAAGTACATACACTCAGTACTCGATACGAAAAACAGATGATGATGACGCGGAGGACGATGATGATGATGATGATGGAAGAGTGAAGTGAAGTGCTGTGTCTCATAGATACTCGTATGCATAAATTAGTTGAACTCGGCGTTGGCTGTGTCAATTTTGGGGCCAAAGCTATTTATAAGATTCGCCAAGGTTGATGACGACAATTGGAGGAGGTATCAGCGGGTAACGGGGGAATTGGGAGCAATTAGGGGAGCGAACTAAAGTTGGCCATTTGAAGCAAGAAGAAGGTAAATACATGAGTAAAAGTATTAATTAAACGTCAACTTTACTTTGTTTCTATAACTTTTTTTTTCAGTCCCTCGAATCTAAAAGTATCTATGAGATACTTTCAAATTTCTACCTCTTTTTCTCCTTTTAAGCCAATTAAGATGAAGTGAGTTTCAATCTAGGAAACATAACCAACTTTTGGACAACTTCAACGAACCTTTTATTAGCCCAATCTTAGGCCCTAATCCAATACCAATTTTCTCAAGCAACAAGTGAAAAGAACGAACCATCCAGTGAGTTGCATATGACCTGCTCAGAAAACATCACTAAGGCCAAATGCAGGTTGTGTAATCTGTGTGTGGGCCTTCACACAAATGCATACCTCCCTCCCGTCCCCTCTTCGGAATGCATATATCAGTGCATCTGCACACAACCCCAAACTGAAAACAGAAAACTGATAATGATTGTGGCCTGCGGGGGCATTCCGAATTCAGAGGAGTCATGGCAATAACTGGCGCCTGCTAAAACTCAACATTAGGATGGGGGGCGGGGGGTTAGAGGATGAGTTTTTGGATTTTGGGATGCAATATGCACAGAAAATCAAATAATGTGCCGCAGAGTCAAACAAATTTTCTCTGTGAATTTGGAAGCAAATGTCGGCCCAAAATATTCAACGGGAGGTGGGTGGGTGGGCAAGAGGGCCTAGCATCATCATTAAATATCATTAACACAGGCAACAGAACGAACAAGTAGCGCACAGACAACTGACAGCAGCCATTTGGTGATATCATTAACAACAGAGGGAGACAGAGCGGTGGAGTTGGCAAAGCAATTGCAAACGGAATCTGACAAAAAGGAAGCAAATGTGTATACAAAATGTTTTTAATTAAACGCTTCCCCTTGACGTTGGTAAAAAGCAACAAGACAATGTTAGGAGAATCGAAGACGACGACAACAACACAGAGACTCGAAGATGGTGAAGAGCTTCGAGGGTATTCTGCTCCTGCTGTCTTACTTTTTTTGGATGCATTTCATTATGCAAAACTCTTGGCTCCTGTAAACAGGTTTCCGAATGACTGAAATGCAATTTAATCAGATTTAGTTAATATAATGCAAATTGTTTAAGCAAACAAATCAAAAGCTCAGATATTTTTCTTATTAAAAAAATCAATGATATTAATCAGAGGTCGTAATAATTGCAAAAATATTTGAAATGAAGGGTGACAAAGCACTTCAACTGAAGGTTCTTACTCACTATGGTCATTAGAGGAGAAAAACAAGGAGACACGACCAACTTTTTTCCAAGTTGTGATTGATTTTGAGATACCATTAACAATTTTTTGTTAGAAGACTGAACACATGGACAAAGGCGGGCAAGCTCACTCGACTAAGCAAGACCTGGCGACAAAATCATACTTAAGAATGTAAGCAGTTGGCACTTTGCCGCTCAGCGAGCAACAATGACCGTGGTCGAGTGGACCACACATTCGCTTAGAAAACGTCGAGGTCGTGGGATCAAGTCCCCGTAGGAGCATAGTTTTTTTTTTATATCACTTCCCTAGCCAACAAGTTCGAAGTCGAGATCAATTGATTACTCGAATTCGAGCAGTTTTCGTCTTAAACAAGACAGCCAACCTAATATCTATGCTGGTTTTGAAAAATCGGAGTTTAAGAACCCTAACACTAAAATCAAAAATATCACTTACTTCCAACCTATCGTTATCAGATTTTGAGCAAATTGTGCGATTCTGTTTGCATATAAAGTTAACAATCAGAGAGTTTAAGAACGATAAAATGAAAAAAACAAAAACTATTTTTTTCACTTAGAGCCAATTTCCGACCGATCGGTCCTATGGCAGCCCTAAGATTTAGTCGTCCGATTTTGACCAAAATTTGCAAATCTGTTTGAAAGCATATAATACTATTAATGGCCGATTTTAAGAACGATAAAATTAAAAACGAAATTGTTTTTGTCGCCAAGACTCATTTTCCGGTCGATCGGTCCTATGGAAGCTGTAAGATATAGTCATTCGATTTTGACCAAAATTTGCAAATCTGTGTGAAAGCATATAATATTAGTAATGGCTGAGTTTGGGGACACTAACTTTAAAAACAACATAGTTTTTCTCACTAAGACCCATTTCCCGACAGATAGTTCCTATGGCAGCTATAAGCTATAGTCAACCGATTTTGACAAAAATTTGAAAATTTGTGTGAAAGCATATAATAATAATAATTGCTGAGTTTGCGGACTTTAACTTTGAAAATAAAAATTTTTTCCCACTAAGACCCATTTTCTGACCGCTGGTTTTTATGGCAGCTATAAGCTATAGTCATCCGATTTAGACCAAAATTTGCAAATCTGTGTGAAACCATATAATATTGATAACGGCTGAGCTTGGAGATGTTAACATTGAAAACGAAAAAGTTTTTCTCACAAAGACCCATTCTTCGACCGATCCAAGCTATGGCAGCTATGAGAAATAGTCATCCCATCCGGTCGGTTCCGTCATATTAGCAGCTTGCAGTAAAAAGAAGACTCTGTGCAAAGTTTCAGCTCAATAGCTTTTAAACTGAGAGACTAGTTTGCGTAGAAACAGACAGACGGACGGACAAAGCTCAATTGACTCAGCTCGTCGCCCTGATCAAGAATATATCTATAGATTTTGGGGTCAGAAATGAATATTTCTATGCGTTGTAAACTTCTGGGCAAAATTATAATACCTTAACAATGTATGCTAAAATATTGGTTTATTCCTACAGAAGGTATTGATCTATAGGGCTAACTGAACAATGTTGTGAGACATACAGACACAAAGAACCTTATTCTGTGACGTTTTCTGTCGCTACGAAGTAAAAACAGATTACAACAGTACCAGAATACCGCATATTTTGGACATGGGATTGGATGGTACGCGTCACTCAAAAGAACACTCCAGGACCACAGCATCACCCGCAGTGGAAATGCTACTCACTCCGAATGGGTAAAAGGAAATGTATCTTTACTCACAGCCATAACAGAGGAAAGCAAGAATCAGCTTGTAAATATGGCAAGATCAAGCGAAACGACTGAGTTCTGCAATACCGCCACCAAACAACGAACCATAACATGGATCCTAAAGGCGCGAGGTGATATGCTACGGTTGAATAGCTGCCCCAGAAGCACGGTCAACGATGGATTATTCTGACTTTGCAATTTGAAGTAGCTAGAGAACATGCAGCACTTTATTGGAAGATTAACTATTCTGCAAGAGCTTCGCTGGCGCTGTTTTAAGAAGAGAGTACTTGAGGAACTGGAGGTATACGCGGCTCTAGATGGAGATATGGGTTGGGAAAACTTGGCCAATTATATTGAAGATGTTATCCTATATAGAAAGAAAATATTAAATGAAGATTTTTAATATAACTTAAGATAATTCAGATAAAAATAGTTTTTTTTTGTCAATTGCAAGTAAAGTTTAAATTTGTATCAAGTAATGTTTAAGTAATGTTGGCTCTAAGCCAAGCTTTTAAATTTGTTTTTATTATATATTTTGTCCCTTTTGTATATCGAGAACGGTCAAAACTTGTACAACAAAAGTAAAAACAAAATCTATCTATCTATCACTTTTGATATCAAATGCACAATACATGCTGTTGCTGTTTTTAAGTTTATGCGGACTCGGAAATGATAAATGCTCCTTAAAGTAATCCATTTTCGAAGACCGATTGAGATACTCGGATTTTAACTTTAAATTTGTTTGCCAAATGCTTCAACCAAATGTTGGAATTCGAATATTTTATCAATTCCGATTGATAGAATTCGAAAACAGGTCAAAATGTCAAAATTTTAAATCGATTTTTGATAAATGCTGATGGTATAGTTTTCAATAGGTTTTTTAGCAGTCTAAATCAGCGGTGGACATGCCCTTGCTTCCATTTCTCCGAGATTTATAAGACACAAAAGAAATTGCGAAGCAATTACTTCGCTTCAAAGTATGTTACAACAGCAAAAACGATTGAGTTTGCAGTTTTTGTTGTTGCTCTGCTTTTAAACTCAAACTTTGTGCCCACCGCTGGTCTAAATAGCCTACAAATAAGCTAGATCTTTAGGGAAAATAGCTCACTTGAAAATACTGCTGTGTACAGATAGTATCTCATGCAGCAAATTACTTGAACCCTCTCTTTCTCTCCTGCGCTGACCATATCCGCTCTGATTATACACATACGCCTACCCAATCAAGCATTTTTCTCTTTAAAAAGCACACATTTTATGATCGCTAGACAAACAGTGCCCTGAGAATCGGTGCTGATTTGAATTGAGTGCGATGCAACGAAAAATTTTTGTTGTCTTGAAGATCGAGACCGGGTTTGCTTCACTTGTTTCTGTTTTTGATGTGTGAAAATATGTGTTGATAGAACCTGAAATAAGCCGCGGGATCGAAACGGAATAAAATTTATATAATTGATGAGATGTGGGTTGATCGTTTAGGCACCGAAATATGCTGTTGGTTCATATTTTAATAAACTTCATTTATATTTTATATAATCTGGTTTCTTGTTTGTGATTATTTTAAAATCTAAAACGTTTCTTATTTTATATGAACTAAACATAAATTCCTCGTTTTTCTCGGCAGAAATGGAGATAGTATTCCTCGTTTCTGAGCCTAGAAATAATGATTGCTTATATTTGCTTGAATGATTTATTCAGAATTGTTTGTAGATTTTACTCATCTTACAAACTTTTTTCATTGTTTTCCGATTTTTTAAGATGTAGATAGAGTATCTTAATCCTCGACATGTGCTTAAATATGATATTCCTCACCCCCCCATTTCAATTGCACTAAAATATGATGGAACCAGGACAAGCGATATGCTCCAGTGTGACAGTACCCAGTGTAACATTGTCAGTTCATAGATACATTTTGGCTGACAACGGGCCATGTTTTGTGTGTTATGTTTTGCCTGGTTGCATGGGTGGGTGGCTGGTTGCATGCAAAAGTATAAAATTACAAGCCAACAAATGGCAGGCAGTCGCATATGATGATGTTGTCGCTCGTCCATGACATTATGCAATGTGAGGAGTTGCCGTTGTTGTTGTTGTTGTTGTTGATGCATGGCAATCCTTTGATATGATTTCACATAATAGTGTGCATTCTCTGTGCTTTCATTGCAGATTATGAACAGCAACAATCAGGATAAACATAAAGCAAATGTCGCTGCAAAGATTGCCATGATTCGTATAATTGCAGTGTGAATAATTACATCAAAATCAACAACAGTAGCAAGCAGCAGACAAATGCATTATATCTGTTGTTTTTCGCTCCTACTGAATCTCTTCAACAGTTTTTCATATCCCACAAATGTTGTTATTTATGCGCTTGAAAAACTTTTTAATTGATTTAATAAGTAATGCGATTAATACCCCACACAATATGCACGCACACACAAGCACACACTCAGCGCATGGATACGAGATTCAGATACATAGATAATTTTGTGCTTCAAGTTTTGCATTTTTATGGTGTTTCCCCTATAAGTTGTTTGAATTGCTTTTAATTATGTGTTTAACTTTTGAATTTATGAAGTGCGGGGTGCTTAATAAGGTAAAGCTTGAGCAATTGATATAATGAAAAGGCTCCTAAATGATTGAGGATTATTGATAAGAGCACACAAAAACCAAACAGCTTGTGTGGGATTTGGAAAGAAGGAAATGGATTAGGAAGGAAGTGTAAAAGACTTGATGGGCAAAAATTTGTGCCTTCTCTCAGACCTCAGAGAAGTTGCTTGTAAAATTTAAGCGCTTTCAACTGGAAATGATGGGATTCTGAGTTTAAAATTTATTAAATGATCGAATTCAAAAAGAAATTTAAAGTCGAAATTATCTTACACAAAATTCTTTCTTGGAAATACTGAGAGATAAATGGTTCCGACAAACAAATTTTGGAAAGGGGCTTTTCAAATATTTCAGTAGTTAAATATATTTATTAGGACAAGAGCACAAACAACAGAAAGCACAAATTTCCCTTCGGATTTTATCATCTTTATTATAAAGAAGAAAAAGTTTTTTTTGAAAATGGGCAAGGATTAAAACTTTCATGCTCTTAAGATCTTTTGGGTACTGTTTTTATTTTCAATTCTGAAAAAAAAACGTATAATGTGTTGTTTTTCAGTACGCAAATACTTGTTTCAAAACAATCTGGATTGGTTTTCAAATCAAAGGGTATAATGAGTATTTAAACATTAAAGCCTTGTACTCAGAAATACAGAAAATTGCTTTCGGCTAGGAATTCATTTCATCTTGGTGAAATTTGCTTAGAATTTTCCGTAGAATTCGTTTTGCTATAGGCTTTGTTGACTTTTTCCAAACATTTAAATTGACACCTCTAAGAAAACTAAGTCATTTAAATCTTAAAGTTATATTGAAATGATAAGATAAAACGGCCACTAGAAATGGTCTTTAGTAGTCTTATGGTAAAGACGTTCCTTAAAAACTTTTCAGTTATCTTAAGCTTTCGAAAATAACGATAAATCAATGTTTTTGGACACGATATATCAAATATCGATATTGAATATTTAGATTTTTGATATTATCGATATTGATATTTTGAGAAATATCGACAACCCTAGTTTTGGGGTGCTCTGATTCCATTTCTGGCATTTTTTTCCGATAGGTGGGTAGGGGGCTGACTTATGGGGGAGGAGGCTGGTAAAATTTAAAAAAAAATTAAATGGGTAATCGTTTTATATGTTTTGTGGTGCTCCGATTACATTTCTGGTAACATTTTTTCGAATGGTTGGTAGGGAGCTGACTTAAGGGGGTGGAAAGGGGCTAAAATCTAAAAAAAATCCAATTAGGTATCGGTTCTTAGGTTTTTGGGTGCTCCGATTTCATTTCTGGCGATATTTTTCCGATCGGTTAAAAGGGGGGCTGACTCTAGGGGTGGAGGTGGGTAAAACTTAAAAAAATCGAGAAGGCCAAGCTAACTTTGTATGTGCCGAAGTTTTTATACCCTTGCAAATGCTGTTATTGAAATATCAGAGTTAAAATCAAAAATTTTTCCAACTAAAACAGACAGATAGTTATCTGATTTCGACCAAATTTCGCGAAACTTTTTGAAAACATACACATACAAACACGATCAAATTTAAAAAAATAAAGTTTTTCTCACTAAGACGCATTATCCGATCAATCGGACCTATGGCAGCTGTAAGATATAGTCATCCGATTTTGACCAAAATTTGCAAATCTATGTGAAAGCATATAATAATCGTAATGGTTGAGTTTGGGGACGCTAATATTTAAAACAAAAAAAGTTTTTCTCACTAAGACCCATTTTTCGACCGATGATTCCTATGGCAGCTATAAGATATAGTCATCCGATCTTGACCAGAATTTGTAAATCCGTGTAAAAGCATTATAATAATAAACTAAGAGACATTTTTTGACCGATGGTTTCTATGCCAGCTATAAGATATAGTCATCCGATCCGTTCGGTTCCGACATATTAGCAGCGTGCAGTTAAAAGAAGACTCTGTGCAAAGTTTCAGCACGATAGCTTCAAAACTGCGAGACTAATTTGCGTAGAAACAGTCAGAAAGACGGATGGAAAAAGCTAAATCGACTCAGCTCGGCGCCCTGATCAAGAATATATGTAGTTTATGGGGTCGGAAATTAATATTTCAATATAACAAATATTTCAATGGCGAATCGTTTCTTAGGTTTTGAGGTGCTCCTCAAATTGGGTATCGTTTCATAGGTTTTTTTTTCGATCAGGTGGGAGGGGTTCGGTCTTAAGTGTCAAGAAATGATAACACCTTAGGTCGGCCATAGCCAAACCTTAGTTTTCCCTGTCTAAAATAGTTGAAAAAGTGTTTTTTTTTTGTAGTCTGTCTCTTCAATTACATTATTACCTACAATCTTGTGCAAATTAAATCAACCGAATTTACAATTTCGTACCTCAAGTAACACACAATAAATAAAAAAAGTTACCAGGCACCAGAATCATAGCACTCTCATAGCACGCATCTGCTAAAAATGATGAAACAGACTTTGAGTGCCTGGACTGCGGAACACCTTTCATGGAACCTTCAAAACTGTCCATTTACGACCTCAGGGGTTAATTGGCTGCTGTTTAAGCCACTTAATCAGTTTTTCATTCTGTGCCAATGTGGACTGGTTCATCAAAATTTAATTTCTAGGATTTAACTACATACAAAATCTGTATATCTGTGAATTACCAAGTTTTTATTCGCCAAAATACGTGTAAACGAAATTTGCAAGTTGTTGAAGCGTGAAAGCAACAAGTCTGCTGATGAGAGGATTGTCGTGATCCTCGAAACAGTGCAGAAACGACATACCATTGCTATTCCAAAATGTTGCAACTAATCTCTGTTGATTTGTTGACCTTGAGCCGGCTAAAACAAACTTTTACATACAAAACCTTAAAACACAAGTTCTTTTCTACACCATTCAATTCCATTTACATTCAGCTTTCGCACTCTTAAGATTTATATAAACATCTTCTTGTACTCGCTTTGTCTTGCTACTTAAATGCCCAACCAATTCATTTGATCCAACACGCATGTGTGAACTGCACACTTAAGATAGCTAGTTAGCCATGCAATTTTGCCACGCCCCCACTACTTAACAGCGGTTGGCAACAACTGCAGCAGAGCAATGTCACCTATCATACAACACCCTCTACAATTTCTTGCTACAAACTCCCACAGCATTTGCTATCTGCAGAGCGCCACACTCTTTTGCAGCTAAACAATGAAGAACTAATCCACAGAGCATACAAAAGAATAGCTATAAAACTAGTAGGGAGTGGAGGGGAGGATGTACAGTACATATATGTGGGCGGGTGTTTGTATAAGACCACTTTATGGCTGCCCTTTTGCAACAATTGTGCAGCGCTGCATTCAATCAACAAAACTTTTAAAGCGCAGTTACAAAACTCAAAGAGTGCAGCAGCAAGTAAGGAAGAAAGAAGGAAAGATAGTGAAAGAATGGTGGAAAGATACGTGATGGCAATGACTGGACGAGAAATTGCACAACAGCAGCAGCAGCTACATCATCAGCAGCAGCAGCAGCAGCAGCGTTTAATTATGACAATCAATACCCACACAAGCACACACACACACACACACACACACATATAGAAACACACATGGGAGGAGATTTTATTGCTCATCTGTGCTGGGGACCATGGAACTAGTGCAAATAAAACTTGATTAAATTCCATTGGCGGTTCCAATTTCGCACAGTTGAGGTTGAGGCGTTTGACCAGAGTGAAACCACTAGAGGAGGATAATAGTATGACATGGATGGACGGTTTGGCATTGCATATTACAACAATCAAACATAACCTAATTAGACTTTATATACGCTATATACTCTGACAATGCTTTTTGTTTCAAATTACCAAGTTAGCTGAAGGATCTGTTTTGGGTATTTTGGGCTTCATTTAAACCAGCGGTGGGATTTGTTGATAATAGCAAACAGGCTTTGACCTTTTTGCAAACTATCGTAATCGAAATTTAACTACCACAAACTGAGCGTGAGATTTTCGATTTATGCTCAATGCCGGATAGTGTTTCAATAGTTTACTCCATTTTTATTACCAGAAACTCTCGTTAGCGACATCCTTAACGAACAATTTGCACAACGGAAACGAAAGTTCTTAAATTGCGTTAAACATAGTGAAAGTGATTTTAATGACCAAATTTAACACATTCGGGATCTCGTTCCGAAGAGCAATTAAGAAAAAAATATATTTTACAACCAGAATTGTCAACAAGAGCCAGGCCAAATGGTAAGAGAGTATTCACTAAGAAAAATTTAGAACGAAAAAACTATTCGTTTTTGAATTTTGAAGAATCTCAATTTGCTTTTTACAGGCAAGGGGAGTGAGAAGAGGTTTTGGGCAAGCAAACTTTGAGAGAATAGCTCGTAAATAACTCTCAACCCTATTTTCAGTTCGCTTTTCTCATGTCACTGTCTGAAAGAACAAAAAAAAAAAAAACGGGCTCGGGCTTCCCTTATCCGAATGCGTGATGCAATCGCGCTCACTGTTAAGTGGCTGTGCTTGAACACACAGCACTGATCGGGGGTCCTGCAACCGAATAACAGGTCAATCAATCGGTCATAAACTGTGTGTTTTTCGAAGACCGAAATGCATAATGTTCTGTTCTAAGGTATGACCCTCTGCTCGGGCCACAAAATATCGGTTTGCAGTTGACACTTCAACCGCAAGGTTGTGTGAGCGCACGTTTTTTTTTGCCGACGGGAATTTTAAAGGGGTGGGTTTCTGTTGCACCGATCGCTTTGTTGTTTTTGTAGTTGTTTCATTGTTTTTTTGTTATACACGCATTCTATATTCGTGTGTACAATGTACAAATGTTGGTCTTTCACTCTCGCGTTCACTCTTTGTCTCTCTCTCGCGCTCTCAGCAAAAGCGCTTGGGCCAAAATGTAGGCTGAGTGCCATACCTGTATTAGTTGTATCATGGCTAGAACTAAGCATAAGCAGAGAGAGAGTCAGTGTAAGAGAGAAAGAAAGAGCGCATATAGTTTATCGCAAACATTAATAATGTTAGTAACATACGAAGAAGACCTTTTGAATGCGTGAATTTTGCCAAAAGGTCCCAGCCAGACCTAACAGGAAAAAAAAAACCAAAAAATGTGTTTCTCTCCTCTCACAACCACAGAGAAGCAGTGACCGCTGTTACAGGTTGATTTGGTACTTCTATTCAATGCGCCGGGCGAAAAGTGTTATTTTCTGACAAAGGCAAAGGGGGCGCGATTTTTGAGACCTCTGGAGACTAGCGTTGAACACGCTCTCACAGTTTCGTTTTTCATGGGAGAGATGTGTGTGTGCAGAAACTACTGAGAGGAGAGAGCAATAGGTTATTGAGAGCAGAACCACTGTCGTTGTCAGATGTGATGAGTACGGCCGTTAATTCATTGATTGTTGAAAATTTCGAGTGAGGTAGGTGGTGTCTTTCCCTTTCTTCTAATATTTTGTTAAGTCTTTTATTTTGAGAATATTCATACTTGGATCAAGTACTGAAACTCTTGAATCAAGTATGTCGGAATCAAAATCTCATTCTTGGATCAAGAATTTCGCTCTTGGATCAAGAATTTTCATTCTTACCGTACTTCTGAGAGCGAACATTCTTGATCCAAGTATGAATTTCTCTATATTAGTAAAATAAGCTACTCAAACCAGCACTAAGCTACTTCATCGACCGCTGGCCAGCGACTAAAAAGCTGTTTGCTCTCTTGGCACAAATCTCGGCATGCATTCGGCTCGTGTCGGTGTGAATAGGCGTCAATCGCTGTTTTAAAGTCATAAATTTGGTATAGTAAAATGTGTTTATTGTTTTACTTTACTCCCCAAATTCGACATTACTTTCTTGTCAATATTTTAATGCCAAGTTGAGTATTCATAAGTCGTGGATGGGTTTTGTACCCACTTCTGGTTGCAATGAGGCTGTTGGCTATGTTGGTGGTCGTAATTGCAAGGCCTTTGTGTAAATGTGTGTGTATAGCTCTGTCTCTCTTTGTTTCCTTTTCCTTTTCCTGTGTTTGCCCAGCCTTCAATTAACATGTGCGGTGCGCACTTTCTTTGACCAGGACGTCAACCAAGCCACACACACACAAACATAATGGGCACAGTCAGAGTATTTACACTGCATTATTATGTGTATGTGTGTGTGTGTGTGTGTGCGCGAGAGAAGAGTCTCTCGTCTGAAGTGCCGACAATCAAACACACTCTCAAAGATTAATCCTGACACCCACTTGCAAACTAATTACATGGCTCTTAGGCAACGCCCAAAAGCCACCCACATCAGCCTGAGGGCCATACCAAACAGTGGGGGCCATAATCAGGTTGCCAGCTGCCTCCTGCTGCATGTAAACATCAATTGAATGCAACATTTGATTGGCAATAATTGAAAATAGTTGTTGTACATTAAGGCAGGGTGAAGTGGAGGGTGGCAACTGGATGTTGTCATGGCTGCGCCTTTCTGTGTGTGTGTGTGCGTGAGTTTTATTAAATTCACACCCACACAGGCACCAGGCATATCCATTGTCATCATCATCTTCAATCTCATGAAGAGCATCTTGTGTACGCTTGACCAACAACAGCAACAACAACAATAAATGTGTAATGATAGCAGCCACTACAAATGCCGCACCCCCTCCCCATGCTCCTTTTACATGCAATTTCATTTAACTGCTGCGAAAAAAAAAAAAATGAAATGAAACGAAGCTTCCAGTTTCCCTGGGAGCAGGGCCAAGCAAATTGCTTATGCGTTCTCCATATTGTTTTTGTTTATTTTTTGTACTCCCACTTCACTCCCTCGTCGACTCCTCCTCCACTTGGTCAGTCATTTGTTTATTTCATCTTTTGTAAACTGTCATTACTTTGTCAGTGGAGTAAAGCTGCCGCCTGCTGGCTGGACCAATTGTCAGTCTCGCTGGTAATTGGGGAAATTCAGTGCAAACGTTTTACGCTTTTCACACGCCTGTTGACAGTGCAGCAATTTTTCAGGTTTTTGCAAATGATAAATTGACAAGGCTCTTATCCAGCATTATGCCTTTGCCCTTTCAGCTCCTTTAGGTTCTTAGAGACGCTTCGATAATGGTTTAAGACCGGGATAAGGCGTGTTTACTTTTAGTTATGCAAAATGCAAACCACAACAAAACTGAAAAGCAAAACGCGTTCAAAACTGAATATGGGCAGCATTTCCAAAAAAAAAGGTCCACGGAGAGCAACAGATTAAATCTATATATATAAAAATCTCGTGTCACATGTTAGTTAGCAAACTCCTCTGAAACGGCTTCACCGATTTTAATGAAATTTTTTTTCATATATTTGGCAGGTGTAGAGTAGGTTTTTAACTATATTTCCTTTCAACAGCGATCGTTTTACGGACATACCCAATTGCTATTCCAAAATGTTGTAATTAATATCTGTTGATTTGTGTTGAATATAGAAAATTATACTCAACCATAGACCTTGAGCCAGCCAGATGCAAACTTTGAATATTTCGTAACGCTAGGTGATTTCAGTGTCCCTCTGCAGAACATTCTTTTGAACTGACGACGCAGCAGCCTGCTCATCTATGTCACTCTGTGTGTTAATATTGTGAAAATCGTTATCGTTATAGGAATATTGTTTTTCATCAATCGTTTAAATTTGGCCCATCTGTGTGTATGTGTGTGTGTTACAGTAAACAAAGCTAACAACACGTAGGGGTGGCTGAGAAATGTTAGGGCAGCAAAAACAGATCAACAATTACATGAAATAAATGAAATTACGCGTATCAGAATGTTGCAACTGCGTTCTTCTCAATCACAAGAGGCACGAGCTTTCCGAAGTGAATAACAACTATTGGAGGGACAGATCTTAACACATGACAACGCCAACAAGTACATCGAGCATTTACATCTGCTTCGTTCTTTCGTCTCGCATTCGAGTATGAGCCAGTTAACGAATATTCCGCTCATCCAAAAGTCCTGACAAAGAATGTCCCAATTATCATGCGCTCAAATTCAAAAATAAGTCCGCCGGAATGTGTTGCGCATCAGAAAAAGTGCAACTACCGGAAATTGTGACGCCACCAGAACCATTGAACGGCTTGCTCATCGGCACGGAACCAGATTCAAACCTGTTTCTGAAGTAAATTCGTAAATTTAATTCATGCTTTCAAATGACTTCGTTCGGAGCAACAGAAATAATGCACAATACAGCGGTAAATTCAACCTTCAAAATCAAAGGTCAAGTGTACCATAAAGTAGGCTAATTGCTGCCAATGCCAAACGAACCACATAAATTTTTACAAATCTACTTTATGGGTTGTGGGGACGTCAATCGTGTGGATGTACGTTCGCCTAACGCCAGGAGCATCGTCAGCATACTGGACTCCCTTTTGAATATGAACAATGAATTATTGAAATTCTCGAAATCACACATGCACGAATTGCAAAATGACAATCACGCTATTGTTATCAATCCTGATAAAACACCAGCTGGATAGCACGTGCGTAGATTTAATGCTCCTGCTGTTAAAGACGTTGCTAGAATAATGGTTGGCGACCGCACAGCGACGAGAGAGATTGTGAAACAATAGTCTGGACTACATGGCCGACACACAACGTTCATACGACGCTCTCCAATATCCGCTAATTTTCTGAAAAGAACAAGCCGGATGATGCATAATCATTAAACAACGGGTTCCCGCTCATTCATTTGGGTAATTCATTCATTTGCTAGAACTCATTCATTCAGGTAATTCATTCATTTACTAGAAACAATTTATATGGCAGATCAACGTTTGCCGGGTCAGCTAGTAATGCTATATATAAAAATTTGATCAATTGCGGTTGGTTAAACTGCGTGTTCTTAGTTAGACTGACTTATTAGCAGCCGAACTGATTTAGGCGCTGAGTAGAAAAGAGGTGGAATCAATACAAAAAGAAGTAAAATGGCCAAGTAAATCATCATTAGTTCTGAAGCAAAATAATCGTTTCGAAAAAATCCGATTAATATACATAGATACACCATACACCATATTAGCCTAATATTTTGAAACTGCCTCTGGAGAAGAGCCTGTAAATATAGTACAAAAAAGAACTGATACTCATGGAACCAAAAATAAATTGTTGCTCTTCATAACCACTTTCCTAATCTGTTAAACCTTTGGATTGAAAATATTTGTTAAAAAAATTCATAAGCCGATTAAAATTGGAACCGATACAGACACAAATTGTATCCTACATGTTCAACTAGTTTGATCCAATCTAAAATCATGATTTTTTTTTTCTGCCTTCTTTCTTACTTATTTTTGTTTTTCTCCCTCTCCTCGGGCTAGCCAAGTTCGCTCCTGGGGGACATTAAACAAGGTCCAAAAACATTTTGCACATTTTCACTTAGTTATTACGTTTTATTTGCTTATTTATGTGTTGCGTTCACGCCTACTCGCCTCGCATTCCAAGCATTATTTCTTTTAGAAGTATTTTTGCCTGCTGCGCGTTCGTTCGTTCGTTCGGTTTTCTTGTCAATTGTTGGCGGCCATTGACAAATATTACAACAGGGACGACTCGCTTTCCAGAGGACCCCCTACCCCTTAGAACCGCAGCGTCTAGTCAATGCCGTTTCTTATGATTATTGTGTTGTCGTTTCTATACCCACAACACGTACAGTTGTCGGTCGCAAGTCGTATAATACGATATTTGCATGAAATTACATGGACAATACACAGACAGACGGTCGGAGGGAGGCCCTTCGGGGTTATTAACATGCTCCAGAGATTAGATGACGCCGGCAATGATGACAACATTTGATTTCTTTTCCGTTTACTGAGTGGCCTTGTTGGTTGAAGGGAGGATGAGGGAGGGCTAATCAGCGCAAATACCAAATATACAAAAGCCAAAATCGAAAGTGAAAAGAATTCAAACTCCTTGAAAAGAACTCAAACTCCGCCCCGCGGCCAAAAGACGTCAATCATGAAAGTAAGAAAGGAGCAAAATTTGATATGCCTTCTGGGTTTGTTGTCGCTTTTCGGTTGAGGTTTTATTGATTTGTTGTTCCCTTCGTAAACTGATATTTGGCATTTGAAATGTGAATGTGGTGGTGGGTGGGATTGGGAGTGTTGTGTCTCTTACTTGTGGCCTTTGATGTATGATAAACCCAGGCAGCGGATTAGCCGCTGAGCGATTCAAGTGATTGTATATCTTTCAGATATACGATTTCGAATAGCAAAAAAAAAAATATAAAAAAAAAACACAAGTGCTGAGATTTAATAGCTTGGCTAAGCTACTCAGTGTAGCCGCGCACAGGTGAGTGAGTGAGCCAACCCCACACACAGACACACACATACACAACTTAGTCCTTGCAGTTTAAAGTGATTTGTGGTGCTTTGAGTGGCTTGAGAAAGTTTCTTTTGCTTTTTCGCTTTTAGGTCTGATGGAAGTTGGTTTCTTTTTTATGGTTGTTTAGTTGCCAGTTTTAGAGGAAGAAGAGAGACTACTTTAGGGGGCATTGATACAAAGTGCTGACGAATTGTACCAATTCTGGTCTAACGCTTTTTAGTTTTTACACAAAATTTAAGAAAGAGAAACTGTTTACCAGTTACCCACGAATTAATGAGTATATGTGCATTTCTGTTATGTCGAACGTGACATTCGTAAACATTAAAAACGAAAAGAAAGTCATAATAAAACGAATTTTCGATTCGTTTTTGCTTGATAATATAGCTCTAAGTGTATAGCAAGTGAAATTCTAAATAGGAAGCGATTCGAACGTGACAAAAACAGAAGTGGTTTTCGGGCGCAGCTATATAAAGACAAAGTTAAGCGAAACCTGACACAATATTCAAACCCAAAAAGTTTTAATATCTTATGAATGAATAGTTCTTTGAAATGTGTTTTTTGTTTGACTTCAAAATTTTGTGTACTTTTTTATACCCTTGCAGAGGGTATATTAAAATTAGAAGGAAGCATCTCCAAACACATAAAGTATATATATTCTTGATCAGCATGGCGAGCTGAGTTGATATAGCCATGTCCGTCTGTTTCTATGTTAAAGCTATCTTAACCAAACTTTGCACGAAGTCTTTTGATACA
Source organism: Lordiphosa magnipectinata (assembly GCA_037044535.1). Taxonomy (NCBI): domain Eukaryota; kingdom Metazoa; phylum Arthropoda; class Insecta; order Diptera; family Drosophilidae; genus Lordiphosa; species Lordiphosa magnipectinata. The sequence goes on from JBAMBO010002920.1 coordinate 133,719, forward strand.
AAGACGCTGCATATTTATCGGAACCAGCCGGATCGGATGTCTATAGCATATAGCTGCCATAGGAACAATCGATATAAAAACTAATTAGTTTTAGTGAGAAAAACTTTTTTGTTTTCAATACAAACTCCCCCAAACCTCGTATTCATCAGTTCTCTATGCTGTCACATAGTTCCACCAAGTTTGATGAATATCGGACAACTATACAGTATAGCTGCCATAGAAAAGATAGGTCTGAAAAAAAGTTTTAGGAGGAAAACATTTTTTGTTTTCAATGCTATTGCCCCCAAACTTGTTACTGGTCAATATTATATGCTACCACACAATTCTGACAATTTCGATCCAAATCAGATGACTATAGCATATAGCTGCCATAGGAACGATCGATCGAAAAAGTAGTTCTAGTAAGAAAAACTATTTTGTTTTCAATGCAATCGCCCCCAAACCTCGTTTTCTATGCTTTCACATAATTCCACCAAGTTTGATGAAAATCGGATAACTATATAGTATAGCTGTCACACAAAAGGTAGGTCTGACAAAAAGAGTTAGTAGGAAAAACTTTTTTCTTTTCAATGCTATCGCTCCCAAACTTGTTACTGAACAAAATTATATGCCACCACATTATCGGATGACCATTAAATATAGCTGCCATAGGAAAGATCGGTCGAAAAAGTAGGTTCAAGTCAGAAAAACTTTTTTGTTTTCAATAGTAGCGTCTTTATACTTTCCAGTTATGAATTCTATAGGTTTCCACACAATTTTGGGAAGTTTGGTCAAAAATCTGATGAAGATATCGTATAACTGCCATGTAACAAACTGGTAAGCAAATGGTCAAAGTACTGGCGTCATCTATTACTGAGTTTGGGAAATAGCTCAGCTAAGAATGTTTGACGAAAATCATTTAAAAACTTAATTTATATAAATTATACAAGCTGCAAGGGTATATTAACTTTGGTCGAGCCGAAGTTAGCTTTTTTAAGATTGAAAATCAATATTATTGAACATACAAAGCACAATTTTGCCCCGCAGTCCAAAGAGTGCCTTGAGGCACTTAGCTACACATTATCATGCCCACCTTTGGCTTACTTTAGCCAACCAGTTGATCAAGTTTGACAATAACACAATTTAACGTTTGCTAAGACATGGAAACGGAACCAATGAGTTGTGAAACTAGAGGCATAAGGTAGCAAAACCTCATACCCACTTTTTCTTGATCACGTGGAGTTCGCGTTTAATGGGCACTTTTATACTAGCAACAGAGCTGGAACACTTTTATATCGCTACGATATCCGGAGCATTTGTTTTTCTTGCTCCTTAAATTAGCTTGTTATGCAAAACAGCAGCCCACCTACCGCACAATCCACGGCAAGCCCAAAGATAAAGGTTTTTATGGCCGAAAGAGAATCGTCTAAGCAGATTACTCGGGAGACAGTACAGAGGAGGCAAAATAGTTGATGCAAGGTATTAGTACAAAGTTGCAGAGATTAGGGAATAAAGCTACAAGTCGATTTCATACGAACACAGAGATGAATTTTGCTTTTGGATGAGTCGATTTCACTATTTAATAGTCTATCACTAAAGATTTTCCCCAGCATAACTGTAAAGTAGAGATATAATGACGAGCTGGCAGCCCTGGTATTAGTTTATGAGCATTGGTTCGTTTATACAAGTCAAGAGAGTCGAGTTAAGTTGTTGCGTCGTAGCAGTCGAGTTGTACGGAGAAGTCACAGTTGTTAAGTTGTCTATATCCGAGTATATAAATGTTGTTATACGCCGGGGTTCTAAGTCCATTCAGTCCATTCAACGCTAGTTCCGAGCAAACTTCTTTCTTATTATTATACAATCGCAGAAAAAGTTACACAGAGTGAAAATATATATAGCTTAAAAATGCTTATTTCCACCAAAAGGTCCACCAAGACCAAAAAATTAAAAGTGCTTAAAAACACTCTGTTTTATCAAATTTTCAAGGGGAAACATTTAAATTGAATTAAGGTAAGCCAATCTTACATTTAATCATAACCCACTTCGAAATATTCGGTTTCGCGGCTGCGCTAGAGCGAAATTTCTAATTTGGACATAAATATTAAACATTTTTTTGATAAAAGTGCCTATAGATTGCACTTACTTTTGCTATCTATAAAACCTTTCTGAGGGTACAAAAGAGTGCATAAGAAACAATGAGAAACTATGTGATTGCAATTAATCGTAAACTACATAAATAAAATGATGGAAAAAAGTGTCGCGTTCGCAATGTCACGTATCGAATCATATTTTATTTTGAAATAAAAAAAATAAAGAAAATTTTTCGATCAAATAAATACTAATATACAGATAAATTATTCAACAACATTTAAAAATTAGTCGCACTAAATGGTTTTGGCAGATCTCGATGAGTTTTGCTTTTATATTGATGGCCAAAAACACCACTTCCGTTTTTTGTCGCGTGCGAATCGATCTTTGATTGGCTTTATCTTGGAACCAGCACTAGGTGTGCTCTACTTTTTTCTCACTAAATAAAGTCTTTGAAAGAGCTATAAGTTAGAGTAATCAAAGAAAAAAAAATTATTTTTATTTGACTTCCACTTTGAATGCGTGCGACTGTCGCGTTCGACATCATGGAAATACCCATATGTAAATTGTTCCTAAATTGTTTCCTGATGAAAACTTGGTTAAATAGGCATGTTTGCATGACTTCAAACTAAAACTATTAGTTAATACGTCAATAAATTGATCAAATATGGGAGAAAAGTTACCAAATTTGGCGTATTTTAGCTAGACTATCATCAAAATATGGGCATTATTTGCACGTGGGAACTTAAATTAAGCCTTTTTAAGCTAAGTTTGCTTAGGACGATAAAAATTTAGTTTTGTTTCATTATGGGTCACTTTTTTGAGCTCTAGTCTATCACACCAGCGGCTACTACTATCCGCTCATGGCCTTTTCATCTAGAGATCATCAGCAATTTTTTTTGGTTTTCTTTTTTTTTAGTGTAAACTCTGAATTTCTATTTTACCTCCTCTTTTGGCTTATTGGTAGCCAAAAAAAAAAAAAAATTACATTAATTAAAGTCTGACCGTTTTGGAAAGCAGGTGGCCGGCAATTAAATCCTAAGCTAAATCCCCACTGCTATGGCAGACACAAATAGAATACATATTAAATACAAAATGAGTATAATACGCACCCTTTTGTTTTTATTGGATGGACAATCAGGATCCACTGCTGCTCAAAGTTCCAATGCAAAAAGGGATAAGCACACACAAAGCAATTAGCCGAAAAGAACGCACGAACGAAACGGAAAGGAATGGAATGTCTGTAAAGAGAGCAAGGTAAAATATTTGCATTAGCACAGGGAAAAAGGTATAAATAAATAAATACAAGACACAATACAAGTAAAAGTACAAGGACAGAGGCCATAACAAATCTGACACAGAAATCCTTTTTTAATTTCTCTGCGCGCCGCAATGTTAATTTTTGTTTTTCTTTTTTTTTTTTTGCGTGTGGGAGACGTGCAAAATAAAGTTATAAAAAAAAGGGCGACTGTGAAAAACACGCCAACAATAACCATGCCACAAGCATTAATTCCAAGTATATGCCGAAGAGGGCGAGCTGCGTTGCTGTTGCACATAAAATTTCATTGATTACATTTGTTTGCCCTTTGCCCAGGATCGTTTCCTGTTTACACAGCGGCAAAACTCGAGTAGGTCCTGCTCACGCAAACATCGTCTGTCGGCAGCTAGAGAGGGGTAGGAAATACCCAGAATTGTGTGCGCCTAAAAATATTTCAAATGCCGCTATTTATATGCTAATACTCCACGCTACTAAACAAAAAAGGAAAGAAAAAAAACAGGCCGCGGGGGCGACTGTGCAATGCATTTTACATTTCTACAACTGAAAACAGTTTTCACTAAATCCTCATTAATTAGTAGCATTTAAGGCGGCATTTGGTGTGTGCGTATATAAAAAGAAACCACGCCCTTAACAGCCGCCCACCCTCTCCCTCTCCTTCTCCCTTGACCCCGCTTAACGACCCACAAAGCATTGCGGCAGCGTTAAAGCTACTTAGCATTTAGGTGTGGGAGGAGGAGGTGGAGTACGTACAGTGGAACGGAACAGCTAAACAGCTGGCCACAGGTGTTGAAAACTGGCCAATGCTGACATTAGTCAGCATTTTCAGTAGCCGGGCCAACAACAAATGATGCATGAAATGAACAGGTGTTTGCGTTTTGAATTGGTGGGGAGAAATTAATCCCGGCGAGCAGTTAAATGAATGAGGAACAGAGAATTTCAATAATCTCGAGTCTTTAAAGAACATAATTTTGACAAGTGGAATAAAAAATGTAAATAATGGCCGATTTCTTTCAGATAGCTGCCAGGTGTCAGATTAACTTACAATTTACTTTGTTATTTGCTAGTTTATGCGAAAGATAGGTCGGCTATTAAGAAGGTGAGAAATCTGCCCTATTCTTATTATACTCTGTAACAAAGGTACACAGAGTATAGTAAGTTTGTGCAAAAGTAGGTAATAGGGAGAAGAAATCATCATCCGACCCTATAAAGTATATATATTCTTGATCAGCATCAACCGCAAGATACCTTCATCAAAAATTACGAAAGTAACTGACCTTTGGTGAATGATTTAAAAAGACTTCTATCAAAGATTAATAGAAATTATAGATGACGCATGTGAAACCAAAAACGATTTTCTTGGGAGCTGCCATTGGATTCCAATTTTGCCTTCTAGCTGCCTTTACGAGGAATATATGTATTGAAATTTAGCTGTGAAAGAAAGAACGATTTTTATTGGGAGCTGACATAGGATCCCAAAATAAAACAAGAAAGAAAGTCGGTCAAGCCCGACTATAACATACTCTGTACCCTTAACGTCGCAGCTCGCATTTGCTCACAAGTTATACGCGCTCATCTCTAAGTTTCACTCTCTCTCTTTCTCTCACTAAGATTGCCGTTCAATAGAATTCTGTGGTGATGGGTGGGGGGGTGGTGGGTGTTTACTGGCCGTTTTTTGCTCATAACTTGAGTATCGTTCATCCGATCTTTATCATTCCTTCAGCAAATCGATCAATAATTTTGTTTACAAGGTATCTCTAGAAGGTATGAACGATCTATCTTCAAAACTGTAGGAGATATGACGTTTTTTCCAAATTGCGGGGGCGGGAGGGGGCGTGGCAAAAATTGAAAATAAACTTGATCTGCCTGCAAGTATAAGAAATATATGCCCCATACATGTCAAACCTCTATCTCTTACCATCTCTGAGATCTCTTCGTTCATACGGACGGACAGACGGACAGACGGACGGACGGACGGACGGACGGACGGACAGACGGACATGGCTATATCGACTCGGCTGTTGATGCTGATCAAGAATATATATACTTTATAGGGTCGGAAACGATTCCTTCTCCCTGTTACATACTTTTGCACAAACTTAATATACTCTATGTACCTTCGGTACAGAGTATAAAAAGATTGTATGAGATGCGGTATCTATATATGTAGTGTCTTTGCTTCTATACACCAGATCTAAGGGGTCCGTTTTGGAAGGGAATTTTGATATTGGGTTTGGTTTGAACTTATTGGATCGTTTGTAAACCACCGACTCTTCGGGGGTTTCCGGTCTTTATTTACACAATTACTATTAACATTATCAATACGGTCTCTGTCAATGCATATACACACCTTTATGACAAAAAGTTGAGATCCGGTTTGCGTTCAGGTGATCGTTAATTTATTGGGTTCGGATTCATAATCCGATTCCAGAGAACACAAAAGCCCGGATCAAACCGATTCAAAAAGAATCGGTTTTCACCTCAAGGAAAAAACGATGGATCAAAAGATGAAAAGAGTCTAAAGTGATTCAAAAAAAAAAAAGGATAAATCGGCCTACCATAAGAATATGGAAATTCAATTTGAAAACTTTGTTGAAGAATAAATCCAAATTTTAGGAAAAAAATTTTTTTTTTCTGTATTAATCAGGAATCCAAACCGTTCGGGTATACAGATTCGTACGGTTCAGTGGTTTACAGAAATTATGAGCAGGAATGCAAACAGGTTCTGAAACGATACCATCCAAACCGTAAACGAATCACTTATTCCAGCTGATAAAATGAACAGCAAAATCGAACCGGCGTCCTTTTGAGTAAGCTGGACCGAACTGCAAACCACAAAGCAAAACGGTTCGATTCAGCTTATGGACGAAGCCTGCATGTTCAACTTCATATATTTGAAACTTTTATATAAGAATTTAAGAGCTATTCAAATGTTTTCTATACAGAAAAAAGGGTAATTTGTTTTTGATCCATTGCATGATTTTGGTCTTATAATCCATTTGGACTGGATATTTTCATTTAATGTTAAATTGATCTTAGATTTTCATTCAATGGAGCTGAAAATCATCCAGAGGGTATGAAAAATGGATATTATAGTATCAAGATGTGGATATGATAATACTATTCATTTCATATGGATCTTAACCGAACCAGTCCTTATTTCCAAGCGCTTTGCGTCCCTGATTATAACATAACATAACATAGCCTGGTTATATAGCTAGCCGAAACGTGGATTTGATTCGGTTTTGAGGTTCACACCTAATATATTACCATACCGTCAAGTTGTTTTCAAATTTCCCAACTTTTTAGCATGAGATTCCGTTCACACACACTGACATGCTGCCATATTTTTAGGTGTCAGTTGGTTCCATACACGTGTGAACACCAGTAAGAGCCAAGAAATCTGTCACAAATCCTTTGTATTTTACTCAGTCTAAACAGATTGTCAGATAAAAATCAAGCAAACTGCTATTGTGTGTGAGAGCACCCTTAAAATTTTAAGGCCTCTACGGACATGCGAAGTAACGAGGAGTTTTATACAAAAATTCCTAGAAGAAGAAGCAGAAGTAATGCATGCTTGCAGCTAAGAATTAATGTTACGATTGATCATTTATGTTACGCTTAACAGCACACTTGTGGAGTCTATGTAAATAGGCTGTGGGCCTCATTATACTTTGAACAGTTGAACTAACATTGAGGCCATTCAATGTCAAGTCACCCGTCAAACACTTGATATTTTATTTAACAATTTTAATACGATATAAAAATATATCAAATTGATATGTTAATAATTTCAAAACGATATTTTTTACATATCAATATTACATATTTTGTATCATTCTGAAACAATTTAATATCAATTAAAGTACACAAAAAATAAAAAAAATCTAAATTTAAAAAAATTAAGTTAATTTTTATTGTTGATTTTACAAATTCAAATGTATAAACAAGATAAAAGTAGTTTAAAATCAACTCACTTTTGATTTCTGCTTCGCAAATTTCAATTGCACTATTTATGTTAGGTGAGACTTGAATTCGAACTTGAGAATTGATGTTTGTGGTGTTTGATTTTAGGCAGATTCAAGTCTCAGTCTCCAGTGTATTGAACTGGGCTCTGCGGCAGCGACGTCGACACACCGACAGTATACGAACTTTTACTGCTCTGTTTTGCAACAACAAAGTTGTGCTAAATGAGCGCGCTCTCGCGTAGCTAAACACACTCACAATGCCAAAATGCGCATGTATTTTTTGCCAGATTTTGGCGCAGACGTCTAAGGCCTCATGCCAATCGTGTTAACATGGATCGAGTTCGGTCCGGTACCGAGTTCGAATCCCCGCAGAGTAAGTAAAAAATTCGGAATAACAAAATAATTGAGCCAACTCTAGCAGAGGCAATAGCAGCGCACGCAAATTTTCATTTTTATACCCTTGCAAAGGGTATTATAATTTTGCCCAGAAGTTTGCAACGCAAAGAAATATTCATTTCCGACCCCATAAACTATATATATTCTTGATCAGGGGGACGAGCTGAGTTCATTGAGCTTTGTCCGTCCGTCTGTCTGTCTGTCCGTCTGTCTGTCTGTCTGTCCGTCTGTCTGTCTGTCCGTCTGTTTCTACGCAAACTAGTCTCTCAGTTTGAAAGCTATCGAGCTGAAATTTTGCACAGAGTCTTCTTTTTACTGCACGCTGCTAATATGTCGGAACCGACCGGATCGGATCACTATATCTTATAGCTGCCATAGGAACCATCGGTCGAAAAATGGGTTATAGCGAGAAAAACTTTTTTGTTTTCAATGTTAACGTGATTTAACTCGGTCATTAATAACATTATATACTTTCAAACAGATTTGCAAATTTTGGTCAAAATCGGATGACTATATCTTATAGCTGCCATAGGAACCATAGGTCGAATAATAGGTTTTAGTGAGAAAAACTTTTTTGTTTCCAATGTTAACAGGATTAAACTCGGTCATTAATAATTTTATATACTTTCAAACAGATTTGCAAATTTTGGTCAAAATCGGATGACTATATCTTATAGCTGCCATAGGAACCATAGGTCGAATAATGGGTTTTAGTGAGAAAAACTTTTTTGTTTTCAATGTTAACGTGATTAAACTCGGTCATTAATAATGTTATATACTTTCAAACAGATTTGCAAATTTTGGTAGAAATCGGATGACTATATCTTATAGCTGCCATAGGACCGATCGGTCGGAAAATGGGTGTTAGTGAAAAAAAACTTTTTTGTTTTTTAAGTAAATCGTTCTTAAGGTCGGTGATTATTAATATTAAACGCTTTCAAACTAATTTGAAGAAGTTGATCGACATCGGGTGACTATATCTTATGGTTGCCATAGGACCGATCGGTCGAACATGAGTCTTGGTAAAAAATTTTTTTGTTTAGTTTTGTTGGCGTCCTTAAACTTCAAATAGATTCGCAAAATTGGGCCGAAATCGGATGACTAAATTGGAAATCGGAAATTGAGTCTTAGTGAGAAAAACTTTTTTCAGACGTTTATCTGTCAGAAAATAGGTTTTAGTTAAAAAATTTTTTGATTTTTATGTAAACGTTCTTAAACTGTGACATTTGCATTTGCAAGGGTATAAAAACTTCGGCACAGACGAAGTTAGCTTGGCCTTCTCGTTTTCTTTATAACCAAAAATGAAAAGTGCAGATATCTTGTTTTCAAATGGAAAATTTTTGGGCGAAAATCATAGATGGAAATTGGTGAATTTACCAATGAAAAATGTAAAATTTACCAACGATATATTTTTTGTTTATAAATGACATTATTTTGGATCAGAAAGATATTATTTTCTAGCCAAATGAAATGGAAAAATTGACATTTTTAAAAAGTTTATTTTGATCAGGTGAATATCAAAATGAATTTGATCGATTTTTTTCTCTGTGCAGTTTTGAACACTTGTTGAAGGGGTTAACACTCAATAGCTTTTGAGGTTGGACTTTCTTGGGTCAATACAAGCACTTTTGTTCACTTTGACTACTTTATTACATTTAATTCTTAGAGCTTAACCTAAGCTTAGACCTAAGTGCGGTGAAAAGTGGTTCAGATATCTGTTCCTACTTAAATATCCCGCCTAAGCATATGAAAACTCAACTATGAAATGAACCGGTTTCGGTTTTCTTAAGACCACTGGATTGGATCGTGTTTCGGTTTTCAATCACAAATTAACAAATCGGTACGATTCGGTTCCCTGGTGTTAGAAAGAAGAAAGTAGAAATCAAAAAGTCGTAGTCGCTAGGAAACCGATTTATTTCTTCATTTCTAAACACAAAATCTATTTAAATAAAGTTGCTGCTACACATTTTGATAGCGTTTTCCTCTCTTTATTTATATCCTAATATCCGGTGTGCAAACGGGACGTAAAAATACAATTTTAAGCCTACTTTTTATGGTTTTTCTGTGTCATAAAAAGTGCACCCACTATATTCCCAACCACTGTAAAACTATTAGCAGCCACCCCAACCAACTCCATCCACCCCCTAAATGTAGGCAACACCAAACAAAATAAGCACTCAAAAGCAGAAAAAAAAATTAGAAAAACAAAATCGTCAGAGCTCTGAGCTCTCTCTGGCTACCCTTTATGCCAATGCACACGACAACCAGCAGCAGCAGCAACAACAAAAACAACACTACAAATACCATTGGACAACACAACCAGGCATTTGCCTGCATTTAATAACGTTTAGTTTGTGTGAGGGAAAAACAAAACATTCAAAATGATATGGGAAAAAAATTGAAAGAATTTTTCCCATTTTCCCAAAAAAAGAAAACCAAGACCGAGACCATGCAACGCATTAATTTCATTCACACTTATGCGCAGCAGTTCGAAAAAATATTTAAGGCAAATATGCAATAACGGCGCGTTGGAAACAATAATATTTGTCTAGGAGCGCGAAAGAAACACACAAAAAAAAGGGCGAACAAAATACGAGACCAAAGAGGGAATGGGTGAGGTGAGAGGTGAAGAAGACGATGGGCTTTACACACGCGCGCGGCTCAACTGAGCCTAGGTCCGGGTACGGTGGTGGTAGTGTGCATGTGTACGGATCGGGTCGGGTCGAGTCGGGTGCTGCACCAACGTTTGTTTAACAATTGAAATACAACAACAAGCGATGCCTGCAGTGCCCAGCTACTATAAAAAGAACGAGAAGGCCAAGCTAACTTCATCTGTGCCGAAGTTTTAATACCCTTGAAAAGGCAGTTTTTGAAATATCAGAGAAAATTTTTTAACTGAAACCCATTCTTTTTGAAAACATATCAAATAAACTATAGCCAAATTTAAAAACGATCAAATTCAAAACAAAAAAGTTTTTCTCAAAAAGACTCATTTTCCGACCAATTGGTCCTATGGCAGCTATAAGATATAGTCATCCCATTTTAAAAATTTTTTGCTAATTTGTTTGAAAGCATATAATATTAGTATTGGCCGAGTTTGGGGACGCTAACATTGAAAACAAAACCGTTTTTCTCACTAAGACACATTTTCCGATTGATGGTTCCTATGGCAGCCATAAGATATAGTTCCGACTTTTTAAAAAAGAAGACTTTCAGCTTGATAGCCTTAAAACTGAAAGACTAGTTTGCGTAGAAACAGACAGACAGACGGACGGGCAAAGCGCAATCGACTCAGCTCGTCGCCCTGATCAAGATTATATATAGTTTATGGGATCGGAATTGAATATTTCTATGCGTTACAAACTTCTGGGTAAAATTTTAATACCCTTTGCAAGGGTATTCCATTTGATTCAAAAAATCATAGAAATAAAAAATCAATAAAAATGTTTCTAAAAATTAATAGAAACTATTTTTAAAAATTCCCAAAATTTCTTTTTATTTTTCCCCCACCAATTCAATATACCTCACGAGTTACCTTTTTTAAATACTACAACAGGAGGGGGTGGGGGATTGGAACAACGGAAAAGCATTCTGGCACACAGGCAAAAGCCCAAGTCTGTTTGCATTTGTTTCGCGTTGCCTTGATCCCTAGACCCATTAGTGCACACAGTAGCCCAATCCTCCACCACGGTTCTCCTCATGCAAGAACAACAACTCGTGTCATGGTGTTTGGGATTTTTCAATGTGTAAAACTACCTGTCGCTGTGTTGTTGCTTTTGCTACTGTGTATTTGGGCTCGCTCAGGTCTCGCTGTTGAGCCGGGCAAAACTATCTTTTAGCACGCACAACGCATTATACGAGCACCTTGCATGCACACGTCGCTGCCGCCGACCACGGGGCCAGGACCCAGCCAACCAACCAGCCAGCCAGCCAGCCGGGCAGTAAACGTATTTCCCCGAGTGTTTTGCAGCCAACCTTAGACTGCTTTTTTTTCCCTGCTCTTTGCTGACGACATTTGTTGGTTTGGCTCCGTATTTTGGTTGGGTTTTGCTCGCATTTGCGTTGGATTTTCTTTTCAGTTTTTATTTCTGTTAAGTGAAAACGAAGAAAATGTTCCGCCGGCTGCAGTCAGTCGTCGTAGTCGTCTGCTGTTCCTTAAATAAATTTAGCTTAGTTTTTGAATGGTTTTTGCACTTGAGAGGTTTATATTTTTCAGTGTGCAGTACGAGTACTCCTCCGTGCTCTATGCTGTACCTAGTATTAGATTTGCATCAGTTGAGTTGGCGTAAATGCATTTTGGGTCTAGGGGTAATCTCAGTGTGGCATATTTGTGTCTGTGTGTCTGTGTGCAGAAATTGCTTGGGCGTGCAGCATCACCAAGGGCATGCAAGTGGGGAGGAATATGGAATGGGAAGCTGTTTAACTTTCAACAGCACTTTCGCCCTTTTTGAGTGATGCTCAGGATTTCTATTTAATTTATTGTTTGACGTTTTCTTATCGAACGTTTGGCTTTCAAAAGGTTTCCAATTTTGATGAAATAAACTATGTTAAACAAATTCTTAACCAAACAAATGCTTCTAAAGTTAGTTTAGCTGTAGATTAATTGGTTTTTGGTGAAAGTTCTTCTTATAAGAAACAATTCGGAAGAATAAGACAAAACTTTACCCCCCTTTAAGTTGGGGACCCATTTATTCTTTTCAAGTTGTAATAGTAGTTGGATCAAGTAAGCACGTAATTATTTTACGCAAACTTAATTGAAGTTTGAAACGTACTGGACTCAAGTTCAAATATTCTCATTTTAAGAAAAATTTTTCTTTCTGTGTAATTGATAATTGAAAATAGTTCTTTGACATGAATATATAAATCTGTTTTTCCGACTGACTAACTGATTTATCAACGCTCAGACCAAACGGTATACCCAAGAGACCTAAAATTTATTCCGGAACAACACCCAAACAAATTGTATATCAATATCAATTTGATACGTGTTGTCTCAAATTAAAATTGACTCTATTATACTTTATTTTGTATCAATGTGATTCGAGAAAGTATCAAATTGATATTTTGGGTATTAATTTAATACTAAGAATATTATTTGGATACGCAAAAGAATTTATTTGAAACTATCAAATGTTCAATGTTAGCTTATGTTAGGCTGCCTTCACACTGTTTGATACAGGAGACATGATAATCTAGTAGGCCTGCATTTCATTTTGATTCTTCTATGAATTTGATAAGCTAATCACATTTCAAATATAGCAAAAAGCAGGGTCCCCAAGCAGAGGACAGAAATAACGTATATGCTTTTTTAAAGTGTTGCTCGGCAATATACTGAGCCGGAAGGGATTCTCTTACGACGGTGACTGCGACTGACTTTCAGACACGCAGTGAAAAATGACTTCGGCAAGCATTCGGCTCTTATACGTGTGAATTACCAAACGCGTTCGGCCCCCAGGTTCTATGGCTGGGGAAACTCTGTACTAAACTATCATGTGTCAAACAGTGTGAAGGCAGTCTAAGTTCGAAAATCAAAAAGTGATGCTCTTATGTGAAACGAAAGAAGAAGATGCAAAAGTGGTTACTGACCAGAAGAAGAGTTACCTCTATCGAGATCTAACCATTTGTTTTAAAATGTTCGAAAAGAGATTCATTAATTGTACAATGTTGGCATATACGAACGGTAAGAGCGAATCCATTTCTTCTTCTTCACGGCCGCTGCTATAAATGCTCGCCAATCGTTTTTGTTTTGCTCGAGCAGGCTTCAGCTATTCACATCATGCTTGACAATGTCTTGCCATTGCAGCACCAGGTCTTCTCTTCTCAGTTTCGTTCTTCCCCTCCAACTGGCTTTCTTGAAGTCTTTCGCTTTCCAATTTTTTCGCTGGATATTTTTTAGGTTGACGCATTTTCCGACTTGTTTTGATCTAGTGAAAAGGAAGGCATGATCTATTTGGATTGATCTATTAGGAGCTTGATCATCTGGAGTCTTTATTCATATGAGCTGACAAAATCGAATCAAGAATATTTCAGACTTGATTTACTTGAACCTTTTTTTTTTTTAAATTGAAGCCAATAGCACTTTGATCCATTCAGGTCTCTAGTATGTATGTATGTTACTCTTAAGATAGGACCTATTTCTCACTACAATGCTGCTGTGGCTTTTTCTGCGCTTTGCAAGATGACGCTCAATACGAGATGTTCGGAGAAAAGACAGCTGCAGAAAAGCTGTTTTTCGCGTTTTTCACTCAAGATCTCTGCGAAGACGTTAGGATCTACATGTATGGGTAACAGCATGAAACCCGCCATTACTGTGACTTTTGATTAAACAATATCCGCATGGACACGGAGCATTTAGAGTGAAAGAACAATGTTTCCCATAGTGAGGTGCCCACTCCTGACGATTTCATTTCATTACCATACATTTTGTAAGAATTGAACATAAAAGTAAAAAGTTTATAAAAAGTTATGTTTTAATTTAAACGGCAGTTTAATAAGGAAAAATATTTAATTGATAAAAACTCGTATCAAAATGATACTAAGAGTTTGAAAATTGAAATATAAAATTGATAAGTCCTAGAATCAAATAGATACTATAAAATTAATACCAAAAAGTGACTACCTGATCCAAGGTAGTATCAATTGTATATCCTCGGAATAAAATTATATCAATTTGATACTTGGAGTATTAAAGAGAATTTGATACTTAATAATTTCAAATTGATGACTAAATAATGTCATTTTGATGATAACTTTTCTTTGGGTGTACTTTTAGGTCTCGGACGACCCTCTAGGGGCCATAAATGGGCCAAATGGTCATCTTTAAAGTAAGTGAATAACAGTTGAAACTGCTTTTGCAGGGAAAATCTATAAGTAGCAGGATACAGATGTGTCAGTAGCTTTCTTCTGGTTTCGAATCGGGATGTACAGGCTGTAAAGCTTTGGCCCTTGGACGCTACCCAGTATCAAATACATATAAAAAATGCCAAAACTTTAATCAAACATTTTCACTTTCGCAAAAATTTTGCGATTTGAAACCATAAGCGAAAGCGAAAATGGGAGCAAGAATAACTTGCGATTTTTCATAATCAGAAGAATAGTTGTCTGTATCTATACATTTCCATATCAGCACTTATAATGTTCGTCACCTATCTCACGGATACATTAATATCTCAATATCTTCTTCCCCCCTTTTTTTTTTTGTATTTTGAGCTTGTGCGACTATCTCGTTTGAGTGCCGGCGGCAGCTCAGCTTCAAATGACAAATTGCCTAAACGCAACTTTAAGTTGCCACAGCGGCAGCAGCCCCAGGCTGAAGCAGCCACACAGTGCCACGAAAATGTTGCAATTTATGCAAAGAAATGCAGCAAGCGACCGCATCAGCAGCGAACCGCCCCACCCCGCCTCTCGGCGTTTGGCTACTTTTTTATGCTGCCGCAAACAATTTTTGTATTTTTTAAATGTTGGCCATAAATTGTTGCGCACAGTGCGTGGCCCGGCATGGCGTTTCGTTTGGTTTCGTTTTGCAGTTTACAGTTCGCAGTTTTCCAGCATATTTCAGTGGATGCCTTTTGTTACATTCAACTACACGCCTTTTGTTGTTTTGCGCGGTTACCACCCCCTCCTCCGGCTCCTTCTATCCCCACAAACCAACCGCATACTCATACATAAATACATGTTGCTGTACATGTGTGTTCCTGACCAAGTAATTCATAAACAGCCAGCTCCTGGGTGGTAGCCGAGCCATGTACCCAAAAAAAAAAAACAGAAAATAGAGGAGCGAAAAAAGCGCCCCCAGAACTATTTTGCCCTAGGTGCAAAACGCAACCAACGCACGAAACTCAACTCTCGAAGAACCCAACGCCTTAGGAGAGGGAATCCCAATCCTCAGCGAAACTCAACCGAAACGCGCATATTTAGAAGGCACGGCACATTGCGTTGCCACTCAAACTCCCCGGAGACTATTTATGCGGTTGGCCAGGCAAACATTTGTGTTGTACGCTAACTTTTTTTTGCCAAACTATAGGACGAATGCCACAAAAGCAGCAGTTGCCGCCATTCCCACATAGAATCAGAAACATGGGGCAAAAATATTTCACATCTTTTGTAATACATAAATTCTTATGCTTCTCCCCCCTGCCCTCATATGTAATTTGAGATGCGGTGCGTGCGAATGTGTGGATACAGGTAGCTAGTACTTAAGGCAAACTTCTCTTTTAATGTCCGTCATTCTACTCATAAGCCGCAATATGGCTTATAATATTTATACACTACCCCGGCATAGGGAAGCTCAGCTTAAGAAAACGAGAGCGTAAGTTAAAGTCGGCTCTAACCGACTTCGATATACCCGTTACTCATGGAAACAAATGTTTAATAGCCTTCCTGTATGCCTGAGGTGGGTCAGCCGAAAAGTATGCAACATTTTTTAACTCGGCTATTTATTATCCGATCTTGATGAAAATTTCAGGGCTTATACATGTTGCGAATATAAATCTATGTTTTGAATTTGAGATCGATATCTCAAATGGGAGTTATTCAACATTTTCTATTGTGGGGGCGTGGGTGGGCGTGGCAAAAATTTGAAATAAACTTGATCTGCGTGCAGACAATAGGAGGCTACATTTCAAAATTGGTTGCTCTAGCTCTTCTAGTCTCTGAGATCTAGGTGTTCATACAGACAGACGGACGGACGGACAGACGGACATGGCTATATTGACTCGGCTACTGATGCTGATCAAGAATATATATACTTTATATGGTCGGAAATGATTCCTTCTGCCTGTTACATACATTTGCACGACTTTAGTATACCCTTTTACTCTACGAGTAACGGGTATAAAAATGTACACGATGAAGCGAACTTTAAATAGTTTTCTCAGTAGGCGAGAAAACTGAAACGATCGCTATTTTCCGTTTACAGTTGCATTACGGTTGTGGAATATGGGTTAAGGTTATTAGCCTTTTTCTCTTTCCGTTTTCTGTTACGGTTACTGTTATTGGTATAAAACAGGCATGCTCAAAAGCAGCATACGGCAGAGCACTCACAAAGAAATACACTAATACATACCAATAAGGGAAGAGCAAGCTCGAAGACAAGACAATATGAAAATCACATTGAAATAGGGTAAGGCAACAACAAAATCGCATGAAATTGTTGTTGGTCAGTTTGCTTGTGCGCGCAAACACCAATCACAGAAGAGAAAAAAAACAGTTTTTGTTCGCAAACGAAATCGTTTGCTTGTGTGTCGTTTTGTATGCCTCGCGACCTGCATGTATACGATCATTGATTTCCTATCTTCGGTGCAATTACAAAAACAAACAGTACCCAAAGAGCATACGGCTGGGCATCACTGTTAATAAATATCACTTTGACAAGTCATGCCCACTAAAGCGGCTCTATTTGAAATCTCATTTATTCAGTAAGGCCCGATTTCTCTTCTTGCTACTATCGATTTCATTGCCTACTAATTGCATCATAAGCTATCTGCCACTTCGACCTCCAGATAGCTACTATGTATTAAGCAGGGCATCCACACACGAATTTGTTCGACGAACAAATTTGTCAAAAAAGAATTAATTTGCACACTAACCAGGCGAACATTTCTCACGAACATCATTTGCTTGAAAATCTCAAGGGGTAAACATGAAAATATGGCAGCGAAAACTAACACAATCATGACCTAGATGGCGATACAAATAAGCTTAAAGCATTATTTCATAATTTTGGGGGCATTCAATAAATTGCAGCCACAATTCGTTGCTCATTTTTGGGCACTACAAATATTTTTGACAAATGATGTTAGTGCACTTGTTCCCATTCATTGACGAACATGTTCGCACAAACACACGAAAGATAGAATCGTTTCTATTCTCTGCGAATAAAAAGTCGAACACAAAAATCTGTCACGAAGACCTCCACTAACGACGAACATTTCGTCGAGCTCAACAAATTCGTCGAACAAATTCGTGTATGGATGCCCTGCTTTAGATAGGCATTTGACTTTCTCCCATTCACTGTAAATTGACATATTATATGGGGTGGGTTTTAAATTTGTGCTAAGCCATACAATTTGTAAAATGAATTTGAATCGGGGTATTTACCTTCACTCACTGGAAAATACTGATGAAGACATTGTGTCAATATAAAGAGAGATAGAGAGTATACAACCCAAAGCCGAACTTCTTTGAGGACATGGAAGATTCAGTATTCATAAATAGATTCCGGCTTTCAAAGTCTACATGTCTGCTCCTTTTAACAAAAACAAATCGGTTTGTACCATCAACAAACTTAACATAATCCATGTTTTAGGCAATGTTCCTTGTCTACAATGAAGAAGCTGCTTAAAGCATTGAGGTTCTATGCATGTGGTAATTACTGTTGAGGACTTTTGTGGAGTGAGCATAGCTACAGCATGTCGGATAGTGAAAGAAGTTTCCTATGCCATTGCATCATTATAGAATGAAGTCATTCGAGACTTTTATAAAATTGCTAAATTCCCGAAGGTTATGGAAGCTATTGATTGCACCCATTTACAGATTCAATCGCCAGGCGGTGACCATGCCGAGACATACCGTAACAGAAAGGGATTTTTCTCGATAAATGTACAAGCAGTATCTAGCGCAAAGTTATTTTTGCAAGATGTGGTTGCAAGATTGCCTGGTTCATCCCATGATGGCCTGAGCAGTTTGCCCATGCTTGCACTTTTTGTTTCCAAGTGACCGCATTTGATTTCTTGTATTCGATGATATTCCTGTTATCCTTAACTAGAGCTACTCGTTCCTATTCTTCCTCGTCTGTAAAATTCTTAGCACCTTTTGCTGTGTTTTCCATAATTTCAGATGACAGACAAACTTTTACCACTTTATTAAAGAATTTGTTATTCGTATGTTAACGTTTTAGATAAGTTTATACATGGGTTTTGTAATCCAATTTGGTTTTGTGGGACTTTATCTGTTGCATAGCGTTACTTGTCAAATAGCTATTTCTCACTTATTTAAAAGGTGAGAAATCGGCACTTAAAGTACAAAGTTAAAATTTCTTATACAAATCTAGGCTTTTTCAAACTGCGTTGACGGATAGCTGAAGAGTATGGGCAGCACATCTAACCCCTGGCTTGTCAATTTACCGGTTCAGCTTGTCAAGATAACGGCGTAACTTGCACTAATGTTGGGTTTACATTGCCTCACAAAGTTTCATACTCACTGTCACAGCGCAAAAATGATTTGGGAATTTGTCAGAAACATTTTTCTCTCACATATGCCTATATATACATACATAAGCATGCTTAAGTCTTTCTTTTTCGTTCACATTCAGAGAAAAAGGGTAACTTGAAAAAAAAAACGATCGCGCAAACAACAACAATATGTGAGAATACTGACGATTTCATACAAACAAATTGGCAGTGTAATAACAAATAAAGGGAAATATGAGAAGTGTAAAGATTTTAGTTAGCTGCATTATCTCTTTCCTTTGTGAACATTAGCAACAGTTCGGCGTAAGCATAATATGTTTCCGCACCCAATTTAAATAAAAATTAGAAAACTAATCCACTATCGGATGGGCGCGAAAACTATGAAACCCAAAGCTAAGGCTGGAATGCTTAAAAAAGTATAAAAGAGGGAACATTTATTACTTTATGTCAAAATAATTTGACACGTGATTTCCCCGAAATAAATGGGAAAATCATTCTTAAATTTGGCCAGGAAGGGGGGTTCACGCAGTACGTTTTGAACCGATTGTTCCGCTGGAGATGGGTGTTAGATCAGTTTCATTTCGAATAAACAAAGTACACTATATGATATTCTTCAAATTAAGTTGGATCTACTAGAAAAGAACGGGATGAAGTTTAACTATAATTTATTTCAATTAAATTTTCTTCGGAATTTACTATATTTATTTTCTACTCATATGAAGTGTATAAAAACTTCTCCATTTTCTTTAGACTTTTATGATTATTTTCTTGTGGACATCGC
Source organism: Lordiphosa magnipectinata (assembly GCA_037044535.1). Lineage (NCBI taxonomy): Eukaryota > Metazoa > Arthropoda > Insecta > Diptera > Drosophilidae > Lordiphosa > Lordiphosa magnipectinata. The sequence continues at coordinate 153,396 of JBAMBO010002920.1, forward strand.
CTCCGCAATGGTGGCCTCCTGTCAAACTCCATTTGCATTTGCCAAAACGTTGTCGAAAATTGTTTCTTTCAGCCCACAAAAGAAGAAAAGTTCTCTCATACATCCATCCAACTATTTGCCTAATATATCTTCATAGTCGCCAGTTTATGGCCGGCTTCTGGTATCTGCCGCCTGATCTCTTCCTCCCATACGCTAGCTCCTCCTGTCATCGTCTGTCTGTCTGCCGGCCGTACTGTTGAGATTGTTTTTTTTCGGGCTTCCGTATACTAATGCGACGACGACCTCAGCCTCCTTCCTTGCCTGCCTGCCAGCCTGACTGACTGTCTGCCTTTTGCTTTGTTTGTGCTTCATATTTACGACTCTCTCTCTCTCTGGGTACGTGGACAGGGCTCCGACTCCGAGTATCTCATGCCATCATCTTTTAAACGATGGCAACGGCAAACGGCGGCAATTCCTCAAGTGTTTGGCTGATGCTGCTGCTGGTCGCCATCGTTCCACTTGAAAATTTGGCATCAAATGTCAGCGTCAGCTTCGTTGTTTGTCGTTTGCATGCCATCATTTGGTAGTTTTTAGTGTCCTCAGCAGCCGCCTCACCCTCTTAAGTGGCGCACGCTTCTCGGGGTCGATGTCTGTCCGTCCGATTTAAATGAGTTTTTCAAATACTTGTGCACGTACGTATGTCGACGGTAGTCAACAGTCGGCAACTACTTTCTTTTTATATCACCCTCTGACAGTTGAGAGATGACGACGGCTTCCTTTATGGCAACCACCACTATTTTGGTTCTAACTACAAAGTACATACAACAGCAAAGCCAGAACTCAACTCAACTGAACTCTCAATTCAATTCATGCTCTGTCATTTTTAATGAATCACTTAATTGTCGCCGCCCCCCAAGATGGACAAGAGACAGTTTGTACTTGAGGACGACTCTTGAAATGCGGAAAATACGAGAGAAGTGAGAAATATTGTAGAGGATTTCGACTCTTTGGGCACCTATGTATAAATTTGAAACAGTTATAGAATTTCTAAAATTTCGGAGCATTGTTAGAGTTGCAATACTTAAGTTTAAGAGCTGTAATAGGTTAATTTTAGAAGTTTATAGGAAACTCTGGTGGAATAAAATACAAGAATTTTGGGTCATTATAGCATTTTGGTATTGATACAAGCTTTTCTGATTGTTCCAATCTATTAGATAACCATAGAGCTGTGCCTTTAGAGCAGACACGGCCAGCCATATCTACCACGAGCCGAAGTCAGTCGTGTTTTTACGCTAACGCGAGCCGAACTCATGATGGTGTGAATCGGTGAACATTGAATTGCAAGTAATACGGCTGTAGTCTGGAGAGAGTTCTCTTGCTCACCAACACAAGCACACTTTTTTGCCCTCTCCATTTGGCCGGCACTGCTTTAGAGAATCATAGAGCAGATTGTAGAGAGAAGCATGGAGCTGAGCACAAAGGCGTAGAGATGAGTGTGGAGAAAATCATAGCGCTGAGAAGATAAGATATAAGTGTGGAGTGTATAGAGAACAGAAGATTTGGACTTGGGAATAACAGTACAATTGGGTACATATGTAAGCATAGAGCTTAGAGAATAGATGATAATAGAGTTGAGCATATGAACGACATTGAAATGGAGCATGTGAACAATTTTAGGTCTGACCCTAGAGCTATGCGCGTAGAAAACTGTGGAATGAGCTCCGTTGAGAACTTTAACAATGAAAGTAGAGAGATGACCAAAGAGGATTAGAGATGGCTATGGAGTCTCCAAGGAGACAAAAGTCAGACAGTGGAGGCTTTATTTCGACAGTAAAGTCCCTGTTCCGACAGTGGAGTCTCTCTTTCGACAGCGAAGTTTCTCTTCCGACAGTTGACTATCTCTCTTCCGACAGTGGAGTCCTTCTTCCGACAATGAAGTCTCTTTTTCGAAAATGGAGTCCTTCTTCCGAAAGTGGAGTCTTTCGACAGTGGAGACCCTTTTTGGAAAGTGGAGTCCGTCTTCCGACAGTGGAGGCTCTCGTTCGACAGCGGAGTCCCTCTTCCGACAGGATTCTACTTAAATCAAGTACGACTCGTACTTTTTAATTTTGATTACTACACTCAGAGAAAAAACCAAGCCGATCGTGCCTGATATCAAGCAGTTTTGATGTCAAAAGTACGGTAAGACGGAAGGTTCTTGAATCCAGGCCGAAAATACTGAAATCAAGCATGGATATTTGAGACTGAAATGATTGGTTTCAAATAAAGTCGGCTTCAAATCAAGGATAGATCTACTTGGTAGTAAGCGCGTCGGCGACGCTAAGAGCGAGAGCAAGAATTGCTCACAACGTCAAAGTCGAGATCAATTGTCTTCTCGTATTCGAGCAGTTTTCGTCTTAAAACGTCAGGAAGAAAAAAATCTAAATTGAAGCCGATTTCAGTCTCGCCGATTCGTGCTAGATTTCTCTGGGTGTATATATCTCTAGAAGGTTCGAACCATCTATCTCCAAAACTGTATGAGAAATTAAGTTTTTCCAAATTGCGGGGGCGAGAGGGGGCGTGGCAAAAATTGAAAATAAACTTGATCTGCCTGCAAGTATAAGAAATATATGACCCATACATGTCAAACCTCTATCTCTTATCATCTCTGAGATCTGTGCGTTCATACAGACGGACAGACGGACATGGCTATATCGACTCGGCTGTTGATGCTGATCAAGAATATATATACTTTATAGGGTCGGAAACGATTTCTTCTCCCAGTTACATACTTTTGCACAAACTTAATATACTCTGTGTACCTTTGGTACAGAGTAGCAGGGAATCAAATTCAATCGTATTTCCGTTCCGGTTCTGGTACGTACCACAATTTATGTTTCCGGTAAAAAGTTCTGTTTTGGTTTTAATAATATTTCGGTATTCGGTTCCGTACCGGTACCTGGATTTTTATTTCGGTATACCGGTGCGAACCAGTAAAAAACGGTAAAATATGAAGAAAGAGCGGTCATTGGGTTTGCGGACATCCGATTTCTTAACCAAGACATAATAATTACACCCCGGAAAACAAAAGTTCTATCATTACTTGCCCTTCTCAAATGTCACACAATTGTGTAAACTTGGTCGAGTTTTCTTCTTTATTTATGGTTTTTTCGTGTTTTCGGCTTTTTATTTACACACAATTTAAACACGAATTTATATTTAAACACACGGTTTTCTATTTACAACGTCTCTATACGGGTTTATCTCTTCGAGGTTTGTCGATACGGATGTTTCTTTCTGTCTCTCTATTCGTCTGTCTGTCATTTTATTTACAGCGTTTGTCCATCTTCTGGGTTCTACTCTCCGATTTGTCATCGTTCATTCTCTATAAGGTGTGACCATCATTCGATTTCTTACCAATACCTTAACACTTAAATATCAATACTTTTATACATTTTGAAGGTAATTTTGCCACAAAACAGTTTTGTGAAAATACTGAACTATTTGTATTGTTCGTCTTCTAAAGTATTTGTGTTTCTTTTCTCATTAGGTTTAACATTAACAGAAATGGATAACACAAGTACTTTTCTGTTCCTAGGTTAGCATTAGCCTGACATTACAAAGAGGATCTAAGAATATAGGATGCAATATTTTCAAAGAGACTAGAAATTGCTTAAAAGTCCCCCAATACAAAGTGCCAGCTTTGCAGTCAGTTGTTGCACTCAGAACAAGTACAATGTTAAGGTTCTTCGGTTCTTTTTGGTATACGATTCCGGTTTCGGTTTGATTTCCTGTTTTTAATAGGCAAATCACACTGAGCACATCTAACCTCTAACATCCAACATCCTCAGACAAAAATATTTATCATGGCGGAATTTTTTATGTTCGTAGCATGTTACTATTAGACTATCTTAACATTTTGACAAAACAAAAGTTTAAAAATTTTGGCTTAGCAAATGGTAACTCAGCATTTAAACTCAGGATGTTGGATGTGCTCAGTGTGATTAGCCTATTAGTTGATTTTTTTTTTTTTACTAATTTGCCAATGGCTTCCAAAAACTGCAACATGTTCGAGTTTTGGTGAAAGTTCTACATGCTTAAAGGCCATAACTATTCGAAGGATCGATCAAATGAAGTTGCAATGTTCCAAACGTACCTTAATTTAAGTCTAAGCTAAGATTTTACCCTATATTGCATTGTTAAATTCGTATTAGTTTTCAAGACAAAGTTAAAAAACCTGTACAAAATAAGGGGAAAACATAAAGTTTCTTTTCACATTATTGTTATTTTGAGTACGAAGATGCCACTTTTTTGACTTGCTACTAAGAAATGTTTTGTAATCCAAAACAAGAGCAACCACTTCGCCTAAGACGTTAATACGAAATTCCAAATTTTTTACGAAATATCTCAATCAGAAGCTGAAAACATCAAAGTGCAATAACCAAACCCAACCAAGGTTTTTACACAACCATCATCATCAACTTTTTAGTATAGCACAGTGTATTATATTATATTTATTTCCCGAAAATTAATAAAAATAAGCCATTGTTCCCTTACGTTGGGCGCCAATAAGCATTCCGCCTGACCTGATAACAATAATCCAACACATTTTGAAAGCTTTCATTTAGCTATGCTAATAGAATAACAAAATTTTTACTGACCACAAAAAGTTATCTCTAAAATTTTGACAGACCAATGCAAAGAGTGGACTTTCAGCTGTCATAGCCACAGCGGGGGGGCAACCGCAGCAGCAGCAGCTGGCATGGCCTAGAAAGTGTAGCGCTAATTAAAAAAACCAATAAGAAAAATCACAAAAATAATGAAATCAAACATTTATGTAGAGACATAATCATAACTGCACGCGGACAGGCTTTCTTTCTGTGATTCCCACCGTAACCATTGCATTCTCCACTAATCATATGCGACTAGCTGTAGCCGTAAAACTCAATCAAAATTTCATTGCAACTAAAATGAGAACTTAAGAAGTGAGCCGACCAACATACCATCAACCACCATCAGAAGAAGAACAGACACATGTGTATGAAAATCGAACGAAACAGTTATCTCACCAAGTTCTTCTTAATTACATATCAAATATATCGCCATGCTGATTGATACCTACAGGAAAGCACCAGAAGGTCATAAAAACCAACATAAATTTGAGTTATAAAAACTCATGTTCTGCTGCACTTAATTAGCGCGGCGACCTCTATTGGAAGAAGAAATACCGATGAGTGTCTTCTCTCTACCCCCCCACCCCTTAATGTGTCATTTGCCATTAATACCAGAGAGTCATGCCACATACAGATTCCGGACTACTATAATTCACACAATTTGCTGCCTGCGTTGACAATACGAAAACACTCCTCCTTCTCACAAAATTAAATGGTGTGAAGAAAATTTTATGCCGAATCATGCGTGGAAAATGATGAAGTTGCCGAGAAGAAGTAGATGAAGGAGCAGTGCGTAGCACGCTTAGTTAAAATGTATGGCGGGGCTCATTTCATTTGTTTATGGTCGGTGTCCGTCAGGAGAGAGTGAGGCACTGCTCCTCGTCGTATAATGAAGATGCGCGCACGCAAACTGGGTCCAAAATTAAGTTGAAAACAATTTAAATTTGTTAGAAGGCAGCCGACCAAAGTGCTCCATGTTGAGGCATGCCAAAAATGGGGAAAAACACTTTCAACTAACAACAACAACAGCAATAACAGAAATGAAGTTTGGGCAGTGTCTCTTGTACAGAGATGTTGACGCCAACGACAACACTTCAACGTTATTTTTTTTGCCTTCGTCTTCTTTTTGTGAGTAATTTCATCTTGTGTGAGTAGTTTTGATGGAGATGCATGGGAAAATGTTTCTTGTGTTTCTTGTTGACGTTGTTGTGTTTTTTTTTCTAGGAGTTGGAAGTAGTTTTGGGAAATGTTTTAGGAGACAAGTTGGAAAGTGTGATATATGTAGAGAGTTTTAGGCCTAAGAAGTAAAACGCAATTTATTTATTATTGACATAAATATTACTTTCGTCACAGTGCTTCACATGAATGAGACAGACTTGTGTAAAGCTGTTCAAAACTATTTCTACTTATACACTCAGGAAAAAATCGTATAATAAAATCTTATTAGATTTTACTATAATCCTTTTGTATTCAAATCATATAAGAAGCAGTTTGAGTTGACCAAAACCATATTAAAACACCAAAATTCGGTTGCCCTTTTTATATTGGCCATGCGTGGAATTAAAACTTGGGAATTACAAGTGGTCAAATTGATTGGTGTATGCTTTTAGGTTGATGTTAGATTCAATTTAATACAAGTCGTATCTCAGGCGTACGGCAAACACGCGTTGAGATGGCATTCCCATCATGTACAGTCCAAGGGGCTTGAGTTCGAATCGCACAGTAAGTAAAAAGTTTTTATACTAAGTATATATAATTCATTGATTTTCATAACCAATGTTGGGTGGGTGGGTCTTAGCATTTCAGCTTTATATTAAAGTGTTTTAGCTACATGGCTTAATAGGTTTAACTAACTTTATTGAATATAAATTATTGGTTAACAATTACTGTATGATTGAACAGCGCGATGCCAAGCCAGACACTGCGCGTTAGGGTTGTCGTGCTGCTGATGCGTAATCAAGATGAATAAAGTGACCAGGGCTGCTACAGTACACCTTCCAGAGACTTTTTGGGAACGTATGATCAAGTTTAGAGTATAACTGGGATGTATGTCTGGGGTGATCATCTACAGGATTTGCATAAGTCCCAATGAGGACGAAACCTTGTGCAAACTTCTCGCTGTGATGTTTGTGTTTGTCTCGTAGTTGGGTCGACGAACTGTTTTCGTTGAGTGTAAAAACTGATGAACCCGTAGCACTGAGCATGTGCACCGAGTACAGATTTGCGTAGTTGCGTCGATCGTTGCTTCGAGTGGACGTCGATAAGCTAGTTCGCCCAAGCAGGGTTGAGGTTATACTGGGAATTGTACCCCGATTAGAGACTTTCGTTTGCCGCGCGTTGTGGACTTTGTTTGCCACTTGTTGTGGGCTTTGTTTGCCACTTGTAATGGGCCCTATTTGCCACTTTTTGTAGGCTTTGTTTATTAACTTTAAAGGGGTCACCACTTAAGCAACTTGGTTTATTGAATATATCTTAATTGCTTACAATTACTGTATGATTGAACAGCGCGATGCAGCGGAAGCCAAGCCAGACACTACGCGTTAGGGATGGTGCACGGGTTGTCGTGCAGCTGACTCGTTATCACTACACAGTGTACACACGTTAGATTAACGAATATCATATTTAACCCTGAATCAATGGGAGAAATATTTCAGTTAAAGTGCAAATACAGTCGAACTATTCTATTACGAACTTCCGAACAACAAAGTTCTGTATATAATGATTTCGTTTTCTGAACACTGCAATTTCGTATTAAGTATTTCATTCTCTATACTACGAATTTTCTTTATAACGAAGTTTTTCTTGGTCCTCTTGAATTTTGCCATATGGAAGTTAGACTGTAATAAAATTTCAGAGCATTTTTATCTGAATGTATGAAGCATTGTGAGAAAAATAACACTTAGTCCATCTGAGAAGAATTTCGTATACTTCGCTTAATAATTTTATGCTTAGAAATTTCACTTTATATTGGTATCAGCCAACTCAGGTCTTGAGTGTCAAAGTTTCGTAAAGCTAAGGTCCCACAGGCAAATAATTTGCACAAATTTTGATAAAAATTTGGCTAAATAGGCTAAATAGGTTAGAAACTAAACAAAATATAGTTTTATTTAAAAAACAACAAAATCTCCTGTTTGATTGCATTTGGGCAATTCAAACAATTTGCGCCTGTCTTAACTGCTGGGAGAGAATTTCCCCCACTAACAACAGAAGGGCCGATTACGGGGCATTCAGAAACATATATACAAAGCTTCTGTGACTTGGCGTTTGCTACTGTTGTCAGAAATTTTTGCTACAAGTCTGACTTGGGATTTCCAAGGGGTCTTAGCAGTTCTGGCATGAGATAGCCTCTGCCAATACATTGAAGTTGGGCAAAAGATCGCTGATGATTGAACTGTTGGAAGTTTATGTTATAGCTATACGATCAACCAGTCTCCTTTTTGTGGTGTTGTGCGTGTCTTATTTTAGAAACGTTATGATGAAAACCATAACTTATTGACCTAGAGCCTGCTAAAAAGTTCTTTGGCCAATATTTAAGCAAACTATTTATGGATGAAACCAAAGCTTCAGTTTTAGGTCCAGCAATAATGGCGATTAAGCCAAATTTTTAATAAAATTTGGGAAAATTATTTGCTTGTTTGAACTTAACTTAACTTTATGAAAAAGTTTGACATTCTGTAGCACAATTTTACTCACAACAAGTTGTTCTACGGTAACTCTGATTATGGTTTCTTCACTCAGAAGGTGGTAAAAGCCTGAAGAAATGGGAAATTCACACGAAAATCAACACAAAGTTCGGAGCAGAGACGTGTAACTTGGAGTTTAAATTGAGTTCCATTTATTTTAATTTTATATATTTTCCAGTTCTCAAAAGCATCGAACCAAGAGATTGGTTTCAACCTTTCGGAGAATTTCAGATGCGATGAACTTTGTTGAAGTGGTCAAACAAAATAGTGAAAAAATTTCAATTATAATTTTTGATTCATTTTGACACCGAAACTGTTTCCAAAAATAAGTCATTGATTTATATATTAGATAGATATATGTGGGGTTTGGTGACCTGTTTTTGATTTTAGTCAATGTTACAACGAGAATTTGGCTATTCTCGAAACAGCGATCGTTGTACGGACATACCCAATTGCTATTCCAAAATGTTGTAATTAATATCTGTTGGTTTGTGTTGGTCATAAAAAGGCTTATAATCAACCAAAAAATACCTTGAGCTAGCCAGTTGTAACATTGACTATTAGATAGATATATAGATATAATTTCATCTCGCGCCTTGTGCGAACGGCTACGGAAGATCTCGTCATGATCCATATCTGTTCAAGGCTTAATATTAATGTCTTACCTGGTCTAGTGGTCTCGAAAACTAATTCTAAAACAATACGCGACATTACCTCCTTTAAAATGTATATACCTGAGGCATACTTTGATAGGGTGCTTAAGCAATCTTTCGGGCCTGAACATGCCGTGGTTCACGAATTTGTAAATAGGTCAAGTCGTAGATCTCGTTTCAACAATTTGCCTTTTTCGTCTGCCTCAAAAAACTAATTACGACCTTTTCCCCTTCTTTACCAAAACGTTGACTGGATTCGAAGTAAGCTAGCCTCACTACTCAATACTAAAAGTGAGTCTTGTGATGTCGACAATTTTGTATTTAGCAAGACCTTCTCACTGATAGCTTTAGCTGATTTACAGACATAATCGCCTTGGCCGTCTTGGTGGGGGTGTATTAATTGCTATAAAATCTGATTGGCCCGCTGTATTAATCGATTGTTATGCTGTCAGTGGTGCCGAATTCATAGCCGTAAAGGTTTCCCTACACGCCTATCAAGCTTAGATCTCATGTTCCTATATTTGTCCATCAGCTAACTCTTCCACTTATCTGCTCTACGCTTCATATATTCAGCACGTGTCATCCCTTCTGTATGACCGGGACCGTTTAATTGTGCTAGGAGACTTTAATCTCCCTAACATATGTATCTTAGACCATTTATGATGATCCAACCATTATGTACCCTCTGGAAAGTAACGTGTTCGTGGACTGAATGGCTGATTTATCGGTTGGTTAGATCAACTCTGTGCTAAACTGTAAAAGCAAAGTTCTGGATCTGGTTTTTACCTCTGATCCATCTTGCTCAACAGTCAGCCAAACGGTTCTATTATCAGTTCCCGAGACTCATATCATCCTACCCTTTTAATTGTTATGGAAGTGCCTAAGCCCGCCACTGCGTTATAGACGTCCCCACCTTACCTCGCTTTCTGCTGTCAGAAAGCCGACTTCTCTGCTTTAAAATATATTTTGAAGAGTTCAAATTTTCAAGAGGCACAGGAGCGAAAGAGAACACATACAAAATTGTAGTTGCACTATGGTTAGCCATAAGCTATGCATAAGCGCGGTTACGAAACAGCGAATGCGCGGCGTGCTCATAAGGTCAAGACACCCCTAATTTAAAGCAGTAGCTACTGCTACTCCAATGCATTACGATGCTTTACTATAATCTCTTTTGATTTTATCATTTAATTTCTTTTATTAAGTTAAATTTTCATTTCAAATTTCACTTCCCTCAACTCGGGCACACACACACAAATGGCAACTGTAATTTCAATTGCCTTTTTCCCCCGTCCCTGCCTGCCACCCATCCCTTAAGTATCAGTTCGCTCTGTCGCGCTTTAAGCACAAAATTTAATTCCAATTTAATTCTCCAGCTCTAATGCCAGGCCCCAAGCTCCATTTCCCAAGACTAATCCTAGGCTACTCGTACCAGTACCGGCGGGGGAAAGTCGTAGTCTGTCCTACTAGGAATAATTTGAAAACTTTAAGCAGCATCAGGAGCAGCTGCAGCTGTGACGCGCGCGAGTTGGGACATTGGCCAGTTTATGCCTACGGTTATCACATCATTATTCAAGCATCAACTTTTTTCTTTTTTTTCTTGTTTTTCTTTTTTATATATTTTTTTTCTTTGTCAAAGTTAAAGTTAAGCCACTTGAGCGACATTGTGGAAATCGGTAATTTGCCTGCATTCGCGTAGACGTCGTTGGCTCCGGCCGGACTAACGACTTGAAAATCCTTATTAATCACCCAGTACCAGTCCATAAAAAGCCAAGTCCAATGCTGCCACTGATAAGCAAACGGGCGACATGGCCAAGAGCCAGTCCATATAAGCCAACGACGACGACGACGACGACGAGGAAGACGAAGACATGGACGAGGCCTTCTTCTCATTTTCAATTAATTAATCCAACAGCATTCCACGACTATTATCTTGGCATATCTCAAATATTTTCTTTAATTACGCAAAAAAAGGAAGGAAAAGGCAAGTAACAGGAGACGAAGAGCGAAAAATCTGACACCTCGAACAATCAATACATCATCATAAGCAGCGGCAGGCAAAAAAAAAATACAAAATAAAACACGCACACACAATTACAGGCACGATCGGGCAGCAACCGTCCAGGCCCAGGCCCAGGACTCGACGGCTCCATCTAATGTAAAAAATTTATGCCATTCAAAATTAGCAAAGTGTTATCTAAACGCATAAATTACATGCACGTATACATTGTGCCACAGTCGTGGAGCAAAAAGGAACTGGAAAGTGGGTGCATGCAAATTGTGCGCCTCCTCGATAAGTTGAAAGACGTTGCTGAAGAAGCTGCCACAGCAGCCAACTAGTTCTCCACATGTGTGTGTGTGTGAGTGTTTGAGTGTGAGTGTGTGAGGCAATGCGGCATAAACGATGCCAACAACTGATTGTGACGTGAACTAAGCTCGTAATGAAAGCATATATACATATACCCAGAGACCAACCAGGTCCAGGCCCCGTCCAGGCCTTAGCCAGGCACAAAGACTTCTCTCTCTCTTCCATAGACAATTCAACGCAATGTCTGCTACGTTCGAAACCCCAAGATGACAACGTGGCCGTGGCTTTGGCCAATTGGCCGCCGCCGCCGCCGTCGTCATGTGAAGTAGAAGTGCTGCACTGCAGCAGTGGGCCGTACAGTGGGTTAAGCTAGTTTGAAAAACATAAGCTTTAAATCCCATTGCTCTGAAAGCTTTTTGTCAACTCTGTCGCACAAGGAATTGCTTCGCTTTGCAGTGAATTACAGAAACAAAATGCATGTAAAACCGGCGACAGCTTTGCTGCAACAGTTGACGGCTACAAAAACCAAATACAAGCAGTGTGTGAACCAATGTATTCTTGGTGTGGTTGTTGTTGGACTGCTCACAAAATTAAATTTCATGACCACCGCTTCTTAAAACCTCTGAAATTGTGGAGAAATAAAGTCTGTAGAAAGTCTAAGACTCTCCGAACGATTCATTTACTTATCTATTGGAATATGGATTCTCACATTGTTAAGAAATCAAAGGTTTTGTTTGTGCTGGCTCAAAGGTCAGGATTGATTATAATTTAATACAAATCAATACCATTTTTTTAACAGAGATAAGTCGCAACATTTCGGAATAGCAATTGGTAAGTCTGGACAGACGTTGTTTCGGAATTAACCACAATTCAATCATCAACAGATGTGGTTGCTTTTCACATTTCAAGCCCTATTTAAACAGTCGATTTGGCCGAATAAAGACTTGAGAAATAAACTTTATACAAATTTCAGCCTGAGATTTTGTTTATGAACTTCAGCCTGATATTATGACAAACAAAAACTTTGACTAAATCAATCAAAAAACAGGTCGCAAAAACCCATTATAATTGTTAAGAAATTTTTTGGAAAAAAAATGCGACATATTTTTGTTGAGAAGGAAGCGTCCAGCTTATGCCATTAAACACCTGAATGGACATCATTCGTTATAGTTGTAGTCACAGCGAAAACAAAGTAGCCAAAGTGGTGACCACCGACGATTGAAAAACACACACACACGCACACGCCCAGCAGCAGCCATGCTTTTTTCCCACGAAAAGAAATGTGGCGATCAATTACCAGGATTCATGCCTCGACAATTGGACAACTGACGACTCCGCTGGCGCCCTGAAGGTGCCATTGAACGTCCACCGACCTTCTGTCTGTCGCCTGCTACCTACACCTGCTGCTCATGCCTGCTGTCCATGTGTGAAAAATATTCCTCGCCCAGCTGGCCTTGCACCTGCATGTCCATAATCGCAGCATTGGTCAATCATTCATCAATCCCGGCGATTACACATTGCACGCAGCCGGTTCTGCAACTAAATGTAACCGAACTCACGTTGGTCAAGCATAACGCAGCCTGCCAAACGATCGTTCATACTTACGTTGCGCAGCTAAATCTCGATCTTCATCGCATCTATCATCATCGCCGATGTTCATAAAAATCGATCCCCATACCTAATCGACCACAAGCAATCTGCTACAACTCGAGACGCTCTTTGTTTGGCAATTCATAAAAGCCTGCGTCTACCTACAAGTTCTCGATCTCAACACAAAGTCCACAACGTGTGGCACACGAACGTCTCTATACTCGGGGTACAATACCTCAACCCTACTTGGGCGAACTTGCTTATCGACGCCCACTCGAGGCAACGGCCTCAACGCGAGGTTACCATCGACGCAATTACGCAAATCCGTACTCGGTGCACATGCTCAGTACTACGGATTCATCAGTTTCTACACTCATTGGAAACAGTCGACTCAACTACGACATCAAACATCACAGCGAGAAGTATACGCAAGCTTTTCTTGTAAAAATCCTGTAGATGCTCACCCCGGACATACATTCCAACTATACTTAGAACTTGAAGATCATTCGTTGCCACATAGTCACTGGAGGGTGAGTACTGTCGCAACCCTGGCCACACTAATCTTCGTAATCAAGCGATAGCCCTAACGCGCAATTTGGCTTGGCTTCCGCCGTGGCGGGCGGCCGCATCGCGTTACAATCAAACAATAGTAGTTAACAAATAAGTGATATTCAATTAAGTTAATAATAAGTGTAATTTAAACCAGCGGTGGGCAAGCCCTTGCTCCCATTGCTCCGAGATTTTAAAAACTTTAGCTAAAATGGTCACACTAGGTGCGCCATCTATTGATTAGTTTTGAAAATCCATCAACAACATTTAGTAATAAAGATTATTTTTCGATGCGTCAAAGTTAAGGTCAAAATCGGTTGAACGATAGTCGAGTTATAAGAAAAACCAAACACTTATGATTGGTAGCACTGGCCGCAACGACGATGGGCAGCACTTTACAACCTTTATGGCTTCTTTGTCAGTTTGTGTGTGGATTCTAGCTTAAATTGATGTTATATATACAAATTTTGGGGGTACATTATAGTATATAATGTTCCAACCTAGATTTTGTGACAGTTTTTTAAGTTCTGAAAAAAAACCGAGTGAAGATTTACTACGAACCGAACCTTTTTCCAAGCAGAGGAAAGGTTACTTACTGGTTCTCCGGGGTTTGTATCAGTACCTGTTTGCAGACTTGACTTAAATTATAGCTAACTATTTAAATATTTAGAAAAATTCTTTAAATAAAATTGAAAGAAATAGCAATTTGTTTCTTAAAGAAGACTTAAATGATAGAAGAAAAAAAAATGGTCCTACATGGACAACATTTCTTTGAAAATTAAAACAAATATTTGGTGTACCAAAAAGTTTTAAATGATTTTTTAAAGGTGGTGTCACTAGTATTAAATTGAATCCGACAATGTTGCAAATAATTTTATTTTGAAGCCTCATCATTAGGCTTTCTTTTTCAGTATGTCCCGTTGCGCTGAAGTTTTAACTACGTGGTTTTTGTGTGCTCAGAAAATGTCTACTTTTGTGCCAACACAACACAATTTGCGGGAAAGTTTACTTTTCTGCTTTCATTTGAAAAAAAAATGCAGGCCATCGAATGCTGCAAGAAGCATACAGGGAACATGCTTCACAGATTCCCACATGTGAGTTTTGGTATAGACGTTTTAGAAGAGGTGATATTAATACTGATGACAAGGAGTGCCATGAACGGCCAGAAAAGTTTAAGGATGGCGAGTTAGAGGCTATATGAGTATGAAGACTCGAGCCAATCGCAAGAAGAACTCGCAAAAGCATTGAGGAGTGACTCAACAGGCCATATCTGTTCGACATGGGAAGCCACGGGAATGATCCAAAAGGTGGGATATTGGGTGCCGTATAGAATCGAAAGCAGCACGGAGACGAACGACGTTTTTTCACTAGTGAACATCTGCGCCAACGGCAACAAAGAAAGGGATTTTTGCATCGTATTGTGACTGGTGATGAAAAATGTGTTCATTACGATAACCCCAAGCGCAAAACGTCAAACGTGCCGCAGGGCCATACGTCCAAAATCGACGCCAAAGCTGAATATTCACGGTGGCAAGGTCATGCTCTGTATTTGGTGGGACCAATTGAAAGTGGTGTACTATGGAGTTGCTACAACCGGGTGAAACCAACTCAGGGCAACTGTACCGAACTTAATTGATGCGTTTGAGCCGAGCATTGAAGCAAAAACGGTCAGTGTACGTACAAAAGCACGATAAGGTAATTTTGCAACATGACAAAGCTCGGCCACATGTTGCGCAGCCGGTCAAAACATACCTTGAAACGCTGAAATGGCAAGTCCTACCCCACCCGTTGTATAGCCTCATCATTTCCCCTTTCGACTACTGTTTGTTTTCGTCAATGACGCATGCCCTTGAGGATCAGCACTTCAACTCTTTTGAAGAACTCCAAAATGGGATCGATTCTATTTTTGTGAAATGGTACACAGAGAAAAAAACAGATAAATTTTATGTTGATAGTCATGACCCATATTAAAATGAACTTTTTAAAAAGATCAACTTTTTCATATCATTTGGCGAGAAAATAATATCATTCTGATCCAAAATAATATCATTTACTTCAATTGATCTTAAATAGTTTCAGAATGATATTTAAAATGTAATAATTATACGTTAAAAAAAATCGATTTGAAATGTTTAACATATCAATTTGACATATTTTAAAATTGATATGAAAAAATATCAATTTTTTCTCTCGGTGTATAAGGAAATTGCCAGAAAGATGGAAAAAAGTAATGGCTAGCGATGTTCAATACTTTGAAAAGAAATTTGTAACAATTTTTTAGACAAACGTCAGAGTTGAAAAAAAACTCTTATAAAAATTTTTTGTACTCCAAATAAGTCTTCTGCATCAAAGCTGCAAAACCGGGTAATATTTTCAATGAATTTCAGATATCAAGGACTTGAAGACGCCAAATTCAAAAACAATTTTCAATTCATTTTTCAACCGAAGCTTTACCTAAGATCCGATGATCTGGTTTGGGGGTCAATAATTTGTAATACGTAATTTGAAACTTTATAATTGACATATACTGTTACCAGTTGGTTGCCGCATTTGCTCACATTCGATAACCCATGCATAAAGACTTTTATCATTTTTTTTTCTAAGTTTTCTGAATGTTCTTCAAACCAAGGCATAGAGAAAACAGTATACGCTATTGTGGTTTGTGGTCGAATACCTAAATTAATTAAACTAAATTCTTAACCCATTCCCATGACCAATTATTTTTATTGACCCACTGTACAGCAATGCCAGGCACAGCAAGCAAGCAGTTCTACAATGGCGCATGGCCGTCATCCAACTTGAGCTTCAGCTCCACAGCCTCGACTTTAGGCTGTCCCTCCCCCCTCCCCCTCCTTTGGACCAACTGCAATGGCACGACTTGGCGAAAGAAGATATAAGCACGACATAAATGGTACTTTATATCTGCAAGATATTATTTTTCCAAACATACACACAAAGTTTATGATTTTTTCTAGATATTTTGTCATCTTTATTATCAGCCGGGGCCAATGTGGAGAAGAGGAAATAAGGAAAAGAATATGCGAATGGCATAAAGTAACCAAATAAGCACAAAGCAGCAGCAGACGACGACTGCGTGGAGAATTGGCCATTGAATTGGCCAGGTGAGTGTCAGGACAGAGCCGGACACAGCCGCAGCAGGAAGACGACACCACACAATGGGAGCACCAACCACATTTGTACTTTGCACTTGACCAGCTCAACTGCAGCGGCAGCGGCAGCTACTTGCAGCCTGTGCGTCATATTTACGGTACGCCTCTCCACATAAACAACATTACACAGAAGGGGAGAGCAGCTAGCTGGGCTTGGGCTGTCATAAACTAGTTTCACACACATCCATAACTCTATCTGCGCAAATGTACGTATATACATACAAAAAATATATATATATATAAAATGTTTGGGCTTGGAACTATATTAATGCGTAAGCACACACTGTTGACTACCGGGCTAAGCGCCTGGCTACCTTCTTCATACCTAAAGAAAGCATTTGAAAGATTTTTCTTTTGTTGTTGACTTAGGCCCACGCCAAGTGAACGATGTCGTCTAGGGCTTCTGCTGGAAGGAGACCCAAATAAAAACCACAAAACCCTGAGCTGGCATATTGCCGCTATTGTCTTTTATAGTTTCCTGGAACGTTTGCCCCTGCATTGGGTTCAGCTTCGCCCCCCCTCCCCAATTGGTGGTGCAATACTCGTACTCTCGAGAGCTTTGTGTGGTTTTCTTTTTCTTTTTTTTTTCTGACTTTAGTTGGCTCGTGTTGTTCTCGTTGTTGTTGTTGTATGTCTTCGTGGTCGCTGAACATTGGGATTTGTGCTCGCTTACATTCAGGAAATATGATTTAAAACTTCTTCTTCTTCTATTTTTATTCAGTTTGCCATCATGTGACCTAGTTTAGCTTGGGTCAATAGATTCGACTATAAATTCTAATGACATTTTCATGTCATCAAGTCCTTAAGTTCGGGAGTTGCTCGAACGGAAATAAAAGCCAAATGCTGAAATTCAGCCTCAATTCTTTAAAGCATGCAATGGAAATATGGGAATTGGCAAAAGTGAACCGGGATGACATGCTTACAATCATTAGAACTAGTCAAAATCAGGGCTGCGAAACCGATTCGTAGTTGAACCGCAGAGACGCCGGAGTGTTAAGTATATGTGCAATTTCCAAATAATCCTGTCGACTTAAAGACGATAGGCAAAGCCTGCTGATGATAAAACCAGGAGGTTTTTGAAACAGCTGTACAGTCAACCATCCTCCTTTGTGGTGTGTGTATGTGTTTTGCTTTAAAAGTTATGAACAAACATAAATTTAGCATATATAGAATGAACGGTTGCGCAGTCGACTCCGTTTCTGTCAGAAATTAGTCAGCTGTTTGCTCTCACTTACGCTCTCTGAGTGCATTTGGGAATATGTCCGTCTCTCTCTAACCACTGTGATTTCATATGTCACTTAACACCGCTCAAAATTGAGCAAGGTAAATTGTACAAAAGTTCCAAATTTTTCTATTCACAGCTTCGACTTTTTACAACTTATCAATATGAACTCTTGCTTCTGCTTTTGATAAAAATCGAAGTCGCAGCCAAATGAAAAGCAAAAAACGATTATTGAGAAAAATAAGAGAAGTAGCAGTTTTGCTGATGATTTTGTTCAGTGTCCCCAGCAAATTTTTTCGAAGCGCTCCACTGCGAGCACTACAAAAGCGCTCAATTGAAGCGCTCAACTTTCCTTGTAAATACTGCTCCACGAAAGCGCTCAATTGTAGCGCTCAACTCTCCTTGTAAATACTGCTCCAAAAAAGCAGTTATTTCACAACACTTCTCCTATGAACAGTATGCGTATGCTAGCGCAGCCTGCTTGCATTTTTTCTTCTTTATTTTGTTCTTTTTGTTCTGATTTCTTTAATACAGGGGTGTCCTGGAAATCTCTAGCGATTTTCGCATAAGGGAATACACTTGTCAAGTGACAAGAGTACGACCGGCTACTAGATCATATGCAAGAAAAAATGTACGTATTAAATCTTCTTGACTTTGAGCAGGCGGTTTCAAATCGCTTAACTTCAGTCATCTATTCTAGTAGCCGTGCATATTTGTTCCCCTTCGCATATAAAGTCAAACAGCTTTAATTTGAAATGCAAAAGTTTATACGAAAATCTCTAGAGATTTCTGGGACACACCCGATAAAGAAGTCATTTTTTCACAAACTGGTTTTCACAGATGCTGTAAGTGGGGTCCATTTAAATCGAGTGGACTATGCTAAGGAAATGGCCAAGGGCTTTCGTGCTATGAAAAACAAAATTTATAGGAATTCCTATCAACAAAAAAAAATACTTTTGTCCTCAGACGCATCAAATCCAGCAAATCCAAATTCTGATTAAAATTGTATAAAAGATGTTCGAAATATAATTGTATGGGTTTAAGTGACCTGTTGTGATTTAAGATTTGAAAGAAAAAAATGTTTCTTAACTTGAAGAAGAAGACTTTGTTATTAAGTTTTCCATCTTAATAAAAAATGTCTGCAGTCTTAAACTTAAAACTACTTAATAATACCACTTTCAACGTACCTTAAAATACTAATAATAATAAAACTTATAATTATGTTATAAATAAATTGAAATGAATTGAAAATTTTATTTGAATTTTGTATAAAAAATGTTCTTTTGGAGCGCTTTTTACAGCTCTTTTTACTCTAGGAGCATAGCGCTTCCTAGAGCTCCTTTTACATTGCAAGAGGAGCGCTTTAAAGCGCTTTTTTCGCAGTGACAGTGTAGCGCTTCCTAGAGCTCTTTCTACAGTGGGATCAGATCGCTTTAAAGCGCTTTATTCGCAGTGACAGTGTAGCGCTTTCTAGAGCTCTTTTTACATTGCGAGCGGAGCGCTTTAAAGCGCTTTTTTCGCAGTGAGAGTGTAGCGCTGACATCCAATGACATGGCAATGTTAAAAATAGCACTAGTTACAAGGAGAGTTGAGCGCTTCACTGCTCCTTTTGAGCGCTCTAATAGCGCTATTAGAGCGCTTTGGGTTTTGCTGGGTCGTAAGTCGAAGCAGCAGCATGTGTGTCGACGGCAGCGCTGTCGCCACGATATTTTCTTGGAATTTACCTGCCCACCAAAATTTAACGCAACGCAACAACATTTGTTTTTTTTTCAGCGCACTGTTGTTGTTACCTTCAACCTAACCTAGCCGAGTCGACTAATGGTAAATGTTTCATTGTGTGTGTAGAGAGAGGCCAAAAGCAAATTGCAAAAGCAGAAAGGAGATGCGAGTGACTTCTGTCACAGCACTTCTGTGCTGCAGCTTCGACTTACGACACTGAGCAAAAGCAAAATCAAAATGAAAATCAGAAATGATGAAGCGACGACTGCTGCTGCTGTTTGCTTTTTCTCAACAATCATTTTTTGCTTTTGATTTAGCTGCGGGTTCCGTTTTTATCAAAAGCAGAAGCAAAGCAGACGAAATGAAACTAATTGCTGTTTTTTAAACACTGGTTCTAATGTGTACAGCCACCTTTGTTTAAAACCAGACCTGGAATACTAAAGGGACTTTACAAGATGTAACGATAGTTGGTCACAGGCGCTCTAGATGGTTGACTCAACATCTTCAAATTGTCTGCCAGATAAAAAGCCATCCCCAAACGTAACCGATGATATGAAGGTCGTAAGAGAACGGAGACCATACCATCGGGATAAATTTGTTATATTTAGTTCAGTTTTTACCATTCGTGCAGTTTGCATTGTGTGTTAGAAAAGTGTGGAAGTGACTTTTAAGCCAGAAGATACATCAAATTTCTCATAAAATCTCTAAAAACACAACACAAAGCACAGAGCATAACAATAAATTACTTGATTCGTAAACGGAATAACATATTTAGATTTGCTTTTGGTAATAAAATCCAAAAAAAAAAATATTGTATTTTATATTTATGCCAAGCAAAAAAAAAAGAAAACTAAAATCAATAAAAAATATTAACGAATCGACTCTCGAACTAAATCACATTTCCCCATGCACTTTACGCTCTTTACAGCACAGTGGGCTTCCTGGCTTTATTAGTTTTTCTCTATCATAAACTGCCCAACGGGGTAGCTGATGTGCAGACTCGCATGAGCATAGTGCATATTGTACGTACATCCGCATCTAGTTTTATGTGTGCCACATCAAACTTAACGATGACACCTACTCCAGTTTTGGTTTATGGCTGGCGGAACAAAAGGCCCGCGCTATGGCTTTTGGATTCATGCCAAAATGGTAAAAATGGACAGCTCATAATTTTCACAATTGTTGTGCCCCGTCGATCTTGTGAAACATGCATGCGTTCAACAACAAATTACGCCGGCACCAAAAGGCGGGTATCATTAAAAAAAAAAGAAACAAAAAAAAAAAAATTAAAAGAGAGAAACTGAAACTTCAGACCACAACTTTTGCAGGTCGCGGCAGCGTAACGAATTTTTATTTGGCTTTTTTCGCGCAAAGCCGCCGCCGACGACGTCAACGAAGAAGACATTGTCCGAAAAAAAGAGAAGAAAAACAGATAATACGGTTGATAATAATCCTCAGCAATGTAACTCAATCTGCTTCTAAGTCTTGTGCCAGGGCCAATGCAATACGCCAGCAGGACACGATGTACAAGGAATGTTTCAAAATGAACAAGTCAAGAAAATAAGAACAGACAGACCGAAGTGGGAATGCTCTTGAAGATGTTGAAAGCATAAGACTTTAAATTTGCAATAAGTAAATCTTTACTATTTCCAATTTTACTGTACACTTAGAGCAGGGTTCCCCAAGCAGAGAGCGCAAAATTGAGACTGTGTCTCTTTCTCACACACAGGGATGCATAACTTCGGCAAGCATTCGGTGTGATTTGGCGAGAATGTTCGTCCCCCCGGGGGCTACGGCTGGGGAACTCTGACTTAGAGAAAAAATAGAGAATTTCACACATTACTATACTGGGAGTTGAACTTGGGACCTCTAAATCTGAGACACACATAGGTGAGATCTGGCGGCTAACTCATAGTTAAGAATGTAAACAATTGGCACAAGGGCCGTGGTCGCTTAGACAACGTCGAGATCGTGAATCAAGTCCCCGTAGGAGCAGATTTTTTCGTTTTATTTAATGTTTTTTTGAGCCGTTTCAAGATTGTCTTTATTTTATACATTCCTTTAATCGTTTGCTTCTTCAAACTCGAAATGTTCAACATTGAATGAATTATCGGCCTACCGCTAACATCTGACAACTACAGTGTTCTGCTCTCAACAACCGTTTGCTCTCCCCTCTCAGTAGTTTCTGCACACACCTCTCTCCCATGAAAAACGAAACTGTGAGAGCGTGTTCAACGCTATTCTCTCAAAGTTTGCCTGCCCTCTCCGCTTCGATACTTCTCCTCAAGAACGAAATTCTTGAAAACTCAACAGCAAATTGGTAAGGTGCAAGCACCAACTCCTCTGCAGAATATGGTACCACGAAAGCATGCCCTAAAATTGGTGTCTAAGTGTTTTTTGCACACTTTTTAAAAAATCAGTCTCCTTCTCTCGTGCATTATGGGTTTAAAGCCGTTTATTAGCACACTGATAGGAACTTATCAGTGTGACTTTAGACTTGGTAAATCCACCACAGACCAGATATACACATTACGACAAATCCTGGAGAAGACCTATGAGCGAGATATCAAAACCTACCATCTTTTTGTTGATTATAAATCAGCCTTCGACACACTGATAAGGTCAAGGTTCTTTGAAGCCCTGTCTACCTTTGGTATACCAGCAAAGTTCGTTCGACTTTACATGATGACGTTGAGAAGCACTCAAAGCTTCGTCAAAATAGGAAAGTACCTTTCCGAACCATTTGATTTTAAAAGAGGTTTTAGGCAGGGTGACAGGGTTTAGTGTGACTTCTTTAATCTGCCGATGAAATATATACTGTGCCGTGCTCAAATGCCAACAGATCGGGCACATTTCTTAATAAAGATCTAATGATACTCTCATACGCCGATGATATTTACATTATCGGCAAAAAACGAACGAGCGGTAAGCAGGGCGTTTTCAGAGATTGAGAAGCAGTCTAAACTGATAGCGGTAAACGAGGACAATACGAAGTACCTAGTATCCACGCTCAAAAAGTCCAAACGTCTTGGACAATCTGTTACAATGGGAGAGTACATGGGAACGATGATAACTATCGACAACATCAGCCTGGAAATCCTAAGAAGAATTACTCTTGCAAACCGATGCTACTACGGACTCAGTAGGGAATTCAAGAGCAGAGCCTTCTCTCGAAGAACAAAAATAGCGCTATACA
Organism: Lordiphosa magnipectinata; assembly: GCA_037044535.1. NCBI lineage: Eukaryota > Metazoa > Arthropoda > Insecta > Diptera > Drosophilidae > Lordiphosa > Lordiphosa magnipectinata. Next base: position 176,114 of record JBAMBO010002920.1, read on the forward strand.
AGTCGCTCATCATCACAGTTCTGCAATACGGCTCAGAAGCATGGATTTTGACAGCAGCGGATGAGGCGGCGATTGGCCTCTTCTGAGGATTTATGGACCTTTAAAAGTAGGCGATGGATTCCGCATTCAAATGAATTGCGAACTGTGTGAGCTCTATGGGGACAACAGTCTGGTCAAGCGCATAAAGCAACAGCGGCTGCGCTGGATAGGACATGTCACCCGGATGGATGAAGAAGCTCCAGTAAAAAAGTTGTAGAAATCGAAGCCGGCCACCACTAAGAGGGGAAGATCAGGTGCGTAAAGACATTTCCAACCTTGGTGTGAACAACTGGTGCCAGCTCGCACGCAGCAGAAGCGACTGGAGGGCATTTATAGCAGAAGCCGAGACTGTCAAGCGGTTGTGATGCAAATATCGGGCCAAAAAAGAAGAATTATTCATTCTACTTCTTTCTTAGTGTACAAACAAGACCGTCTTCTTAAACAAGAAATAATCTTATGGTGACTAAGAAAATTCAAGTTGTTTAATATTTTAAACTTTAAAACCGAATAGATGGCAACACAAATCTAATATTTACTGAGAAGGATTAATAAATAACTCAAACATTCCTCACCAAAAAGAAGTGTATTCTGTACAAACACACACACACACACACTTAAATCTCCTGAAGCAAGTATAATGTGCATGAATGATGAAATGCAGCCGAAGCTGACTTGCCTCACAGTCTTCTTCGTCTTCTTTTCTTTGCCAGCAACCAACCAACCAACCAAACCAACCATTCCCGGCGCTCACCAAAGATGCAAGGGGAGCACAGAAAACGGCTTGGACAATGGTACCGGCCTGCTATTAACGTCCAGCGCACACATGAAACAAGATATTTTTACAGTACCCAAACTATACTTCGTCTTGGCCAAGTCTCAACGTTATTATATTGCCCTGGCCTGACTTTGCACTGGGAACGGGTTTTGGCTGTCAGGCTGGGGATGGCACTCTGGGCGCTGTCTTCCCGCAGTTATTTTCTTTTCGTACAAAACGACACACGCTGCATGCGGTGCGGAGGACCGACCGGTGTGAGTAATAGGCGGCGTTGCCGTTGTAGTAAATGAGCTTACCAGGTGATACCAAAACACAAAAGAAATTATAGTAATCAAATCATTTTTATGTTAAATTATGATCGACAGCCAGGCACTCCGGGACTAGTGGAGGGTCGTCTCTGGACTTGGGTTCGTAGTGGGTTTTTAATGAAACTTTATACTAAATAGCAAATTGTTGTTGCTTTTAGAGGTCTCTTTATATACTATATATATTGATGTGTGTGGCTGGGCTATGGCTAATTATCTTTTGGATTGCAACAAGTTTATTAATGTTTATGTGAAGTCTCTGGGTCTGCCTGGGTTGCTGTTGCTGCTGCTGCTGGATCGTGGCTGGGTTAAAATTTATTATTGTAGTGCACGTTGCTTCATTGAGGCGAGGCGCGGTGTATTTTGCGCGATTTTAAAAGGTTTCAATGAACATTTATTATGATTGCAGGGGCCAGGAGAGCTCAACTGGGAGGGAGAGCAATGGCTAATAATAAACATGTGCAGTGTTGTTGCTAATATATCAACTGAAAGCCTACTCCTGCCGCTGTTTATTAAAATAAATGTTCAAGGGTTTTCCTTTATTCTTCTTCGTTTTTATTTTTTTTTTTGTGTGTTTTAATAGTTTCTACAAACTCTGCACTTTAGCTGCAGTTTGTTTATTTGTTGTTCACTGTGCCAAATCAATAAATCATGGGCATTATGTTTATGCTGTGTAGGAACACCCAGAGTGTTGCAGTTGAATTTTGCATTTGCAGCAGGGCCCCATAATAGAACTGTCAGCACTGGCTTTATGACCCCAGAGAGTGCTTAATGAAAATGCGAAAAAAAAAGAAGAAGGAAAATTTACATTCATTCATTTAATTAAAATGCTGTGAGAATTGGAGCGCGTTCAATCGAATGACACCTGCAACAGTCAATTAAATACAAACAGCAAAAGATGTTTGCCATTGATTCGAATAGTGAGAAGATAAGATTTTCTTCTTTGCCATTGAAGGATACTTGATACTTTGGTATTAAGAGGAATGTAGAGCAATTAGTTGCCATAGAAAGCGGATAACACATTTGAATGACAAGGAAATAAAAAATACTGGAGCAGAAGTGTTCAAGTAGTATTAAGTATTTGGAAAGCATCAAGACATCGGCCACACAGCAGACGGCATTTTAGTACAACTGGAGAAACATCGATGGCAACGTCAATACTAGAGGTGTACCCGTGACGTGAATTTGAACGTGTCACGGTGAGTTTCGTGCGTGAGCATCCGTAGTCCGTGCGAGTTTCGTGAGTGAATCAAAGTCAAACATCGTGAATGCAGTATTCACAAAATTTTTAAAACAGGTTGAGGCTGTTGCTGTTGAGCTCCGACTATGAGTTGCGAAGCATTTGGTAGAAACAACACGATGAAGTTGAGTTAATTCAAAACTTTATACTATAGATCGTTGTTGATTTGCTGTTTCTGGGCGTGCTCACATGTGTACACTATTGATGTGGTCGTCTATTGCAGCGGTGGGCATGAAATTTGAGGTGAGAAGCAGCCCAACAACAACAACAGAAAAAAACAACCGTTATCAGCTAGTCTCGATGAGCGTCTTGTTGGCGCCGTTCTCCGATTCGCACTGACTTTGTTGTGTTCACAGTTTGAAGCGAGTTAAAGTCCGACGCAGTTTATTATGACTCTGACTGGCGCCAATTGCCGAAAAAGAAACCTCGCAGCAATGGGAGCAAGGGCTTGCCCACCGCTGGTCTATTGTATAACACTCGTATGTATTTGTAGATGTATGTATGCGTGTGTGGTCGACCGAGTGTGAGTGTGTGTTTGCTCCGCCGGCGTCTGGCGGGCGTGTGTGTGTGCGTGATTGTAGTCAACTATTTCACAAGAACTAGCAAGGGTGTTGTGTTTGCTGATTTTATTTGTATATTTGTTTAATGTTCTTTGCACATTTCACTTTTCTTGTGAAAACCAAAAACTATGTGCGTGAATAGTGAGTAACGAGATTTTTATTCCGTGAATCGTTTGTGACATGAAAGAAAATTCGATCACGCGCGCCTCTCTAGTTTCAACATACGAAAATAGGACAGTGTGAAGAATTGCTGCAATTATGGATTCCACATTTAAAAAAGATGTTTCTAACGCTCCATTTATATGTTCCACTCATATGCTGGAAGTTATTGTTTAGGAAATACTTTACTAATAACACAGGTTTACAAGTGAAGACCAACTTTTGCACCATAGAAGATAGTACTTTCCATATGTATTTTTGGTCTCTGAAGCACGTCAGTTTTAAGAGATATTTGGATTAACGTGTGTTCAGCGAGGTTTGTTTACATTTGTAGTTCCTGGAGGGCACATTAAGTAACCTTTTTAAACCAAATTTGTTTAATGCAATCTGAATTGAAACACATTCAGGGGTGTTCTGGAAATCTCTAAAGATTATCGTATAAACGATTGCTTTTCGAACTTAATTTCAACTATTTTATTTGTGAAGTGACAAGAGTAAGACCGGCTACTAGATCATATGCAAGGAAACCTGTCATCTAATCTAGCAGCCGGGCATATTTGTGCCCCTTCACATATACTGTCAAGCAGCTTAATATGAAATGCTAACGTTTATACGAAAATCTCTAGAGATTTCTGGGACACACCCGATTATGAAAACTTCTAGTTTGGTTTTTCTGTAACGATATAAAATATTTTTATTCAATGATTTGAATTCAATCCCCAAAAATAGATATGGAAAGTTTTCTATCTTCTCCTGTTTAATTGTTTTTTATGGACGCTGATGATTTCACAATTATTATGGTTTTTGTTAAGGGACATTACTTAAACAAAACCTTGAGGGACATTACTTAACAAAAACCTTAATAATTTTGAAAAGACTTCGTAAGTAGTATCTGATCTAGAGTCCTATAGGAGGAATAGATTTATAAATTGTTTGGTTTTCAGACACATTCAATATTAATTGGATAAATAGACAGACTTTCGCAGTTTAAGAAAACGTCGATGTTTTACTTCACAAACATCAAAAACATCGATGTTTCTCCAGCTCTAAATTCTAGTAGTCATTCTAGGGGTTGTTGTTGTTTGACAAATGATGCTATTTATTTTTTTTTTAGATTTGTGGAGTAAGACAAGGAATCTGATACATTTAAGACTTTTTAGATTTGTCTTTATCGAAATTTTGTGCTTTCCAATTGATGACACTTTAAATTTCTTGATATATGTGTGTGTGTTTGCTGATAAGTCGAAAACGCAGCTTTTTATTCTTCTTCTATAAAAAACCGGAATGTTTTCAAATGATCCCAAAAATCAGAGCAAAAGTTCGAAACGATCGTGAAGATCAAAAATGAAATGACACTACTTTTACGTGATGGTCTTTTGGCACATCTCTGTTAATAAAGCCATGGGTATGTTAGGTTTTATTAAACGCTGGTCTAAAGAGTTTAATGATCCCTACACGACTAAGCTTCTATATACATCCCTAGTTAGGACCATTTAGGTGTTTGGTTCTTGTATTTGGAACAGTCAAATGCTAACCCTGTGTAAACGCAGCGAATCAGAGAACGGATTCATACATTAATCAACACGCGAATAAACTGGCTTTGCGCTTTATTCATCAAACTAGCATACACAACATTTTCGCCGATGAGTTTTATTCAATCCTATTGTTGGCACTCAGATTATAATCATGTCAGTTAGGGTGTTTTGTTCGTAAGGCTTCACAACGATTGATTAGAGTGAGCGAAAATCACGTCTTATGAATAAACTCTAAGACGCATAGGCTAAGACGGCGTTGCTGACAGATATGGAAAAAGAGAGAGAGAACAATGATCTGCAATTTTACGCTGAGTTTTGTTCGATCAAAAAACTCTAGCTCAACCGTTCGAAGTGATTGCCGGTATGAGCTGAATATACTCAACGCTAAGCTTTGTTGATTGATTAAAGGTGAGTAAGAATTTTTGGATATGAGGCAATAAAAAAAAGCGATTTTTGCATTTCTCTGGTTGGTACAGACAATTAACACTTCCTCCTTATAAAGGCTGATTTTTAAAGCGTTTGTTTTTTGAAAATTTTATAAAAACAGCAGAAAATTTGCAATATAAATGAAATATTTTCAATCACATGATCTTAGCGGTCAATGGACTGGTTCAAAACGTGAGATTAAACGTGATTGGTCCATTGTTTCGCGTGCCGTGTGGCACCGTCTTGTTAAAACCACAAGTCAACCAAGTCCAATTCTTTCATTTTGGGCAAAAAAAAAAAATCGGTAATCATCGCACGGTACTTTGCTCCATTGACTGTAACTGCCTTTTGCTGCTCTTTAGACAAAATTCGGAAATTCTGTTTGTTGTCGTCCCCATTGAGCCGAAAATGAGCATCGTCGCTGAAGAAAATTTTGCGATAAAAAACACATTTCTCACAGAGCACGAATTTTGATAATAAAAATGAATAATTTGATTCTATTCATGGTGAAATGGATAACACTAAACCGCGAAGTTATTCCACGTATGAGAAATGGAGGGTGTTTCAACTTGAACACGGACTTCAAATAGCGCTTAGGAACATATTCTTGCGCAAAAGAAACCCCCCATAAACATGAATAGCTTAATATAAACGTTTAATATAAATAGATGAAGAGACAAGAATCATGACGGACTTGACACCAGACTTGGCAACTCCGTGTCTGTTGCTACGCACAAATTCGATATGCCAAAATATGATTGTGTTTTGTTAAGTTTAAAAAAATCTTACTGCTTAGTTAATCATAATTTTACTTTATTTAAACACTGCCGAATAGGTTCATGAAGATTGAAAATAAAATGACAACAATTACACGGTCATTTCACTTCATTTCGGTCGTTTTTGAATTTATTTTTTCTGAGTGTGGCTTCGAATTTTGATGTTTTTTACCTGAAACTTTGCCCAGATCAATATTTTAACACAATATAACTTTTTTAACATTTTAACAAAGGTTCATCGAAGCACTCTTGATAAAAAAAAAAAAATGTAAAAACTAGTTCTTAAATTCAATTTATTTTGAAATACAAACTTGTCTTTTCATTGGGTCATATCTCTTTTAGATCGCCAACACTTACATCTGCAAATAGAAAGAGAAAATGAAAAACTTAATTAGTTCAAAGCCAATCAACAACAAACAAATAAGTAGCAAAAAAACAGGTGAATGACTAGAGCTAACGAAACAAACAAAACAAATAAAAGTGGAAGTCAAGTGAATGAAAGAGTGTAAGATATGTACAAGTTGATAAGAAGGAGCAACAACAACAACAACAGCAACAGCAACTGGGATGCCTCAGATGCCTGGGGGACTTCACTGGTGGAGAGATGCATCGACGGACGACGACGACGACGGCTGCCGTCACGTAGTGGTCGCTGGTGCCGCTCTGGCATGTGACGTCACACACGTTTTAATGGCTAATTAAATTGAAACCGAGCATTCAACGTTCACTCTGCAATGACACAATTACAAATTGCACTTAAATGCAGCCGCATAGTTGCCAATGAAAATGGTTTAAGTCGAGCTCTAAGGAAGTGGCCAGTTTTATGGCATTAATTTTAAAAATGGAAATTCCATTAAAGTTTTTAAAGTTAATTTGATTCAACTAATAAACTTTATGATTTTACTGCTTACTTATGCATAGAAAACCAACACGCTAAGCCTCCAATTTGTCGGTTGCCTTCAAAGTAAATCTTTCGCAAGACTTTAAATTCGTTTCCCAAGAACTTAAGCCAAACCAAACAGGAAATGTTTGGCAGCCTCCGATTTTTCGGTAGATTCTAATGCCGAATTGCCCACACCTCATCGTCCTCTCTATCTCTGTGTCTGTGTGAGAAATGCTGCGCATGTTCGTACAACTTTTTCACGATAATTAAATATTTTTAATTGCTGCCATGCACACCGACCAAATGGTCAGACTCTAAGGCCTTGTAAATGGAAAAGAGGGAATGAATAAAAAAAAAAAAAAGCATTTCCATAAAAGTGCAAATCATTAAATCTTTAGCCGCAGGAACATGGCAAACATAGCTCTAATATTTGCCATGATGCTCATGTAGAAATCTGGCATGCATTTTCGGATATCAGAGATTTAGTGCAGCAGTCGAAAAGACAGAGACAGAATTAAGGAAAGAAGCTGCTGCTGCTGCTTCTGCTGCTTCAGACAACACCAAAAAGATAAAAAAGCAAGCAGATGTGTGAGTGTGTATGTTTGTTTGCCGCTGCCATAAAGCCTTAGCCAGTTCTCTTGCTTCGCTTCGTTCCAGGTTGTCCAAGTGCGCGTATCTCTGTAGCTCAGTTGCTTCTGCTGCTGCTGTCGTTGTTGTTGCACTTAATGCATTTTTCATGAAAATATTTCGTGAAATTATAACGTGCATTCAGTCTGTCGCTACGACCAAGCAATGTTGCACTGCAGTAATCGTATTTATAAGATACAGTTTACTTGCTTTGCTTTCAAGGTTTGTACATTTGTATGGGTGAGCTTTTAAAGCTCTGCTTTTGTTAACAGCAAAGCGTTGCTAAAACAGTTGCCTACATGAGTCGTGTATGTGTGAAAGCTTTAGTGAGATGCTCAGTTTGGAATTATAAAAGGCACTCAACATAAAAAATCAATAAAAATAATAGAGGAAGGCAAACTTCGACTCGACCGAAATTTATATACCCTGGCAGCTTGTATAATTTATAAAAATGAAGGTTTTCAAAGCTTCCCAGCTAAGTTATTTCCCAAACTCAGCAATATAAGGCGGCACTACTTTGACCATTTGCTTGCCAGTTTGTTATATGGCAGCTCTACAATATATTCAACCGATTTTGACCAAACTCCCCAAATTTGTGTGGAAACCGATATTCACAACTGGAAAGTATAAGGACGCTACCTTTGAAAACAAAAAAGTTTTTTTTACTAGAAGTACTTTTCGACCGATCGTTTCTATTACAGGTATATGGTATTGTCATCCGATTTGGATGAAACATTGCAGAATTGTGTGGTAGCATATAATATTGATCAGTAACAGTTTGAGAGCGATAGCTTTGAAATCAAAAAAGTTTTTCCTACTAATACTTTTTTCAGAATTATATTTTTTATGGCAGCTATACTACATAGTTGATCGATTTTCATCAAACTTGATAGAAATATGTAAAAGCATAGAAAACTTATAAATACGAGGTTTGGGGACGTTTACGTTGAAGACAAAAAAGTTTTTCTAACTAAAACTACTTTTTCGACCGTTAGTTCCTATGGCAGCTATATGATATAGTCATCCAATCCGACCGGTTCCGACAAATGTGCAGCGTTTTTGTATCAAAAGTGCAACAGATAGCATAGAAACGGACGGAAGGACAGACGGACATGGCTTTATCAACTCAGCTCGTCATGCAGATCCAAAATATATATACTTTATGTGGTCGGAGATGCTTCCTTCTAAGCGTTACAAACTTCTGGACAATTATAGTATAGCCTCTACAAGGGTATGAAAAGAGTGGGTGTCATGGGACGTACTGAATTCACAACGTGACCTCATGGCAGCCACTCCTAAATTTATATTCAATTCAATTTTGCTTTCCCTCTTTTTCCCCACCACCTCTTCCACCACTCTCTCCAATGTTCTCCCACTGTTAACCCACTATTAACTCACTGTTTAGTTGAGTCACTGTTTAGTTACCGTTAAGTCACTGTAAAGTTACTGTTTAGTCACTATTAAGTCATTGTTAACCAACTGTCCCACCCTTGTCCCCCCTCTTCACCACTACCTTCTACCCCCTCACACTATCCCTCTCCACACACCCACAAACCACCTGCTGCTACGTCAAATGGTAAAAGCTGCTGACTTAGCAAATACAATATGCAAAGACAAAACCGTAGCCAAAGAAATCTGTCGCAAAGACAGATAATTTTTCTAGTATTAGTTCCCCAGTCGAACGTCCGTAAAAGAGCATGCACACACACCCACAAAGATGTACATATGTAGTTGTTATTGCGGGGATGGAAGATGGCCACATCTATACCTATGCACTATATTTAAAATACATAACTCAGACTATCTTCGAGTACGCTAGCGACAGACTAGCAAGTATTCTTAACTAACTAAACTTAAACCAAGAGGACTTCAACAACGTATATATAGACTAATTGATTACTCCAAAAGACTTACATACTTCAATGAAGCATCTTCAAGAAGTAAGATAGTGTGGGATAATGATAGCGAGAGGTGGCCTGCAAGGCAACACACATCAAAGTGGTGCTACAAGGACGTGCAGACATGATGCATTTCCTAGGTCGGTGCCCTGCGCTCAAAGAACTCCGAGTTCGATATTTTAAAACTTTTATCACGTGACGAACGGGGAAATTCGGTGTTGTACCTGAGAACGCAGTGAAGTACTGCAGCATACGAGGTGGGCTGACGGTTTTCGTAAATCATGCCCCAGAAGAAGATAATCTGTAATAAAATTATGAAAACCATACTTATTGAATGAGTAAGTTTGTTGTTAGACCAACAATGTTGGTACTACTTGCAGAGCATGCATGTTGATCATGAGAGTATGAGAGCAGAAGTGATATCAAATCAGAGCTCAACTGTTTTTCTTTTGCGACTTTTACAGTTACAGATAAAATAGAGAGGACTAAGCAGCGAGTGTATATTGTTGTTAGTGTTTGTACTTTCTGTTAGTTTTCTTCTTCTGACAAATTCCCATTGCTCATTAATGTACCCCATACACAAGATTATAATCTTGAAGCGAGACGAAACGGTGTCAGAATTAGTCAGAGACGAGATAATCTTAACCCAAGATTATATTCTCAATTTAAATCTTAGTCCAACAATATTGAATTAACAGCCACGCTCCCATTTTCGCTTTCGCAAATTTTTTGCGATTTCAAACCGGTTTTTAGAGCAATTTTGGACCCAAAATCGTAAAATTTTTGCGAAAGCGAAAATGGGAGCATGGCTGTAAGATTGTTTTTACTCGACTAAGATAAAACAATCTCATTTTTTAATATATAAAAAAAAAACAAAAAAAAAATTAAGCATTTTGTGTTTTTGGGTGATGGGTGGAAAAGGGTAGTGTGATTTTGTTGCTTTAGTTAGTTGTTTTAGTTATTAACATTTTCTTCTTTCTGAAAAACATATAAAAATTGTAAATTATTAATCCGCCGATACTGGGACTTGAGCTCAGTACCTTCTGCGCACTGAAACACTGACACCACCACTTTACAATCGAGCGGCAACTGTTAGGCCCAACCAGTTGCAGTATAAGAGCAGAGATTTTCGCAGTATGAGCTCTTATACTGCAACTGGCTGCGCTTAACAATCGACCCCCTGCGGCAAAATCGACTAATCGGCCGTGTCAATGTATTATTGAACGAAGAGGTCGAGGTTCGAGTCCAAGGAGGGGTGGGTTGCATAGCAACCGAAAATTGTTTATTTTTATTTCTTTTTAGCATAATAAATCTATATGTATCAAAAAAAAATTCAACTTAAGCTTTGCAGAAAAAACTGTAGGATGGTCTTGTTTTTAAAATTTCTAAGCTCATTTCAAGGTTTTTAAATCTTGTTTTTTTAAGATTGCAAGGTTCTTGAAAACGAGATTTTCAATCTAGATTTTAGATTGATTTTTTTCTCAGTATACAAACTTTTTTTCTCGGCATTTTCACCCACTTCGCGGTCAAATTTTCCAACAAATTTTCATAGCGCGCGCCTAAACGAAGGTCTATGACAAATCTTAAATATCTAGGATAAGCGGTATTGGCTATGGATTGATAATCAGTCAGTCAGTATAAATAGGGTCGGAAATTATTCTCCTCCCTATTAACAAAACTTTTGCACAAACTTAATATACTCTGTGTACTTTTGGTACAGAGTATAGTTAACACTTGCAGAACCTTCTTTGCGTGGCCCTGGATAAACCAATTGCCAAGCCTCACTGAATTTGGATGTGACTAAACAGGAGAGGACTTCTTCGAAGGATCGTGCTAGTAAACGACAGTTTCGATATAGAATAATCTGGAAATCTGGATATCAGTTTTCTCAAATGGCTAACAATTTTTTGAGGAAAATTCAAGGTTGATTCCAGGAACAGTTGGTGCTATTGACGATGGTCATTCAAATTTAATAGTCTTCATTTTAGTTAGTCAACAATAAAATTTGGTTTTGTACGACAATGGAATTGTTGTAGAGTAAAAGACAAGTCGAAAACTCGCCTTCTAATTGAAATTTCAACAAGATTATTAAAAAAGTAAAATATTTTTCAAAAAATTCTGCTTACTTTGGGATGCTATACGAATCATTTTTATATAAGCATCATTTCACCAAACCAGTTAACACGAACCGAACAGCCGCTTTTATCAATTAATTTCCACCCTTAAAGTCCGTTTGTTATTGCATTCTGCCTGAGTGGCCATAATAATAGCTAAAGCAGATCTGCCTAGGATTAATGCAAATTTCACTTAACCAAATTGCCGAAATAAACCGCGAGTTTTTTGTTTGCTGTAACACAAACAGGGCCAATCCCATCATCACCATCATCCACATCGACCTATCTCATTGAAAATCCTCATCCTCATCGTCATTCACACACACACACAAAACATTCCAATCAGCGGCTTAAGAAACCCTGTGGAAAAACAGCGAGACAATTCATCAGTGGGTGGTGGGTTTTTCTTTCATTCATTTTTTTTTTTCGAACCCTTCGGATAAGGGAATGAAAAATTAATTAAACTTGATTGTGTTGAAAAAAGGGTATAGAATGAGTCGTTATGGAATGCCATCTATCTGCACTTAACACGCATTCTAATTGCAAAAAGCTCTAAAGTAGCAAAAACGAAAGAAAAGAAATTATTAACAACAAAAGCAGAAGCTGGCTGGCTGAATGCTGACTTGGGCATTTGGGGTTGGCGTGTGAGTAAACGGAAGGAGACGGAGGCCAAAAGCGTAGCAAAACGTTTGCACGTTGAAGGCATAATAATAAAAGGTTAAAAAAGGCGCAAAGAAGATTAAATGCTTGAGAAGATGCAATATTTTTTGCTTCGCCTGTTTGCCTGCTGCTGCTGCTGCCTCGCTTTCAAGTTATGCAGGCGGGGCAGAGACTGCACTTAGGTTGCAGTTGTTGTTGTTGCGCTGTTGCTGCTGTAGCTAGTCCGCCTTGTAATTGCACATCATGTAGCTGTTGCCATTGCCAACAGCTCCGGCTGCAACTCTCTGCCCGTGTCTCCTCCTGCTTTTAGTTAACTATTTTGTGTTCAACTTGAAGGCACATGGTAATGGCAATGGTTGCATCTTGCTCACATATTAATTGCCGCACGGCTGCGCGCCTTTTGTGGTGGACTTAGCCTTAGCCTCCGCCTGGGCACACACGCAAACGCCTCTCGTTCGTCGTTCGTTCATTCTTTTTTCAGTCTCTTTTTTTCTTCGTTTTATGCGATATTTAAACAAATTGCTTGTAGAATATTTGTGACATTTTGTCAGGCCCCGGAAAGTCAGTCGTTGGATGCCCGTGTTCTCTTGCTGCTGCTGCTGCTCAGCGGGCAGTGAAAATTGAGTACAAAGTTGCCTGGGAGTTGTTGCATCATCAATCATTGCGCGCACACACATTGAATGATGTTTTTTTGTCACACAAAAGATACCAAACCTGAGCAGAGTCAAAATATTTATAAGACTTGACATTGTCACATAGATATGAGGGGTGTTCGATTTCGATTCGCCTGCGGCCCATATAAATCTCAAACAATCTTTCTCGCTTCTGTAATTAATAATCCAACTTGTGCATTTCATCATTTTGAGCTTGAGAAATGGCAGAGAGAAAGTTCTGTATGGGATTCATCTCCTTTGGCCAAAGTATTTTTGTAATTTTCTAGCTGACTGCTGGTCGAGAATGCATAGTTAGTTTTGCTGGTCGTCATCAAAAGTTTAAATGGTTCAAAATAGAATTGGAAACCAAGATGAATGATTCTAGTTTTTAAACTAAGATGAAGATATGAGATTTGTGAGAGCAAGATGTAGAAATGACAGGCTTTTGAGTCACAAACCTTTCCCCAGCCAAAGCCCCAGGGTGTTGAACAAGCCGAAGTCATGATTGTCAGAAAAAATAATTTGCGTCTGTCGCATTTCGCGCATCAAGGCAAACACTTCATTGGTGGAATAACAGGGTGAGTCAAGGTTTAAAAGTAGTTAAATGAGAGCGTGAGTGAGGGAGCAAAGGTGACAAAGCAGCGGGAACATACTGATGAGCTATTCTCCAGAAAGAGAACTCGATTCGAAAAAAAATAGAGAAAAGCTAACTTCGGCTCGACCGAAGTTCATATACCCTTGTAGCTTGTATAATTTATGTAAATTAAGGTTTTAAAAGATTTTCGTCGAACATTCTTAGCTGGGTTATTTCCCAAACTCAGCAATAGATGGCGCACCTACTTTGAGCATTTGCTTGCCAGTTTATTATATGGCAGCTATACTATACATATATTCTTCAAATTTTAACCAAACTCCCCAAAATTGTGTGTCAACCGATAATATTTATAACTGGAAAGTATAAAGATGCTACCATTGAAAACAAAAAAGTGTTTCATACTAGAACTACTTTTTCGACCGATCGTTCCTATGGCAGCTATATGCTATAGTCATTCGATTTGGATCAAACTTGGCAGAATTTTGTGGTAGCATATAATATTGATCAGTAACAAGTTTGGGATCGATAGCATTGAAAACAAAAAGGTTTTGTCTTTATGGACTTCTTTTCAGAATTATCTTTTGTATGGTAGCTATACTATTTGGTTGTCCGATTTTAATAAAACTTGGTGGAATGATGTGAAAGCATAAAAATCTTAGAAATACGAAGTTTGGGCACGTTTGCGTAAAAGACAAAAAAGTTTTTCTCACTGAAACTACTTTTTCGATAGATAGTTCCTATGGCAGCTATATGCTATAGTCATCCGATCCGGCCGGTTCCAACAAATGTGCAGCGTATTTGTGTCAAAAGACTTGGTGCAAAGTTTGGTTAAGGTAGCTTTACAACTGACGGAGGAGATCTTAAAGAAACAGACGCACGGATAGACGGATATGGCTATATCAACTCAGCTCGCCATGCTGATCAAGAATATATATACTTTATGCGGTCGGAGATGCTTCCTTCTATGCGTTACAAACATCTGGACAATTTTAATATACTCTCTAGAAGGGTATACAAATTATTGGCACAGCAGGTCTGCATTTATCTTGTCTTGTGTCTTGTGTTTCTTAATGCTATATTCATTGGTCAATGATGCAATTCCAGTTAAGATTGGTCTGAATTTCGTTACAGATTGAGCAAAATGGGCAGAGGTACGGAGATTTCTGTAAAAGTTCGGGAATTTATCATAAATTTGCACGTACAGAAAATTAGTATCGCGAAATTGGAATTATAGTTGAAAGTGTTGAAAACAGTATCAGAGAACTGCTTCGTTCGATTGCAAAACGCTCACACATTATTCAACACCCGAATAACCAGGCTTCGCGCTCTATTCATCAAACTTGCATACTCAACATGTTCGCAGTAGAGTTTTTTTTGAACCAATTGTTGGAACTCTGATTAAAATCATGTTCGACTTCATTCCAATAAGTTCGGCTGATTGTTCGTTTGGCTCAACGACGATTGTTTAGAGCATGATGGAATAAGTATATATTCTTATTCCAACATGGTTTAGAGTGAGCGAAAATTACCTCGTATGAATAAACTCTTGCAAAGACTCATAGGCGCTGCTGGCAGATATGGAAAGAGAGAGAGAGAGAGAGAGAGAGAGAGAGAGAGAGAGAGAGCAATGCTCTGGCATTGCTCACGATGCGCTGGCCAGTTTTGTTCGATGAATAAATATTAATATACACGTTGGATCACATAACTTTAACTCAGCCGCTCGATGCGATTGCGTTGTGTGCGAAGCAACCTTTCATCCAGAAACTGTGAGGAATGCGCTAGATAGAGCGGGGTATCATGGACGAGTTCCTCAATGGTGAATAAGAAAAAGAGGTTTCAGTTCGCCAAACTTCATGATAATAAGCCGGAATCATTTTGAAATAGCATAAAATTTAACATAAACGAATCAAATTTAACCTATTCGGTTTAGATGGATCTCAAAAAAATGTCATTAAAACAGCTAAGCACGACGGAGAAAATGTAATGGTATGGTGGTGCTTTGCAGCATCTGGAATTAAAAATTTGGTTTTGTAGACGTAAAAA
Source organism: Lordiphosa magnipectinata (assembly GCA_037044535.1). NCBI lineage: Eukaryota > Metazoa > Arthropoda > Insecta > Diptera > Drosophilidae > Lordiphosa > Lordiphosa magnipectinata. Next base: position 191,402 of record JBAMBO010002920.1, read on the forward strand.
TGGACAATACAAATTATACATAGCTCGAAAATGACTCTTAGCCCTTTTTTCAGTTCGCCAAAGAAAAATCGGGCTTGGGCTTCCCGCAACCGAATGTGTTCTGTTATCGCGCTCACTGTTAAGTGGCTGTGGTTGAACCCACAGCACTGGCCCAGGTCTACCTGCAACCGAATAACAGGCCCAGGTCAGTCAATCGGTCATAAGCTGCGTGTTTTTCGAAGACCGAAATGCAAAATGTTATTTTCAAAAGGTTGCGTGTGCTAGAACTAAGCATAAGCAGAGAAAGAGTCAGTGTGAGAGAGAACGAGAGAGCGCATATAGTTTATCGCATACATTCATATTGTTAGCCGAGCATTACACACCAATGCATACATACGAAGAGACCTTTTGAATGCGTGAAATTTGCCGAACGGTCCCCAAAAGACCTAAGAGGAAAAATATCAAAAAAATGTGTGTTCTCTCCTCTCACAACCAAATAGAAGCAGAGAGCGTAGTTAATGATTGTTTTGATACCTCTTTCCAATGTGGTCGCACGAAAGCTGTCGTTTTCTGACAAAGGCAAACGGGGGACCGATTTTTGCGACCTCTGATATTATATGAACCTTTTAAGTGAAAACTTGTTTCAACAACCAAAACATTAGTCATATTCAGGTCATTAATGGCTAATCTATCATTGCAAGAACATATTTGGCACCTACAGGAAAATAAAATTCGGAAACATCACATAACATCAAAGGATTCATTAAAGCAAGCTCTACAAACAGAATGGACCAACAAGAGGCGGACAACTTAGTAGCAAGTATGCGTAGACGTTAAGAAGCTGTTATGAAGGCCAAGGGAGGTTTACCCAGTATTAAGAGCTGCAAAATCAGACATAACCCATTAAATATTAAATAAATATTATACATGTGCCAATACTGTTTTTGATTTGAAAATCGAGACTTTTGAAATGAGTGAAATCAATTGTAGAACAATGAAGTAAAGTTAAATATAAACAGATATATGTATATGGGGTTTACAGCAAAACAAATCCGCTGATGAGAGAATTTGGTTATTCTCGAAACAGCGATCGTTGTACGGACATACCCAATTGCTATTCCAAAATTTTGTAATTCATTTCTGATGATTTGTGTTGTTTATAAAGAATTATACTCAACCATAGACCTTGAGCTAGCCAGATATAACTTTGACTATAAACAGAGATATTTAGGAACAAACTTTGAAAATGAAGGTGTGCCAATACTTTATTGATTCACTGTATGTACAAAGTGGAAATAGTCTATAAGAAACCTATAAGAAGAGCTTCAAATCGCTCTGTATTCACAAGAAGCGAAATTGAAAATGTTTTCTATTTGGCGTGTTCCGGTTTTCACTGAAGCCTTTTTAGTAAACAATTAAGATAATCCAAACTTAGATTTTTACTTACTTTGAATACGACGGACTCAACATTAAACCTTTTATACCGATTTACTCAACCAGTTTTGTACAACAGCCAATGTGGTACATTCAAAAGTGAAGACGTGAACAGGCCGGATTACCAATTGCTGCAGATAAGAAATAAGTCGTTTCCCAAGGAGTACCCCGAACAAGTTGAAACCGGTGTGAAATTTGTTGCAAAAAATGTTAATAAGGAGTTAGATACTTTCTGTGTTAAAATTAGTAACGACTAAGATATATTCCAATTCCATATTCAACTTGATATGTAAGAATTTTGTGAAAGTAAAATAACTAAATAGTTTTTAAAAACCCAAGAGAGTTTATAATATTTCCAGACATCTGTCAAACACTAAATACTGCGGTAATTCTCTTTATTCATTCAACCTTCCTGAAGTACTCTTTTCACTTTTCCTAACCCCAGACAACTTGAAAAATTCAACAACTTCATTCAAACTGTGCCTACATTGTACTCCTCCTCCTTCTCTTTTGCATTCTCATCATATTGTCAACTTTAATTACTGACCACAAAAACCCAAAGCAGGGCAAACTGAAACACTCTCGACTCAAAAGGAGAACTTTAAGCCTAACCATGTCAATTGTATGACATTAAAATACGCAGACAACTAAACAAAAAAGCCAAAATTGAATTCCAAGAGCGCCAAGATGACTGAGGAGTCGAATGGGGTGAAGGAGGAGGAGGGGCAACCGACGAGTAAATACCGCAAATAAAATAAATTAAATAAGAAACTACCGCTGTCAAAAGGTTTAACATTTCACTTAAAAAAAAACACACACACACACAAGCAAAAGAAATGTCTGAGTCGGAGATGGAGACGGAGACGCTTGCTGGGTCTTGGCTCAAGTTGAACAACAATTTCCAAGAAAATTAAAACATGTAAAGACATATCTTTTCATCTCACAAACATGGCTGGGCATGCATATGTAAATATATTTGTGTCTGCTGCGGCTGCTGCTGCTGCTGCTGTTGATGATGTTGCCTACATTTAACTCTTCCTTTTCGGCTTCTTCTTGTTGTTTAAAGCTCAAAGCAGAAATTACAGAAATGCCTGAAATCTCATAAATACTTCAATCAAGTATGTCCAAAAATAAGTAAAGATATTTTGAAAGCACACAACAACAACTCTACATAGAGGCGACATCTTCGGGATGCTCAGCCAGTAAAAAACAATGAGAAGAAGCAACTGAAATGATGATGCTGCTGCTGCTGTTGCTGTCTGGCAGCTTTTGTATCTTGCTCTGTGTTGTCATGACATAAGAAATTGACTCCACTTGAAATCGAAAAAGGAGTGCAACAAACAGCAAACGAAATTAAAAAGTAAATGCAGCCATAAATGCTGTTGCTGCAATCCAAAAGACCAAAAAGACTGCAAGACCAAAGACCAAGCCAAGTGTATTGAGCGGCAAATGAAGTGCCTCGCCTTGAATTGGAAGATTGGAACAGCAGCAGCAGCAGCAGCAGGAGCAGGAGCGGGAGGAGGAAGTGGAGTGGTGAGACTCATATAGCATAAAAGTTGATTTTGATTTGCAGGCGGAACAAACGAAGAGAAGTGGCCACTTCACCCGAGCGAGGGCTGACAGAACAGAATTTGGATTTTAGAATCATTTTCATTCCTGATTGTGTACTACGTCGTTTTTTCTTCCCCATTTTACACTACTTCTTTATTATTTACATCAATTGAATAGACTTCTGCTATCTTTCTTACTATCAGCCATGTTCTCAATTCCACTTCCACAAAAGTTTTGTGGTTTACAATACAAATCTAGTACTAAAACCGGTTTTAAATTACATAATTTTTGTGAAAGTGGAATTGAGAACATGGCTATATTTTTAACTTTTTTCTTTCTCTTTCTCTTCATCTTTATGTTTCCTTTTTGCATAGCTTCTTGTTTTCTACCTTATCTGCTTTTCCTTAGCGATTCTTTTATCTAGCCATTTCCTCTAAGCGATCTGTTTTGATTATAATCAACACAAATCAACAACAAAGATTTATTATATTATATTTGGATAGCAAATGGTTTTGTCTGTATAGTACTGTTTCAAGGGCCTCCCGGTCTTCTCATCAACAGACTTTGTTGATCTTACACTTCGCCAACGGACGAAGTTTTTCGCGCCGTTTTCAGGACAGCCGAATGTTATGCAAAGTGTTTTGAATGCAAAGCAAATGCAATAAAATCTTTTATTATTACATGAAGACTGCTATTAGCTGTGGACATCGTCCTCAGGGCCAAGAGTTCTTGTGTGTGTATTCAAATGGTATATTTTTCCTTTATAAATAACAAGGTATTTTTTGTTTGTTTAATAGGGAAACCGTGTAGGTTTTTATTACAAACATTACGGCGAGCCTTCTTTTTTATATGTATATATCAGAGCTCCCAAAAACTGTTCCTTTTTTACAGGCTGACAGAAAAAAATACAGTCTCTCTCACACACGATGAAAAAATGAAACGAAATGACATGACTGACTTTTCTCAACGTGCTCTTTGCTCAATCAATGAGTCTTTTTCCGCTTGCTTTGTTCATGTGTTTCCATGAGACACTATGCAGGGCAGAATATGTCGAAAGTGTCTTCTAAGCATGTGCCTGAGTAAACTGTAAGTGTGTATGCATGTTTGTTTTGCTTCTTGGTTGATTGTTGACTATAAAGTGCAAAGGTCGTCAATTATGAGTCGTCAAATAAATAATAAAGTGCAAAATTTGACAATACCTTAAGTCAATCGCTATGCAGCGTATGTGGTATAAAATTATATGGCCACCATATTACAAATTTGAGGCGGCATTTGAAGCAAAGGCAAATGAAGACGCATTAATTACATCTATCTACGTTGTTACCACAGAAGTTAGGCCATTTTTACTATTATACTGCGAAGGGTTTCGCGAAATTTTAAACCGAATACATAATGCCCACACTAACCTCGAGAAATATTGTGAATCATGTCCGAGCTGTCCATAAAAGAGAACATAAAGGTTATGGTTAAAGCTCATATCGCTTAAAATTGATGTGTGACCAGACTGGAGAAGTCCATGGATTTAATTGGTAATTTATAATAAGCATTTAAATGATTAGACATCTATTTTGCATATTTTCAAACAGATTTTAATCCTAGTAGGCCAAGGTGATTGTGTAACAAAACAACAAAAAGACACTTTGCACTAACACTTGGCTCGATTTGCTCAGTTGCTTATGCTCAGCTACTGACAGCTAAAGGAAAATATTCTTATCAAACTGTTATAATAAGACAGCTTCGTGTGTTTCTCTCATCGATAACTATGAAACAGAAAACATGAGTAAATCAAAATCTAGTGTTCTGTTAAGAGAGTGAGCGAGTCTGTTAAATTTTTTCTGTCATTTCGGTGAGCTGACAGCATAGAAAAATTTGATTGACCATATTTTGCAAGCTCTGGTATATACGTTTTGATCTTAGTCAAAGTGTTTGTTTTTTCTTATGTTTTCTATTTCATTTTATTCTCATTCTTCATTCATTCATCCATTCATTCATTCATCCATTCATTCTTTCATCCATCCATCCATTCTTCCAAGCATTCTTCCATCCAACCTTTTGTTCTTTTAACCTCCCTTCCATCCATTCTTCCAACCATTTTCTCCACGAAACTATGTTCTCCATATTCTGTAAGATATTAAGCATTTGTAAGCAGCTCCTATCTAATGTTTTCTAGGAATTCAATTTCTTAAGTCACCTTTTTACTTTGGAAATCACAATATTACGAACTTGAAAACAGTAACGGGCCTTCAAGCGGCGAACCACTGAAACGCACCAAAACCGCGGTTTAGTTAGCTACAAAAAAACATGTAAAGTTGTTCTTTATATCCAAAAATCAAAAGATTAGACATTTTGTTTTTAAATGGGAAAAATTTTGGGCGAAAATCCAAGACGAAAATTGTTGAATTTACCAATGAAAAATGTGGAATTTACCAACGTTTTTTCTTTGTGTGTACCCTAACATAGTTTTTATTTTACCTGCACTTCATTTTTTCACATTTTGCCTCAACTTTTTCAATCGATAAATTGAATAAAATATCTACAAGACAAAAAAACAAAAAGTAACATTTTCCACAATTTACCAAATCAATAAACCCTACCAGCTCTGTAATCACTTTAGCTTCCTTTATTCCATTTCGACTGCTCAAAATTGATTTTTCATACATCCCTCTCGAAGCTTCCCTTTTCGTTTTCCAATACAATTTTTGTTTTTTATTCGTGTATGTTTTTGGCACTCGCCTCAGACTTTAAGCATTGTTGTTGCTGATGTTGCATTTGCTTCAGTTTAGGGGCAATCCTTATTTTCCCTTTCTCTTCATCCCTGCCTTTGCCATTCGCAAGCATTTACCTTTCATTTCAGGCAAGAAAACAAAACCCACATGTGAGCATTTAATTTCAACAACTGTCGCTGGGGCTACCAACGGCAACGACGACAACAGCTCCAATGTGGAATACCAATACACTGGCAAAAGGAGCAGCAGAAGCAGCATCACAGTATCTCCGAGACTCAAACAGAGCACTCCAGTTGCAGCAGCGTCGCTGACACCAACGGCCCTCATGTTGGACACTAAACAGCGGGCGCTGCCAAATGACAACCAAACTACATGTGAAGTACAACAGCAACAACAACAACAGCAGCAGCAGCAGCAGCAGCAGCAGGAGAAACAGCAGCAACAACAATGCACCACAAGTAACAGTGGGAGCCGCATTAATATGGCCAAGGTAAAGGGTATTTAAAAGCAGCCACCAAGCCAGAGCCCAGGCTCTGGGGCCCCAGGAGTTGTACAACGAAAGCAACACGACGGCAAATCAAAAAGACAACAGCGCCCAAGGCACAGTGGGTGAGGTTGAGACATTTAATTAAATATATAAAAATTTTAAAAAATAGAGGAAAGCTAACTTCGGCTCGACCGAAGTTTATATACCCTTGCAGCTTGTATAATTAATATAAATTAAGGTTTTAAATCATTTTCGTCGAACATTCTTAGCTGAGTTATATCCCAAATTCAGCAATAGATGGCGCCACTACTCTGACCATTTTAGCTACGAGGGTTTGATGTGTAACTAACTTTATTGAATATCACTTAAGCTAACAATTATTGTTGAGTCAAACGGAGCGAAGCGGGCGCGTGCTGCGCGTGGCCCGAAGCCAAGTCAGAAACTGAGCGCCAGGGATGGCGCGTGTTATCGTTCTGCTATCGCGTCAGGGATGGTGCTCGATAAATGGTGTGACCAGAGGTGGCCAGGGCTGCCACACCATTTGCTTGGCATGCTATTTGATATATTCTTTCGGTTTTGACCAAACTTCCTCAAATTGTGTGGAAATATTCCGACTATATTCATAACTGGAAAGTATAAAGACGCTACAATTGAAAACAAAAAAGTTTTTCTCACTAGAACTACTTTTTCGGCCGATCGTTCATATGGCAGCTATATGCTAAAGTCATCCGATTTTAATCAAATTTATGTGATTTATGTGGAAGCACATAATATTAAAAAATGTCGAGTTTGGTAACGATAACATTGAAAACAAAAAAGTTTTTCCAACTGAAACTATTTTCCAGACCGAACTTTTGAATGACAGCTATACTATTAAGTTGTCCGATTTTCATCAAACTTGGTGGAGTTAAGAAAAAGCATGGGCAACTTGCTAGTACCAGGTTTGGGGACGTTTGATGTGAAAAAAAAAGTTTTTCCCCTAAGACTAGCTTTTTGACCGATTGTTCCAATGGCAGCTATATGCTATAGTCATCCGATTTGGATCAAACTGGACAGAATTGTGGGGAAGCATATAATATTTATCAGTAACACGATTGGGACCAATAGCATTGAAAACAAACAAGTTTTTCATACTAAGACTTTTTTCAGAACTATATTTTGTATGGCAGCTATGCTGTATGGTTGTCCGATTTTCATCCAACTTAGTGGAATTACGTAAAAGTATAGAAAACTTATAAATACAATGTTTCCAAATGTTTGCAAAAAAAATTTTCTCACTTATACTGGCTTTTTGACCGATAATTCCAATGGCAGCTATATGCTATGGTCACCCGATCCGGCCGGTTTTTTCTCGGGTTTTCGGGATTTATTTACACACTATTACACGGGTTTCCATTTATATACGGTTTACTATTTACATTGTTTGGTTTGTTCTGTCCATCTTATTTACAGCGTCTGTCTTCGTTCGTCTCTGTCTGTCTACTTTATCTACTCGGCGTCCATTCTCTTTTTACCAGTGTGACCATCGTCTCTGCCTTACAATACCTTAAAACTAAAATACTTATCGATATCTTTGTACATATTGGCGGCCGTTTTCAAATAATTCCAAAGTCTAAAGTCTCGTTTTTCCTAAATACCTGATATTCTAGATAGGGATCCCTTAGTAAAAGCGATGGGGAATATAAACTTGCCCTAGAGGCCAGAAATGCTCGATGGAAACCTGTGGAATTCAAATTTATCTGAAAGACCCGGAATCTTAAATGAAAATGCTCAAAAACGTAAATTTTTGATGGCTTCAAAAGACTCGTCCGATGTCAGAAAACGTCCAAATTGATGAAGAAACTGCTACAGAGCTTTGGAGAGCATTGATTCTTACCTTCGGGGAGTCATGTTTTTGTTCATAACTTTTCTAGAACAAGACACACACACACACACCACAAAGGAGGCTGTATGACCATATAGCTATTTCATGAGTCACCACAATTCACACACAAAGCTTCTGCGACTTGGCGTTTGTTGATGATTACGGATTTGGCAATAGCCCTGCCTTTGGGATTCCCAAGCGGTTATAGCATTGCTGGTATAAGCAATGACACCACATATATAGATACCGCATCTCATACAAACTTTTTTTTTTTGGGATCCAATGTCAGCTTCCAATAAAAATCGTTTTTTCTTTCACATGCGTCATCTATAATATCTAAATATCTATAAATCTTTGCTCTCAGTCAACACCCATTTATTAAAACATATAGCGAAATTTCAATACTTATATTCCTCGTAAAGGCAGCTAAAAGCAAAAATTGGGATCCAGTGTCAGCTCCCAAGAAAATCGTTTTTTGTTTCACATGCGTCATCTATAATTTCTATAAATCTTTGGTATAAGGTAACTTCTGCTAACCCGCTGAAGATAGGCAAAGACTGCTAATGATTGAATTGTGGTGATTCATGAAATAGCTATTTAGTCAACCAGCCTTCTTTGTGGTGTGTGTGTGAGTCTAAAAAACAAAACTTATTGACCTGGAGCCTGCTAAAAGAAATTGTAATTAAAATGCAAAAATTTTAACTTCTAGTTGATGATTTTACACTTAAGCCCACTGTTAAATGCTTTTGGTCCGAGACAGTTGCTCGTTTTTGTGGCTACCTCTGCGGTGTGTGTGGGTTTTTTGGGAACAGGTAGTTAAGTTTTTTGTATTATTTTGTTTCCACTTTTTGGCCAACATTTGAAGAAACACGCGGCATGGCGCACAGGCAAAGAGTACAAAAAAGAAAAGTAAAAGCCAATGCCGGGAATTTTGAAGGAAGAAAATTAAAACAGTCTTAAAAACATGACAGACATACACACACACACACACCATAATAATGACAATGGCAACCCTGAAATTAGTTGACAAGGATGAAAGGAGCGGAGGAGAGAACAACATAACAAAACGACGACTGCGTGCTGTGTGAAGATTTACATAATGTCGTCGATGGGGAACGACATCGTCGTGTGGGAATTTCATTAATGAAAGAATTATGAGAGGTTACATAATGAGGCAGCAGGCAGAGGACAGGTCCAGATGAAGGGGCAAAGATAGCGTGGTGTATACGGTGGTCAATGTTTCGTGCCCGGCGGGGGTGATTGTCTATTATGCCCTTGTCCAACAAATTAACGTACATTTTCAACCTTTCTCTTAAGCTAATTTGACAACTTCTTAGACCTAAATGAATGCAGCCAAACTATGTAAATTTTCTATGACCAAGCATTTTGGCCAATTTGTGGATTCGAAATGGAAACTGTTTGCCAATTTCAAATCGCAATACGCACCTGTCACATAAATCACCGTCCAATGTGATTTATTAGTTATTCATATTAGTTACCCACCGGAGCCGAGACTTTGACTCCTGAGGGGCCACACGCTAATACATAATAAGCAATCTATATAAAAACATACGTATCTATGAGATGGAAGTTGTTGGTGGTGGAATTCGTGGTCTTGCCAACTGGCTCTAGCAGCAGCTGCTTGGTCTTTTTTGTTGCCACTTTTTGGTGTGTAAAATATTGAAATTGAGTGCAAACTATTTGAACTTGTTATTGTTGTTGTTGTGTTTGCTGCTGCTGCTGCTCTGCAGAGAAGTGGATACCTTGGCAGTTACATTATTAAAATGATATAAAGTAGCTGAGGCATGAATGGAGAGTATCTGCCAGGTTGCTTGCTTGGCATTTGTTGCATGTGAATTGGCAATGAACTGGGGCAAGTGGAGCGGGTGTAAGAGAGCGGTGAAAAAGTAAATGCTTGTAGTAGATGGGTTTAAGTTATGTGTAAAAGATGCTCTCCAGGTATCGTAAAAGATGTGCTAGAAATTTGTGGGAGAAATAAAAAAGGTTTAAACTACACAAATAGGTTAAAAGGGTGGACGACAAAGCCAATGTTTGCTACGCACACAACCCAAGGCACATGGCACCCACTGGGAGAGCGCAAACCCATAAAGTGCCACATCAGTAAACAGGAGGAGGAAGGAAACTTAAACTTAAGTGTAGAAAAAACACTTATAACAACACCAACCATGGGAGCAAAGTTTCCAAATTTCTGCAGGCAATTTGATTTGGGGGTTTCAATTGGTTTCAAAGGGGCGAAATGTTAAGTGGACATTAGATATGATGCTAGAAGTTCTTAAGAAAATGCAAAATAATGGCCGATTATTTGTATGGCTTGCAAAAGGTCGATTTTAAGCGGACACATAAAAATGTCAAAGCAGCATATGGGCATATCCATAGAAAGGTAAACCAAAAACCGAAAATATGTTCTGATTTTATGCAGCTAACCTATCTAATGTACTACTGTAATCAAATTGAAAGGTGAATTTGTCTAAATCTATTTCATCCCCTTCAAAGTAACTTCTTCCGCTGCAATACAGTTATGACAACGAATTATCCAGTTATTATAGCACTTATATCATAGTCCTCATTCGGAATGGCCTTCAGAGTAGTGTTCTGAAAACATCGATATTTTGAACATTTAACATCGATAGTAGACTTCATCAAAAGAATCAAAACTGCTTTCGAAAAATTTAGCTTTTGAATAAATTAAATGAAAATGTACCCCCTCTGGGCGGAAAATTAGGTCCAAACTTAAAAATATAATAAAAATCTATAGGTAAAAAACGTGACTTTCCAAGTTTTGGGAAAATCTCTCCCCAAAGTCTGAAAATAACCAAATCATTTTTAAAGCTACACATATTTAAATTTTGGCAAATTGTTGTATGAAACCCATTTCTTATTCATCCGTTCAGGTTCAAACTAATTTTAAAAGATGTATATGATAATTTAACAATATCTGCATAACAATCTTACGGAAAAATGGGTGGTCAAAGTTGTTTGGGCTAAAACTTAGCTCCCAGCGATTAGCTCCAAACACATTTTCAAGGATCCACATACAAAAGAATGTAATACTTGACTTTTATGTTTTCAAAAATGTACCCCCAAAGTCGAAAAATGGGCGGAGGACTGTTGCATGAAATTTTAAAGTTTTTCATCCGATCAGCTCTAAACTTATTTTCAACGCTTCACATTACAAAATATTACCCAACGTGACTTTTAAAATTGTGAAAATCCGTAAAATTTGCGGAAAATTGTTACAAAAAACTATTGCGTTTTCCATTTGATTGGATTTCCATATATGGAAATTCCACAAAACGGATATTATTATGTTTTTTAATTACACCCACCGTAGAAATTGGCGGATATAGTGCTAAATTTTTGGCCGATTAGGTTAAAACTCATTTTGAATTCTACACACTCAAAAATATTGAGTATGTTACCTTAAAATTTCGGAAAATCTACCCAAAGTCGGAAAATTTGCGGAAAACTGTTGTGAAATTTTGTTGTTTTCCATTCGATCGGATTCAACATAGTATGTACCGATACCATCAACAAGGGGTCACAACAATTGACAACCATCGATAGTATCGATAGTGGTATCGATGGTTTACACAACACTACTTGACAGCCCTCTGCGATTTTGCTTTTATCATCTCAATCGAGTCAAAACCGTGGTCTTTTGAGTTTACTGAATACCCGAAAGTCACACGGAGCCAAATCAGATGAATAAGCAGGCATAGCTGACAATAACAGTGTTACCAAGTTACTAAAAGAAAAAATAGAGGAAAGCTAGCTTCGGCTCGACCAAAGTTTATATACCCTTCTAGCTTGTATAATTTATTTTATTAAGGTTTTAAATGATTTTCGTCGAACATTCTTAGCAGAGTTATTTCCCAAACTCAGCCACTACTTTTTCGACCAATCGTTCCTATGGCAGATATATGCTATAGTCATCCGATTTGGATCCAACTTGCCATAATTGTGTAGTAGCATATAATATTGATCAGCATTTAAAACAAAAAAGTTTTTCCTCTCCTGTTCCTGTTTTTGCTGAAATTAAAATCCACTTAGATTTTGCAGCTAGGTGGTTTTTGTGCAATTGGTTGTCGCATGTAGGTTGATTACCGTCACCGGTCACACCGGCAGGACTAGAAAGGCACTAATAGTAGGTTGGTAGCACCTCTGCACTCGCCTATTTAATGTTATGTCTATTGGACGCCAATTTTAAAAAATAAAGCAAGCATTTCACAGAGGAGGACAAGGATCTTTTTTAGGAAAAACTTGTTACTATGATGGGAGATTAAGCAATAGGTCTAAAGCAAACTCTATAAAGGCAAATAATTTGCATCAATTTTTATGAAAATTTGTCTATTTAGGCCAAATTGCGTAACTTTCCGGCCATATTTGATCAAATTATTTACATAGAAACCATAGTTTCTGTTTTAAATCCAGTAAAATCTTCAATCAGGACTATTTTAATCAAAATATTTGCCAAATTATTTGCCTGTGTGAGCTTTGCTTAAGCAATAAACTAGAGGGATTAGTAGGCGCATCTGTCTCTTCAGCAATGTTTGCAGGTTTCTTGTATATAAAACGCACATTCAATATTTTAAATTTTTGATTTACTTATTAAGAATTCAGATAGCAGCAGTTGGTTTTAGTTTTTAAATATTTTTCAGTGTGACCATATGAACGCAAACATAAAAATACATAATTTGCATTAACATGTACATGGTTTTGAAATCAATGCGGATGAAGCTGATGGCAACGAAATCCACCTAGATGGTTAGACTTGAACATGAGCGAAGCAAATGCATTGTAAAAACAGCAACAAGAGAAAACGGCCCAAAGACTTTTTTTCAAACATATCTTTTGTATGGCAGCTATACTATATAGTTGGCAGATTTTCATTAAACTTGGTGGAAATATGTGAGAGCATAGAAAACTTAAAAATACGCGGTTTGGACGCGTTCGCGTTAAAGAAAAAAATTTTTTCTTACTAAAACTACATTTTCGAACGATGGTTCCTATGGCAGCTATATGCTATAGTCATCCGATACGGCAGGTTCCGTCAAATGTGCCGCGTATTTGTACCAAAAAGCTTCTTGCAAAGTTTGGTTACGATAGCTTTAAAACTGACGGAGGAGTTAGCACAGAAACAGACGGATGGACAGACGGGCTATATCAACTCAGCTCATCATGCTGATCAAGAATATATATACTTTATGTGGTCGTAGTTGCTTTCTTCTGTGCGTTACAAACATCTGGACAATTTTAATATACCCTCTACAAGGGTAAAAAAAAACGCTAAGTTGACAGTACAAATTGTTTTTGCATGTGTACCCCACTTAGCCTTACTGTATTAGTAAAAGAGGTAATCTTAGTTCAGTTTCGAACTTGCTTTAGCTTTCTATTTGCTCTTTCGCTTCTTCAATGGAATTTCGCTATTAATTTAATCTTGATGCTGAATTTTTTGGTTCAAGTATGATACGTACTTGAAATGAGCATTTTCGGATTGATACACGTTTTTTAGCACAATCAAGTACGACTCCTCATTTTTCTTCTCTTTAGTGATACAAAATCTGACACATTTTTGAATGTGGCTTTCTGTTTCATGTGAGGCCACTCCCATACATTCACATCTGAGCATCTAGGAAGTCATTATCTAATATCTGTTTAATTTTTAATGATGTGTAAACATACCTCCAGCTGCAGTAAATCCACTAACTAATCTTTAAAGTTAAAAAGTGCAATAACTAAAAAATATTTATATGCTAAGGAATTTAAGAAGATAAAAAGTGCCAAGGAGCAACAACAGCATCAGCAGCAGCAGAGAAAGAAATTCTAATTACGATACTTGGAACATTCCACTCAATCATCCACACACACAGCCTGCCTCCTGCCTCCTTCCTTCCTCTCACACTAGCTCCTCCTCTAACCCTTTATGGCCCCAGCCATAAAACCAGTCTCAAAAATGCTGCGTTTTCAGCTAGATTATGCAAAAAAAAAAAAAAAAAAAGAGAAACACAAGATACAAAAAGGAAAAACTCTTTGGACGCTGTTAACTTTTATGGTTGAGCTTTAAAGCAAAATTTGTCTTGCTTCTGCCAGAAGATTTATGACACAGCGCTTCGTCGCATTCAAAAATTGTGTAAAAAAAAACAATTAGAATATTTTGCAGAGTTGGGTTGTAAAAATCGTTTAATGACCATCACTAAGTAGCCATCATTGTTTTGCCGCATATACTCGTATAACTAATGCATATAATTCCCGCTAGGTATCAAAGGCCACTCCATAAAACAACCAAACATTATGCTTTTCCTTTGGCATATATTATTTTCAGTTGTTTTTCTTTTCCATTTCATAAAGCAACAGCCCATTGAGTCTAAGGCTGAGGCTAAAGCATGCTTATTAGCTTCCTTTTCTGACGACGCATTAATGATTGTTAGTGAGTTGTGAAATTGCTCTAACTGCACTTCAAGCTGAAATGGGAATGAGAAGCTTCCACACCATTTGCCATTGGTTGCCGCCAGTGACCAGCAAAAGCAAAGTCTTTCCGGCAACCCGTTCGCATATTAAAGAGTAAATTTTTCAATTTCACAGACATTAAACGCGGCTGCTGCTGATGCTGCTTCTCCACTTGCCTGCCGTCTCCGCTTAACTTAAGCTAAACGCTTGGCCTACGGCTATTTTTAGACATGGCTGCCGTCGTTGATGGTGGCGTAATAGGAAGGGGACGGGGACGGGGGACATTTCAGACCGAAGAACTAAACATTTTGCCATTAAATAGTTTGTTAAAATTTGCCTTATTAGATTATCAAATTTTGCAATTTAAGCTAAATTTGTTTTTTGGGCAAAAAGAGCAAAAATCCGAGAGTGAGGGTTGAGCGAACTGTGACACGCTTACACTTTAAAAAATGGTGAAGTAATTTGTTTTTTTTTGTTTTTGGAAAAAAAAGACGAATTTAGACAAAGCTTTGAATTGAAAGCTTTTCTCGCTTTTAACAAGAATCTTCATGTTTCAAAACAGTTTTTTTTTACAAAAACAAGAATTAATGTACACTAATCGTGTCTATCCACAAAGTCACCCTCCCATCGGTATGCGCTCTGTGTAATAAAGAATTTGCGGTAAGCATACAATAAATGTCTCGCTTTTTCTGAAAGAACCAGTTCGTTTCCGGTTTTTCGGGTTCGTTGAACCGAACCTTTCAAATTTTTAAGCTCCTGAACCTTAACCCAAACCGAACCGCCTGTATACAAGGAAAAGATTCGTTTCAAACAACCATTTAACTCAATTTCTTCAAATCTTTAAAAACTTTCTCAATATTATGACCGGGAAAAACAATTTTATAGTAAAGAATCGCTTGAATTGATTAAAGATGCTTTTTAGAAATCCAATTCATATTGCGATTTCGAGAAGAAAGAAAAGTATAAGTCCAGTTTACCAATCTATCATTAGCAAGAGCTTAATTAGTAAGTTTAGCTGGCTCTTAGTCCGAAAAAATTGCGTTTATTCACAACTGTAAGCAACTTATGCATTGTACCAACAAAAAGAGCTGGTTGCCTATACAGAACTGTTTCATCGTTATCCGTAACGACTCGACATTTCAATAAAAATTTGTTTATTTGAAGATAAGCAATTGTCTGCTTGTTTGTGATAATTACAACGTGTGTATGTTGAAAAAATGAAAGCTACATATCTACAGCACCGACCAAATAGGGACAATTTTTTACGATATGCCCCTACTAACATCGATTTGCCGGCGCGGTAGATTTACAAATTCGGTGTAAACAAAAAAGCTAAAATATTACGGGAATCGATATAGTGCAAGCAACGTTAAAGGTCGTTATAGTTATCGCACAGGACTCGGAAAGGGTCATGGCGAGCGTAATTTGATCTGCACACTATTGCTCTGCAGGATACGTTCCAGTTTAGAAAACTTAGGAGGAGAAACGAATCTACATAACCAACAACCAGCTTATGCAGAAAAATCACTCCTTAACTAGTCCTACGGTCTCTTAGAGTAGGCAAGTCCAGAAGTCGTAGCCTATCTAAATAGGGAGGCAAACGGCCACCAGCATCCCAGTTTAAGCTCCTAAGTGCGAAGAGAATAAACATTTTTTGAACCGACTCCAGTATATCTTGATAGAAACTATATTGAGATGACCAAATGCTTGAGCAATACTCTAGCGATGGGCGAACAAGAGACACAAGAGAGTAAAGAAGCCTGGTTATGTATGGATCGTCTAACTCCTTAGACCAACGCTTAATGACTTGATGAGTCTTCTTTCAGCCCTTCTGAAGATTAAAAAGATTAATTTCATGTCCGATTCTCGCAAACTCATGCATTTGCTCAAAATGTAATTGATTGCAATACGACTCGCAAATGTTTGGGAATATGGGTCGAATCTGATCAGAATAACGGTCTATAAACCACTCTTCAAGAAGAGTCTCGGCTGGGGTACCATATTCTCCCAACAAAAGTATCATTAATTACTGTTCAGAGGACTTGAAAATGACTCGAATGTAAACAGAAACTTCATTCACTTTTTTTCACTTTTTAGATGAACAATAACAATAAGGAATGTGGTCCGGTCCACTTGACAACATACATACATAGCTTGGTAATCTGGACGCGTTCTCCTGAACAAATATATTTCTTCTTGACCGAATGGAGAGGCAAAAATATGTCAACTATTTAACAATCTATGAACCCTTAGGTTCGATTAGTACAGGAACCGGTTCGCGAACCGAACCTTACACTTTACCACGCTGCAAACCTGTATAGAAATGTCAATCCTAAACGAAACGTATTTCGCCCTGCCAAAAGGCACACGCTAAATGTAGAATGCAGAAAGCTACATGCATGCAACATGTAGAAATAAAACAAGTAAACGCCGCATGTAGAAAAGTTAAAGTCTGCGGGGGCAAAGGAAAAGGAAGGAAAAGGAAGGTAAAAGTTTTAAAATTAAGGGTTGTCCCAATTTGTCCAATTTTTGAAAAGAAAACTATAAACAAGATTAGCCAGCCCCTCAATTAAAATGTCATTGACAAAAGCGGATGATCGGCCGTTTTCATTAATGAACGAACTTGGGTTTAGGAAAAATCCCTAAACACATTCTACATCGTCTGGGATGTCGACCTTTGATAAACCTTCAAAATGTCCCAGATGAGGTAATTTTTAAGCAGCGTCTTTAGTTCTGTTCGAAATACCCTAATTACCTCCGGCTTGCTGATTTCGGTTCAGGTGTACCGTAGAGTAAGATTCAAGGTATCTTTCCTTGCATAATTTAGTGTTCTAATTCGATAAAATTTCTAAATAAGTTACACAACATTTTCAGTATTTAATAGAATCTTTGTTTCAACTTCTATTCCAGTAAAATTCTTATCCATGCAAAATTCTCTAAATACTCAGTATATCATTTCTAATCCCCTCGCTTGGCCAAACTTCTATCCAATCCGCACACACACACACACACAACTGATACAGATGCCCAAAACCTTGCATAACTCTTCTTTCGCTACGTGTATGTAAAGGAGGGAGAGATTACCCCCCAGAGTGCATGCTGCCCTGTCCTAATACTTCTATTCCTGCCTTGGCTATCGATGTATGTAAGTTGGTTTATCGACATGTGCGCGCCTGGGTATAGTAGTAGTATGAATGCAAGTGCACTACTCTGTATGGTGAGGGGATTGAGGGCTTTTGTTGCTACTGGCCATATGCCAATTTTCGGTAAACTAACTTGCCTAAACTCGACAAGCAAATTGCCTTCATTAAGATACATGCCTGCTACCTACAATTTACCCACCCATACACACATCTGTATGTGTCCATACACATATATATAATGCATGTGGTGGCAGCACTAGGACCATCTTCAACCATGTGCATTTTCCTGCATTGCACTTCTTTTTTTTTTTACTCCTAACAAGCGAAGCGATGACGACGACGTCAATTGGGTCAAAGCCCAACAACAGCAGCAACAAGAACCACAGCAATTTCAATAGATACATGGGGGCTTGTGCACTAACGGAAGCCACTTTTAAGACACGCCAAGCGCCTACACCCACACAGAGCCAGAGCATGGGAATGAGTAGGGAGCAAAAGTGTTGGAGTTTTCGTTTTTTTTTTTTTTTTTTGTGTTGTTTGGCACACACATTAAACTTAATTTGGAATCGCTTTTAAATTAGCTTAATTCGCATTAAATGAACTGAAATAAAACTCACGCCTACAAAAAAAGATTCAGACAAAATGAAAAAGAAATAAAAACAAAAAAAAAACAGGATTGAGAAAGTTGGAGGTCAAAAAAGAAGAAAACGACCGGTTTGATACCCCCTCAATATACAAATAAAAACAAGGAAGAAAGTCGCTCAAGTCCGATTGTAATATACTCTGTAACCTCTGCAGTCCTAACTTGACCAATAGATGCCGAAATAGCTTGAATCTCAAAACTGACCAATAGATGGCGCCACTACTGTAACCATTTCAAAACTGACCTTTGATTTGATTTGACTTTTGGTCATAGCTTGAGTATAGTTTATCCGATCTTTAACATTCCATTGTCAAACCGAAAAATAATCTTGATTACTAAATATCTCTAAAAGGTACAAACTGTCGGAGATATAACGTTTGTTCCAAATAGCGGGGTCGGCAGGGGGTGTGGCGAAAATTGAATATAAACTTGATCTGCCTGCAAGTATAAGAAGTATCTCTTACCATCTCTGAGATCTGTGCGTTCATACAGACAGACTGACACACGGACATGGCTATATCGACTTGGCTGTTGATGCTGATCAACAATGTATATACACACTTTATAGGGTCGGAAATGATTCCTTCTCCCTGTTACATACTTTTGCACAAACTTAATATACTTTACCTTTGGTACAGAGTATACAAATTTTCTTAAATTCTGAATAATTCGTAATGCTCACGAAAATCGTATAAAAAAATTGCAATATAAAACAAATTAGTAATAAGAACTCTAAATGAGACATATAAATTTCTTGAAAACTTACAAAAAGCTTCAATATTAGAAATATGGTCGGTCATAAGTCTTACCTAGAAAGAGAGAGGAAATGGTTAAGTTTAATTAAAGTTTGTAGTATGTATTATATAGGTATAAATATGGTAAAACAACTTGAGTTGAAAAAAAAACATAAAATATCACATTTTTCTCAGCGGTCAGCGGTCGGCAATGTGAGCAGAGAAGTTGCCACTCTAGTTGTTGAGATATTGATCCCAAATTTGGTTTGAACGCATATTTTGGACCCCAAAGACGACTTGCAAAGATTCACTCAATTTAGACCAATATTTTATATAGCTGCCATATAACCAAACTGGCAGATTTGAGTTAACTTTGTTGGTTTTTACGCTATTGAACTGAATTTTAGTTTGAACACGTATTTTAAGCTCCTTAAGTGACTTATTGAACTTTGTTCAATTCGGCATACTATTTCATATAGCTGCCATATAATCGATCTGGCCGATTTGCACCAACTTAGTTGGTTTTAAAGATATTGAACTGAAATTCAGTTTGAACACGTATTTTAAGCTTTTTTTTAGCGACTTACTGCAAATGGTTATAGCTGCCATATAGCTGATCTGTTCGATTTGCTCCAACTTTGTGGTATTTTACGCTATTGAGCTGCAATTCGGTTTGTACTTTTATTTTTAGCTCTAAATACGACTTACAAAACTTTTTGTGTTTGACGCTACAAATCAAAAACATTTTTTTTAGCTCTTTCTCAGGTAATCTATTCAACTAAAGCACGATTTCAGCTGCAAGAAGCCGATTTTCTCGAAAAGTCGCACGTTGTAGCAGGAAGTGTTAGTTACTCATAAATCTGCACACTTTCATTAACAACTTTGCATTTAAAACCCTGTGCAGCGTTGTGCCATGCTCAGCTATTATTCCACAAAACATAGCTACAATGCGTTAGGGTCAACCTAAAATTACACATTAACAACACGCGGCAACCGAAAACATAAATGACAATCGCGTTATCAACTTATAATCTTAAATATCTGGACTAAAAATTTTTATTTTTACAATTTTTATTTTGCTTCTAACTTTCACAAAAAACACGTGGCACACAAACAGCTGACTTCAACAGCCCTTACCAAAACAGTGTTGCCACAAAGTTTGAATATTTTTTGTTTTTGATCTAATAGGAGTGTGTAAATATTAAAAACCAGTTAATATTTGAAATCTGAAAAAAAAAGGCAAAAAAATACCACTGTGCACTGGCAACTGAGAAAATGTTCGTACTCTTATACATACCACACAGAGGGAAAAACAGAGAACATTGGATATCTTGAGTCAAACGTTACCAAAAACAGTGTATAAACGGTTTTTCTCATTTGCAGTATAATGTTCATACTTCAAGAACAGTTTTTTAAGATCGTAAAAACTCAAGTCGAGTTGATATTGTTTCGTTTTCAAGAACATTTTATACTCGACTGGGTGCTGCTTCTCCACCCACATATATTCCGGTAGGATCAGAGAAATTGCTGTATAACAAACTTTAACGACCCACTCCACCTGACTCGTTTCATGTAAGTTTTTCCGAAAAAGCAAAGAAAAATTGGTTCGGGCTTGACTGAGGGGTTTGAAGCCGGTAACCCTTCTGCATTCAATGTATGGAATGACGCGCCAGCACATTCAGCCATTGCACACTTTTGCAAATTCACATCTAGGGGGCTACTTATGCATGGTTAACCAGAGAGAGATCAAAAAAAGAGCCAACTCGCTCGCTCTCTCTCTTTGCCGAAAACCGGTTTTGGTGTTGTATAAAGCAAATATTATCCGATTGAGAACAACTTTACAACTCATTCCTGGTACATTTGGAAAATTTGTGGTCAAGAATTTTGAAATCTTCTACTTGTTTTAAGTTAAAGGCAACTTAATTTCTTAACAGGTCCCTCATTGCAGGGTTTGCACAGCTAAAGCGGCAGGCCTCAAAATCAACACGAAGACGAAAGCGCTCAGCTTACGTACCGGACAATTCCAGGCATTTGTTTTGGACGAACAGCCAATTGAGCAAGTTCAGCTACCTGGGTAGCTGGACGGAACTCGATGTGGACTCGCGCCTGCAAAAGGCTAAAGATGTCTTTGGGATGCTGTCAGCTGTTTGCCGATGCTCTTCATATCCACACTGGCTCAAAATAAGTTCTTCCACAGTTCTTCCACTTGAAAAATTATAACTTCCATAGTGTCAAAACTCCAAACATTTGTAAACTGTTGACGCATATTCTGCACATATCCTGACAGAATACGGAATTCCGAGCTACTCAGACGAGCGAGTATGGAGAGTGTCGACACGCAGAATGAAATGGAGCTGGATAGGACACACATTGCGGAAAAATGAGAACAACATCGTAAGGAAAGCAATGGAGTGGAACCCGTTGGACGGAGTCGGTCGGACACCAGGCAGACCCAAAGAAACTTGGAGGAGGACTGTCGGTAGAGAGACGGAAAGCATCGGGAAACGTTGGGGAGAACTCAAACGGCTAACAATAGAGTTCGTCGGAGAGGAGTAGTTGATGGCCTATGTCCCACTCCGGAATGGAACTAGAAGAAGAAGCAGGGTTTGTCAAGAAGAGCGAGGCCAAAAAGTGAGGTGTGTTAAAATAAAGCGAAGCAAACCAGCTCAGACCTGCTTCATCGACCGCTGGCCAGCGACTGAAGAGCTATTTGCTCTCTTGGCACAAGCTTAGGCATGCGTTCGGCTCGTGTCGGTGTGAATAGCAAAATATGTTAGGCACCCCTACGGGCCAGGCGTGGTCATCGCTGTCTTATACAGAAAACGGGAAGAGAGCTTTCAGAACCTTCTGTTCCGTGATACAACTAATAGAGGCTGCAGAGAATTGTAAGCTTAGAGCTTTTCCTGAAAGCTCTTGACTATAACATTTCGGAACACATTAAAGACTTGCAAGCTGAGTTGCACGCTGAATCAGAGACCGAGCTTAGGGCTGGCCACCTTATTGTATCATGATTACCCTGAAGTATTGTAAGCTGACCATACCATGTACGTTGTATCATTTTCTGTTCTTTGTTTTGATTTGCATGGCCGCTACAGACCTTACAAGCAAAGGCAGAGAATTTGGAGCTTTAAAGCTCATTGTTGGATCAATACATCAATTCATTGAAAACTTTGATCTGATGATTCACAAATATTCTGCCGACGTCTCTGCTCTAATTGCCGAACACTGCTGTAAATGCTCACCCAGCGGTTAAAAAAGAAAAACTTTGTAATTCAACCCTACATTGTACGACCTTCGAGGTAGATTTTCACAAACTTAAAATTACTTTTAATTTACATGGGAGGAGTTTTTTGCTAAATTAAAGAATTATTTATCCATTTTTTTGTCGTGCGTGCCTCGTTTCATACAGATCTGGTCTACAGATAGCTCAGCAAGCATTTTATGAAATTTCTGATCACATTCGAGTCTTTCTCGAGTCCTGAGTCTGATTAAAATAGTCATAAATGCGCTCGTTTTCTGATCATAAAGGATACTTTTGTAGGGAGAAAATGATTAATCGGTTTTAGCTTGTTCTTCTGATCAGTTTCAACGCATTTTCGAGTCTTTTTCGAGGCGTTTTCTAATGAATCACATTTCGAGCAAATGCACGAGTCGTTTTCGAGTCTTCCTTAAATCGCTCATGAAACCAATCTCATTTTAATCATCAGATGGGCTCGAAAAAGAGCCGAGGTGATTCTTGTAAAAATGATCTTCCAAATGCTGGGTGGGAGTATGATAAGACTTGGTGCTTTTTTGGTACCCCACAAATTCTCATACTCTGTACCAAATTCTCATATACCCCTTAGACACCCCCTACAGAACTCAACTCAATGTTCGTTCGAAACTTGAAACGAAGCTCAAAACGGCAGCTAAACATTTAAATGTTGTACAAAAGCAATAACAACCAACCAAGGCAACTCTGAAGCAGCGAGACAGTGAAGAAGCCCCAAAAAAAGAAAAAAAAAATAAACAACCAAAGAAAAAATACATTCAAAGCTACATACGTAAAAGATACATCGACACAGTCAGATACAGAGATACAAATACATTAGCTCGAGCGCGAGAGAGGGGGATACAAAAAAAAGTGCCCGCAGCTCGAAAAAGCCAAAGCCAAACCAAACTTAAAGATACATTTCGTCTGCCTGTCGATTGGCGGACGGCCACCAAATTTTTTTTTAAACGCTAGAACGCCTCTTCGCAACACTTTCAAGCTCTTCTCTTGTGTTCAGTTCTGTTGTTTTCTTTTTTTTCGCAATTGCTGCGGTTTTTTATGGCAGTTTCGCAGATTCTTTTGAACAATTATTTTGGTTTTTGTGGTCACAACAAGAACAACAACAAATGGAACGAAATTATGTTGAAAAATTTAAATACATTGCAGAAAAATTCCCAATTATCAATTAAGTTCAAGTAATAAAATACAGCAGGGACAGTGCGTATATTAAAAAAAAAACAAAAAACAAAAACAAAAAGGAAATAAGGACAGAACTGACAAACAGAAAGAGAGAGAAAAAGATAAAAAAAAATTAATTATTATTAATTGCTTTTTTCTGTGTTTTTTGTTCCTTTGGCTTTTGTTTTAAATGCCAACATTTTCTCAGAGGCAGGGAAAGAGGAAAGATCCTTTGGCAACTGTCGCCGAGATGACCCTTTTTTTCTCTCCTTTTTGTATTGTTGTGATTTAAAGCCTTTGGGCCATTTTTTTTTTAAACCTGTTTCTGACAGCAAAAGTATTATTTGTGAGAAATAAATGTTAATGTCGAGAAGCTAATCGGTAGAATGTCCAGGTCTTAGCCTCTTTGCGTGGGCGATGCAAAAATGAATTTTCACAAAGTGAATAATTTTCTTTCTTAACTGGCTTGACAAAAGATTGGTGTAAACTTTTCTAGTTAGCTTTAGTCTATGAACCAAACGTGCGGCCAACCAAAGATGTTTTCAAGTTTATCGATCAACTAACAAAATAAACTACATTCTGAAAAAAAAAAAAAACCGGCATAGTATCCCGACACTGTCCTGTAGATTTCCCAGCTTGCCTTTCGACACTTTAGCTTTAATTAAAAACTTACAAAAAGCTTTCATACAAACACACACACACACACAAAGAAAGAGACAGAGAGATATGCGTAAAATATGCCAAGCAGCAAAAGAAGCAGAGGTTGTGTGACGCAAACATAGGAAAACCTATAAAATGCAGCTAAAGTAAATCTTGTTAAACCCACGCCAATAGCAACAACGACAGCAGTGACTAAAAACTTTGGACAGCATATATATCTTTGACCAAAATTGAGAGTGTATACAAGGTTCGGCGGACCCATGTTATTACACTGTGACACATTTTTAAACTCAAAAAAGTTGATCGCGTCGAGACCAACAAATTCTGAAAGGGTATGATGGTAGTATAAAAACCCTGTCTGGGTTTAGTCTGATTAGCTGCCGTTTTCTTTTTATTGAACTTTGAATTTTTCAGCTTTAAAGTAGGACTAACGATTCCATATCTCGTAAACTATTTTAAATTTCGCTTTTAAATCTTCAACAAAGTAGTTGCTCTTGGGTTGACCTACAAAACATTTCTTTGTAGCAACTCAAACAAATTATATCTTCATACACAAAATTACAAAAGTTGGCCAAAAAAGCCAAGTTTCGACCTCTTTTTTACAGTTTTTCAACTTCATCTTGAAACCCGTTTCAGATTTGGCCAAGTAATTCAGCACAAAGTTGTAGCTTAGACCAAAATAAACAAACCGTAAGAACGAACCAACTTCATTTAGTTACTCTTTCATATAGTTATAGGCCCAAAACCAAGTACAACTGTCAAAAACACTCGAAAAAACGAACATTTTCGGTATAAAAAAAAAGAAAAAAAAAACTAAATTTTTGTTAATTACAGTTTTTAAGATATGTTTTCTTACTATTTTCTTGATTTAATACAAAACAATCGAAATTTTTGACTGTGTCAGCCAATTGGTATCAAAAATTGACATTTTTCGAGATTTGGTTCCGATTCTACTATATAGATATGATATAAAGATGTGACTTTTTTGAGTTGCTACTTAAGAATGTTTTGTAAATCAAGCCAAGAGCAGCGACTTCCTCTAAGTCGTCAAAGAGAAATTCCAAATAGTTTACGAAATATGGCGTTGCGAGTCCCTCTCGACTCTATCAACTTTTTAGTGTTGCACAGTGTTAAACTCTGTACCAAAGGCACACAGAATATAAGAAGTTTGTGCAAAACTATGTAACAGGGGGAAGGAATCATTTCCGACCCTATAAAATTTGTATATTCTTGATCAGCATTAACAGCCGAGTCGATATAGCCATGTCCGCCCAACAGATCTCAGAAATGGTAAGAGATAGAGGTTTGACATGTATGGGACATATACTTCTTATAATTGCAGGCAAATCAAGTTCATTTTCAACTTATGCTCCGAAATCTGTAAAAAAAAAAAAAACGTTCTATCCCCTCAGTTTTATAGCTAGATGGTTTGTACTTTCTAAAGATATTTTTTTTTTGTTTTTTGCTACAAACATTGCTTTGAAATACCAAACTCTAAAAATTAAACGGAAAAAGAGCATCTCACAAACTATTGGTACACTGACAGGATCAGCAAACCTAGCAGCTATCAGCCAAATCTCAGTCCGTTCCTGAACCAAACAATCATATACCTTTACCAGCACCTCTTACAAATAGCCAGAACAATGATGTGGCCGAACTTATGGATATGATAAATCAGTAAATACACTTACACTTACACAAAATGAACGATAAGCTGCTAATAGTCATCTGGAACACGAACGGACAGCAAAACCACATTCAAGAGGTAAACCAATTCCTTAGCGACAACAACAAATGTATAAATATATGACAAGTATGGTGCACTCTATAGCCCACCCGGACACAAAATTACAATCAAGGAATATGTGCAATACTTCAATACTCTAGGAAAATGTTTCATATGTGGAGGAGATTTTAATGCAAAACATACTATCTGGGGATCAAAACTATGCACAAACAAAGGAAAACAGCTTTTGAAATCAATGGAAACAATAGGAGCCACTCACATCAGTACGGAACCCCTGACCTTTTCGACTTCTGCATTACAAAACGAATTGTCATGATGAAGAATGATTAGTTTCGGCGGTTGGTTTTGCCAATTTCTTCGAAGACTTCCGTCAAACAAATGATAGTGTACCACTCAGAATTGACCGTCCTACGTTACTCAAACGAAACAGTGGCTTCATGACCCATTGGGTGGCCTCACGAACAACTTTAGGCTCGTCGTGGAACACCCGCACGGTCGATTGCTGTTTTGTTTCCGACTCATATGCATATATCCATGATTCGCCACCTGTGACGATCTTATAAACGTCTTTTGAAGCACTGCGATCGTATTTTTTCAGCATTTTTTTGCACGAATCCACACGAATCATATTTTGAGAAATTGTCAACGCGAACAAACGCGCGAAACTTTTTTACGACAAGGTATTCATACAAAATCTTACATATGTTGGAGGAATTAATGTTTAGGGATGAATCAATCACATGATGATCTTGCAGTATCATTCCACGCACAGCATCGATGTTTTCTGGCACAACAATCGATTTTGCACGAACTTCACGGAATTCGTCGCTGAGCGAACGGAGCGATATAAAGTGGTTTTTGATGGTGATTTATCGCCACACGAAAAACTTATTTCATCGAAACACACTTGTTGAGATAATCCATGTCGAAAGTTGTGAAAAATAATCCAACGAAAACGTTAACTTGAATTTCCATTTTAAAACTAAATTGATTTTTTCAACTAACTGTAAAGAACACAAATAGCGCTAGTACATCAAAACTTTGTGAGACCGTTTATGCTAAAAAAAAAAAAATGTCAAATTTTATGTTAGTATTACCAGATTTAAACTATTGACATTCGTGGTACCAGTTGCCAACATATAAATATTACCAAACGTACGCAAATCTGTACTTGGGGCACATTTTCAGTACTACGGATTCATCAGTTTTTACACAATTTGTATATGCAACGACGATAGCAACAAAATATATCACAGCGAGAATTATACACAATGTTTCCTTCATATTGGGACTTGTGGAAATCCTGAAAAGCGGACATTTATCCCTGTCATACTCAAATTTTTGGAAATCATTTGATCCTCTTATGATCGCTGGAGGCGGAGTACCACTGTGGTGGCTCTGGCCACACTATTAATTTGGAATCTTTTATTGTCTCTTTTGCCATCCATGTTCATATCTGTTCATGCCATTCTTTAAGCTATATTTCTTTTTACTTTTTCTTGTTTTTCTGCTTACAAGTTATTCATTTTTCTTTTTAAGTTTCTTTAT
The DNA here is from genome assembly GCA_037044535.1 of Lordiphosa magnipectinata. Classification (NCBI taxonomy): domain Eukaryota; kingdom Metazoa; phylum Arthropoda; class Insecta; order Diptera; family Drosophilidae; genus Lordiphosa; species Lordiphosa magnipectinata. Next base: position 218,815 of record JBAMBO010002920.1, read on the forward strand.
GCTTTTTTTCTTTTATGCTTTCTAGACTTCTTTTGTATCATCTTTATTTTTTCTTCCTTTTCTTTGTTGCTTTTCTTTCTTCCTTTTCGTTGATTCTTTTTTCTTTCTTTCTTCTTTTTCTTTGTTTATTCTTTTAATCGTTCTTTCTTTTTCTTTTACTCCTTCTTTTTCTTTTACTCCTTTTTCTTTTACTCCTTCTTTTTCTTTCTAAGATTTTCCCTCGTTCTATCTTAATTTCTCTTTTTTTATTTTTTTTATTTTTTTTTCTTTTTTTTCTTTTTTTTTCATTTTTTTTCTTTTTTTTTCTTTTTTTTCTTTTTTTTTCCTTTTATCATTTGAAATACTCATTTCAAATACTCATTTCAAATACTCATTTCAAATACTCATTTCAAATACTCATTTCAAATACTCATTTCAAATACTCATTTCAAATACTCATTTCAAATACTCATTTCAAATACTCATTTCAAATACTCATTTCAAATACTCATTTCAAATACTCATTTCAAATACTCATTTCAAATACTCATTTCAAATACTCATTTCAAATACTCATTTTTTTCTCCTCGCTTTTATCTTCTATATTTTCGCTGTATATCCTTCGAATTTTTATCTATCTAATTTTTTTTCATTCTTCTACCTTTTAATATTTTTTCGACTTTCCCTTACTATCATCTTTTTCTTTAAGTTCATGCATGTGCCAAATTTTGTAAGATTTCCTTCTCCTATCTCAGTATTTTTCTTTCATTCTTTCTTTATCCACCTCCCCATAGTCCTACTTCAACAACTAACCACTGATCCTGATCACTGGCTATTTCCTCATTGCATGTTTGTTGATACCAACGACCCCAAAAGAGTGTAACAAAAATCTCAATCTCTCCCCCCAAAAGAAATCAACTAACATTTTTTGCTTGGGAAAGTTTTGGACACTTTGTTTTTACTTTTGCATATGGCAAACCGAAACGACACAGTGCATAAAATATATGCTTTTTGTGAATAATTTGCATATACGTTAGATGTATTTCTTGTATGGTATAAATTTGCGTATGCATTTTTTTTGAGATGGGAAAGGGGCTGAGTCTGTGGTGTTGTGTGTTGGTTATGCAGGGAGCTGGAACTGAAAATGCAAACAAAGCCCTTTTTGCCTACATATTATGTATATGTATGTTTGGAGGGATGCTCCAAAATGTGTAGACAAATTAAAAATAAGTAAGAGTAAGCCCAAAACGTGGGAGGGAGTGGGCAGATGGTGGATATACTTATTTTCTGCGTAGCATTTGGGTCAAGGTGGTTGTTGTTGTTTTGCTTTATTATGAAAATTGCAGCTAGGACAACAAAAGATTTGTTGTTGTTGTCGCTGTCATTATGGTAGCGTTTGTAGAACGCCCTCCCACACTCACACACACACACACACACACTCACAAATGTATAAAATATGAGCATGATTAAAGTGTCCATAGCATGTTATCCTTGCCAACAAAACAGCAACTAAAATTATGATGGCAAATTTGTATGTGCAGCCAACTGAAGGCGAATGAGAGGCGAGAATAATCAATAAAAATAAAATATATCACACGTCGCCTTTCTCTCCCTTTGGTTTTTTGTTTTTTTTTTTTAGGTTGCTCATTTCGTGTTCATGTGCCATTATACGAAAAATAATATTCTTCTTACTTTACTTTTTTTGTTTTTGTTTTGTGTGTTGCAGTTTTTGCCACCAGTCAAAGTAGTAACTGGCTACACGTTCACACGCACGCGCAGGGGTTGACTTAGGATAACGGAGGGGGAGGAGGAGCACCCTAGTTGGCTTGGTTGATTTTCATGCCTGTGTCATGTTATTGGGCAAATTGTACAATGTGTAAGAAGGAGGAGGAGAAGGACTACAGTGAAATTTCGAGGGTGCAAAATTCCTTAAAATCCGCTCACCCAGTAGAAGGAGAAGATAGCAGCCATAGAGCCATAAGATATTTAAAATTCTATCGATTTGTGAAGCAGGAAAAACTTTAGTTGCCTGTTAAAATGACACTTTAAATCTTTTTAGAATGAGGACTCAATCTATGTGAATAAAAACCATTCGGTTGAGTTTATTGTTATTGCAAATTTTTATGTTATTGTAGACCATTTAATGTACAAACTTGGATGCTTTGTGGTATTGGACAATGTGAATTATTTGCTATGGGAGCAGCAGTTAAAGGAGAAGCTATATTGTTTGAGTGGGTTGCGGTTGAGGAGAGGTGACGATATTGCATATTAGAAGACCTCATCTTGGTATTTTAACAACCTGTTCTTAGAAGCGTAATACACAATTGGCTTATCGATAGTAGATGTATCGATGGCGGTGTGGGTCGTGAGTGGATTGAATGAACAGCTGATGCCCGTGACGAAAAATTGTGCAGCTTATTATTTCGACAACATAAATTGACAATGGAGGGGGGGGAAAAAGGGGCGCAAAAGGAAACGCAAGAAAAATTTCAAATCAGCACAAGAAAATGCCAAAATCAGCACTGAATGGAGGTACCCTTAAAACCGTCTCCAATGCCAAAAGACCCAAGCGTCCCAATCGGTGGTGGCCAAACAGCAGGTGAGCACCATACCAAACACGATCAAGTTTACCATCACCACCACAGCGAAAACTGTGTCCGCCACGGCTGGCTCTTCCTTAGTGGAGATCAAAAATGAACCCAATGCAGACCAGCTGAAAATGGAGGTAGATACCGATACGGCTGCTGTGGGCAGCATTGACAGCTCCAGCTCCAGCGGTGTGGTCGCGAGGAGAAGGATTTTGAATTTACGTCAAATTAAACCAAAATATTGTATGAAAACTACAAATATGTTTTCCAATTTCTAGCGTAGCGTTTCACATGAGAGCCAAAATGATGGCACAGCCCAAAAACATGATATGCACACACTCCGGGCCGCCGTTTTGCAGACGATAGCAGCATTCCTGCAAAGAAAAGCACAGTCAGACAACTTGAAATCAAGCCTCAAAAGTGCTACTACCTACTCCCATCTTGTCGCATTTTTGGGCATCCGTCAGGGCCGCATGATGCACATGTACTATGTACGCCACAAACTGTTTCATCTGACCCACACTGTAAGCTGATTAGCCAATCTCTCGTACAAAACTTCTCCAAAGGATTATAATTGCAAGAACGGCAAGTATCCAAAGAATCCTTTAAGTAGTAGTCCGGGATTATGCCCTTCCTCACAAACAGATCGGACTTGTTGATCGGATCTTGGTTTAAAGTAGGGTTGTCGATATTTCTTAAAATATTATTAAAATCAAAATTTTCAATATCTATCGGGTCCAAAAAACATCGATATTTCTATATATCGTTATTTTTAAAAGCTTAAGAAAACGGAAAAGTAGGAACGTCTTTACCGTAAGACTACTGATGACCATTTTTAGTGGACTTTATATATTATTTTTCCAATAGGATAACTTTAAGATTTAAGGGCGGTGTTCATGGGTACGGAAACGGCCGCGAAATGAAAAACTCTATATAAAAAAAACTGCTAAGGAATTTTTTCATATTCGGTTTCTACCAATCGCGAAAAATGCTTACGTTTGCCACTACGTTGTGTTCAAAGTTAACATCGCCTTTAAGTGCTGTTAACGCCTCTTTTTTGCCGTGACGTGAGCAGAATAGGTTTCGATTCTAATTTGTGCGGCCAAATTGGAAGGCCAAATGAAAAATGAGCGCATCTAAAAAAGATTCCTGCAGAAAGCGTCGCCTAATGGCACTTTCCATGGCGGGCAAGCTGAATTTTTTAAACGCCGTGAAAGTGAGGAGCGAATTGCGTGACTTGGCGGATAAGAAACACTCGGAAACCCGCCAGAGAACACCGGCGGACCGGAGCACGGTTTGCGACATCATGTGGCGTCTCCTGTCACCACAAACCACAAGCGAGGAGCTTAAAATATATTTCGCCAGCATTCAAACACTTCACACTCCAGTCCCCTCAATCAGTTCGATTTGATTCGCCTCAACTATGTCTTCGATCACAGCTACCAGATCAAAAGGAAAATCATTGAACAGCCGCCGGTGCTCAATGATCGCGACAGAAAAACGCCCACAAACCAAATGCCCGCTCCCAGTTCAGTGGACAGCGAACTGCTGGCCTCCTATCAAGCCGTAGTATAGCGGAGAGTGCAGCCTCAATTGACCCCCTGAAGGTGACCGAGCAAAAGCGGATCGGGCAACGAGGATGTGCCCTACATCAATGCCAATTATATCAAGGTAAGAAATGGGCGAACCAAACTTCAACTTTATAATTCACTTCCATTTCTTAACGTTTCCCTGACAGGGCCCCGACTACGTGGCCAAGTGTTATGTGACCACCCAGGGACTGCTGCCCAATACCATTTTCGAGTTCAGCGGAGCTATATACGCCGCCAAGTCATCATGCTGACCTGATCAACTTTACGGGGGCAAATCACCGTGGCCGCCAAGTGCGAGGTGTTCGTTAAGTGCCGCTGCTCGGGACTACATCGAACTGCATTTAATGCCATTGATTGTGCCGGACACAATTTTAAGGAAAATGTCTGAAGAGGCAGCTACCAACGTTTACTGCGCTAGTACTGCAGATTGTCAAAAGTCATAATGATAACAATTAATTTATTATTAATTTTATTTAATAATAGAAATATATTAAAATAGCACATTAATTATGTTATATTTATAATCCTGCCAGGTGTTGTTTGTAAGTTCGCTGGCATATTTAACACCGCCAGAGCCGTGCAAGGTTTCTTTGAAACGTTTATCGACAGAGTAAATTGTGTTATCGTGTTATTAACATAGGCTTAGACGACTCTGTTAAGAATCTGCGGAATATCAACTTTTTCACAAGAAATTTTTTGGCGACCCGTGGATACCGCCCTTTAAATGACATAGTTTTCTGAAACTAGACTATAAATTAGGGGTGGTCGACAAAGCGTATAGCTAAAACGAAATCTAAAGAAAGTTCTAAAAAAATTTCACCAAGAGACCATGGGTCTTATATGAAAAAATGGAGGACATTTAAGGATAGGACTGAAAAAAGCTATTTTTATTTATTTTACTTAGAAATCGGAGTTCTTCGAAGAAAATAAGGTATTGGTGAAGAAATCTATGGCTAAATACCGTAGTTGGATCAAGTTGAATGGGGGAATTCAGTTTAGACCCATAATTTCTCGCTGAAATTTTCTTAGAATTTTCCGTTAATTTCGTTTTTTCTATACGCTTTGTGCCGAAAATAAATCGATAAACTTGTTATGACAATTTAATCCTGCAATTACCATAGTAATTATTACTGATATATCGTTTATAAAAATATCGATAATTGTCTATATTGGCAGAAAAAATATCATATCGGAATAACCCTCATAGTCCAACAAAACTATCGATATATCGATCAAATGTTGTCAACCCTAGTTCAAAGGCTTACAAAATTCAACTTCAGACTTGAATTTGCGCTTGAGTTTCAGTAAATGGAGCTCAGCTCAATGAAGATCCGCTGTCTTCAGTAACGAGGCATATTTCTGGACAAATGGATACGTCAGCAAGCGAAATTGTCGCATTTGGGCTGATGAGCAACCCGAAGAGACTCTCGAACTACCAATACATCCACAAAAATGCACTGTTTGGTGTGATTTAGGGGCTGCTGGAAGTATCGTTCCGTATTTGTTTAAAAATGAGGCTTGACAGAACATAGCCATCAATAGAGAGCGCTAACGCACCATGATAAATGACTTTTTGTTACCTGAAATTGAAGCCTTTTGATGTCGGTGACATTTGGTTGCAGCAAGACAGTGCTACGGCACACATCGCTCGCTAAACAATGCCTTTATTGAGAAATCACTTCGGTGAGCAGCTTATTTTGCGTTCCGGACCTGTCAACTGGCCGCCTAGATCATGTGATAACACACCACTGGGCTTTTTCCTGTGGGGTTACGTAAAGTCAAAAGTATTTTTCGTAAGCCAGCTACGATTCAAGACTTGGAAGCCAACATTGCTAGCGTAATTCGCGAGAAACCCGTACGAAAGATGGAAAGAGTGATCCAAAATTGGACTATCTGAACGAACCATTTACGGCGTAGTCGCGGTCAACATTTGATTGAAATTATGTTTAAAAAGTAAATGTCAGAGATAGTTCTTTCAGCCCATAATAAAAATTCCATCATCCAATTCCATTATTTGTAATTTAAAAAAAAAAACTTCTTAATGGATCACCCTTTTCTTTATAGGAACAATCTTAAGGGGTGCCCAAGCCCATTGCACACGCCGCGCATTCATTCTCGTTTTCCGCATAGCGATAGCCGCGCGTATAGCCCTCACGAATATCTTATCTTGTTTGACGGACTTCTTTCACAAAGATCTTTATGGCACTTTTAAGGTGCTGAAAACTTCAATTGCTAGAAATTCATTACGCCACTTCATTATTTTTCCCATCCCTTGAAGCCTCACTGTAAGTGCATATCACAAAAAAAACAAAAAACAAAAAAACACTCGCAAAAAACAAAAGAAAAGGACAACCCAAGTTGTTTCCATACTGCAGGCATGTCCTTTGTCTTGTCAGACATGGCGTTGATTTTGTTGTTCGGTTTCGGTTCAGTTGAGTTTTTTTCGATTGTATTGGATCTGGCTCTGTTCGATTATGCCTGCTGGGGTCTTTGCTTGAAAGCAGATTTCGTGTGAAATTTTTATTGAGCTAAAACAACACACTTGGGATGCATGAGTGAAGGGCTAAGTAACTGTTATACGTGTAGTTTTTAATTGCACGACGCATGCAGCCTTGCGAAATGCGTAGAATTGCCAAAGAGAAGCCTTGCGGGTCTGCCAGGCGTGGCAAAATTATTGTGACACAATTTTATGCGTTTCACTTGGCAGGATGTGGGACGATGCTTTGCACTTACAGTGGTTGGAAAATGTTTAGACACAGGAAAATTGCCAGTCTAAAGCTAGGAGCGGGAGTTGTGTGACAAAGCCGAAGCACTGTGCTGAGACTGCCATCCTGTGTGTGTGTGTGTGTGTGCGTGTATGTTGACATGGCGAAGCCATCACGTACCATTCCACAAGGGCAACTCTAGTTATGCGGCGGATGTGGCTGGCAAGAGAGAAGGAGCCACCCAATCAGCCTCCCTGCTGTCATTTGCCTTGCCATAAGCAGTCATTCCCCTCGCTCTCTCACTCACTCACTCACCCTCTGCTTCTGTGTTAGAGTGTCTGCATTTAAGTGCTACCAAAATTGCCTTTTTAAAGGATTTCACAGACACACACATATGCATGGCATGTGCCTGGCCTGTCAACGTCGTCCCATTGATGCATCTTTCTTTTCCACATTTCCTTCTCTACGCATTTGGCAAACTCAATTCGTGTGATAAACTAAACTAAAACTGTTCGCCCTATGTGAAAAACTGCATTTCACTTTTATTTTCCCCCGGCTGCTGCTTCTCTTCAATCAGCCCACCAACCCAACCCAACCAACCAGGCAGATACATTTTTTCTGCAAATTGCATTTTCTATGTCAAAGGCGCTTAATTTAGTTTCGCCTTTTTTTCCTCTTCCGTTTGTCTCGTGTTTTTGGCATGTAATTTGCTTGGCTCACTCGGAAATTGCTTTTTCTTTTTCTTGATTTTTTTTAATATTCTTTCTACTCTGCATTTATAATTGCTCTTACAATTGATCAATAATTAAAAACTGCTGCAATTAAATATTAATAGCTGCACATTTCTTTCTGTAAATGATAAGTTCGTTTTTAACACGATTTCACGGTTTTACTTCAGCGCTTTTTGCAGTTAATGCGCTCACATTTTCAACCCATTTGGGGCGAAGGGAGTTTTTCTCCTGAAGTAAGGCCGCAGTAATTAAAGCGCATTATATTTATGTGGTGCAAAAAAAAAAAATGCAATGGAAATGGATACGGGGAAGAAGGAAAATATGTAAGCTGTAACAACACAACACCTGTCCAATTGTGTATATTTCTACAGAAATTCTCGAGTAGAACTTGAACAAAAAATAAACAAAATATGAAAATTGTATCCCCAACTTAAACACACAAATTTCAAATAGCTTGCTTTCTTTCTAATTGTGTCTTGTGGAAGTAAACAAAAACATTCTTAGATAGCCAAACAAGTAACGCAGCACGTAGTAAATTACAATCTTGGAAGAAAGTTGAAGCTAATACGTGAATTTTCCACGAAAAATACATAGTTTTATTACCTTGATGTTTAAGCTAGAAAATAAATTAAAAAAAGTAGTTGAAATATTAAACTAATTTGTATACCCATTTAAAATGGTTAAAAAGAATGGAGGGGATCACGGAAGAATCAGCCCTTCCATGCCAAAAAGATAAGGACAGACGCTTAACCTTTAAATGACTACTAAGGCTAAGGTCACACAGCCCAATAATTTGCCCAATTTTGGATGAAAATTTGTCTAAATAGACGATATTAGTGAACTTTCCGGCTATATTTTACTAAACTATTCGCGTATGAAACCAAAGTTATAGTACACTGCTCGCCACTTGAATAGGACACCCTGTCTGCTCTCTTTAAAACTGCTCGTAACTCGAAAACGAAATGGTAGAATAACGGTATTTTTTGCATATTATCTTTGTGCAAGCATTCTTCGCTCTTTCTGGTATATTCCAAGTTTTGGAATAGAACCGTTATAAAGTTGTTTGCACTTTATGTGAGCATTCGCAAAAATTCAATGGAATTTTTACGCCACTTGAATAGAACATGCATTTTATTTGGTCGGTATCGTTGACACGTGCACAAAAACTTACTTAAACTTTTTGCTTTAATTGAAGTGTATATAAAATTTAAAAAAATTAAAATTGGGCGTGGCACTTCATTATCTGAGTCGGAGAAAGGAAAAATCCAAGCTTACAAGGATTCTGGCCTTTCTATTGCCAAAATAGCAAAAAAAAGTCGACAGGAGCCGTCACGCCATAACAAATTTTTTAAATAATAATGTTTAATTTGGAGGGCCCCGATGGCTACAGCTACTATTTTCATGATCTTCGAATAGAACCACACCATCTTGATAAGTTGCACAGCAGTGCTGGAGGTTTTATGGTATGGGGGTCCATTTCCTAGCTATGGCACCTGTGAGCTTAAATTTATTCCAACCACCATGAATGCGTTGTGTTATAATGGTATATTGAAAGAGGCCTTTCCACACTTCCAAACTCTTTTTGCAAATCTAAAATGGATTTATCAGCATGATATTGCCCCTATTCATACGACCCGGATTGTTAAATCGTATATAGCGGGCCAAAACGTGGAGTTATTAAACCGGCCACCCTATTCACCGGACTTGAATATCATTGAGAATGTGTGGGGATGGCTAACACGTGAAGTATATGGATCAGGTCAGCAATATTCGAGCGTTCCCGAACTAATTGCAGCTATCAAATTAGCATGGGGCTCGATATCGTTGAATTATTTGGGAAAATTGTATGCATCCCTTCCAGACCGAATGTGTGAGGTTTTGGAGAAAAAAGGAGGCTCAACACACTATTAAAAACTTTTTTTGGTTTAAAAACATGTTAGTAATTTCTTATTTAAGTAATATTGTTATTTGAAAAGGATTGAAATATTCTTAAATGGTTTTTAGATAAAGTGTCCTATTCAAGTGGTGCAAAATGAAGACTCAAAAATTTGTTACTTATTGGTTAACAATGTTTTTTGTATACTTACAACTTTTGAATAATTTTGTAATTTCGTCTAATTACTACATTTAAATAAACTTTATAAGAAAACAAAAATTATTTTCTTAGATGGCTTGGTTTAGCAGCAATTAACTATAGAAAATCGACTTTAGAGGTGTCATATTCAAGTGGCGAGCAGTGTATTTAAGATGTTTTTGTTATTATATAAAGCAGAAACAGTTAGTTGCAATCATATAGTTTCTTATGGTGTCTTCTGCCTTATTTTTAAACTCTTTGTACCCTTAGAAATAGTTTAGAGACCAAAAATCAATGCAATCTAAAGGCATTTTTAAAAAATGGCGCTTGGGTTACGGAAATGGGTTATGAATATATTTAAAATAAGCTCATATTAGTTCATTTTGATTATTTCCCCATGAAAAAATGACAAAAAATAGTGCTTTTAAATACTTTGCATTTTTTGGTCTCGGTGGACTTTTCTGTGGATATGCCCATATCTATGTAGTCCCTTCCTTTAGAAACTTTTTTTATTATCCCTCGCAACTAATTTTGAACCATCATAAATCTTTTTTTCCATTTCCATTTCTTATTCCTGGAAAAACCATTAAAGAAGCGGATGGAAAATTGCACTCGTAAAAAAAAATGGACATTTTTAAGAGAAAATCATTTTTGGTAATAGCTTAGTAATTAAATATTTGATTATTTTCTGATTTCCTATTTTCTGCATATACACACACACACACACACACTCGCACACACATACGGCTTCTTAAGTCAAACCTCCTGTGTGGCTTCACGAACTCGTTCCGCCTGTTTTGTTTTGTAAATGTTTCCAACTTAAAGTTTTTCCGCCACCAGCAGCGTTGACGGCGCTTGTTTGGTTTATGTTCGCAAATGTAAACAAATAAACAATAAACAGCAATAGCAAACAATTATAGAAAGAAAGATGATGTGCAGAAGATAGACTCGGTGCAGGCCCCCAAAGAAGTGGAACCGTTTAAGTTGCCATTAAATGTTTGAAGTCTCGCTTCAACTCAATTCTCGTTAACAGTTAATTGGGCACAGCCTTTGCGACTCAAATTCAACTAATTGCACAAGTACAACAACAACAACCACAAGACCAACGTGGGAAATGGAGACGCCTCAGATTTCAAGTAACCAAATGACAAACTCAAGGTGTGTCCCCTTCTACCCCTCTCCACACCCCTTGGTATACGGCTCAGAGTTCAAATTGCAATTGCAAAAAGATTGCAAAACATGCTGCAAAATACAATGACAAAGGCAATTGAATCATCATCGTCGTGGTTATTGTCGTCGTCGTCGTCGTCGTCGTCATCGGAAACATTTATGTACCTTGACGAGGAGTTTTTCAACAATACGCCAAAGTTTATTCCACTCATTTAAATGCTAAGCATGCAATGAGCAAAACTTTAACGACAACACCGAAACTTTATCTAGTCCATTAAGTTTTCACAAAGAACATTTTTATGTCTAGCAAATATGTCCAAGTGGAACTCGGAACTTGGAACTTCTAACGCCTGAACCGCCGCCGCCGCTGCCGCCGTCGCTGACATTAAGGAGAGGAGTAAGCGATGATGACTCGGCTAAAGTCAACAAGACACATCAGCCATAAAACACGACCTGAAAGATACATAGCATATGAAATATGTATATCTATATCAGAGTGTTCCCCTCATAAACTTCAAAAACTACACTCAACTACAAAAGATTAGGATTGAGGATCTATATTTATACTGACGATACAGAATTAGCCCGGTTACACAGCACAGTGGAAGTCGAATCTGACAATCTGGCAGGCAATAAATGGCAAAATTCAAATTAAAATCTTGTTGATGTTTTTGGAATTTTTCAACTCCAATTGAGGCACCTCCAAGACATGGGTTTTAAACCAGCGATGGTCACACGGTACCCCCAGATGCCGAACACATTTCGCTATTTACACATACACCAGCCGAATGCATGCCGAAGCTGAGGCCAAGCGAGTAAACAGGCCTTCAGTGGCTGGCTAGCCTTCGACGCGATCAGATCGAAGCTGGTTTAGGGGTTTACAATCTCACTTTTTGGCCTCGCTCTAGTTGAACAACGCTATTTTTAACGCAACAACAGCTTCGTACGCAGTTTATTTTTGATGTTTCGGAATAAAAAGAAATCATTGAGTGCTAAATCAGGGCTGTACCCATCAATTCGACGTTTTGGCCGGTCAATAAGTCATTTGTGTGACGTAATGTTTGCGTCCTACGCATTGTCATGATGGAGAATGATTCGTCTTCGGCGATTGGTTTTGCGAATTTCTCCGAAGACTTCCGTCAAACAAATGGTAGTGTACCGCTCTGTTTGTTTCGCAGTGCTTTGTGCAACTTTTGTGGGATTCGACTCGTCATTGAACACCCACACGGTCGATTGCTGTTTTGTTTCCGTTTCATACGCATATACCCTTGATTCGTCACCTGTGACGATCTTATAAACGATCTGTATAAAGCACCACGATCGTATATTCTTTAGCATTTGTCAAATTATGCAGGAATCCAAAGCGACCAAACCTTTTTTACGGCAAGGTGTTCATGCAAAAATGCAAAAACATATGCTGATGGAACTTATGTTTATTGATGCCTCAATCTCACGGTCATGTGACATGACGATTTTACTAGTTCAACAATCGATTTTGGACGACCTTCACGGAATTCGCCGCTGAGCTAACTACGATCACGATTGAATTCACTTTACCAGCGATATACAGTGGTTTTTGATGGTGCTTTATCGCCATACAAAGAACTGAGTTCATCGACATAGTTCTGTTGAGATAATCCCCCAATCTGTGGAGCTGGTCCTAAACTATTTTTGGAAACTGCCGATCCATGCTCACCTATATACAAACCAAAGCCTGGAAGTCTTCTATGTGCAATGAGTCCACTTCATGCTTGGATTCGAATTTCGGGCTTGTGCTTAAAATTTCTTATAGACTGAGATGCAAAAAATGGCAGGTGAGGGATAAATCGGAAAAGTTAGAAACGATGCAACACTGCAAGAAAGGCTTTTTCAAATCCAGAGCTGTTTTCATCAATTTTGGAATTTGACTTGGATATTTTAGAATGCTTTCATACCATTCTAATCGCCATTTAGTTTGAATTTTCAATAGATGCACTTAAATTTGAGCAATTCTGCGAGAAAACCTTTGCTTTGTGCATGATCAAATACCCGTGGTATCCAATATCTCCTTCTTTACATAAAATCCTAACCCATGGATTTCAGATAATTGAGACTTCAATAGTACCAGTAGGCTGCCTTGGGGAAAACGCATCAGAAAGCGCAACAAATTTTATAAGCGCGATAGACAGTCGCATGCTTGTCAAAACTCGCGGGCTAACATATTGTTGGATGTCCTCCACAAATCAATGGAATCGTCAGATCCTCTTCTTTCGAGTATTACGACTAAGAAAAGGTCGGGTAAATACAGAAATAAAGTGTTGCCGATAAGTGTCATTGCACTTTTAGAAGTATCTTTCTTTAAAATAGAAAATAAAAACGACCTTCTACTTAAAGACTGCGAATATAAAATTGATTCCGATTGCGAAGGTGATAATTCACAGCAGCGGTGGGCAAACCCTTGCTCCCATCGTTCCGAGATTTTTTTTCGGCAATTGGCGCCAGTCAGTTTCATAATAAACTGCGTCGCAAATTAACTCGCTTCAAACTGTAATTAACAAAAAAGACAATGCGAATCGGAGCACGGCGACTACCAGACGCGCACACAGACGGCGCAACAGCTGCATTTTGGGCGATCGAGACTCGCTGATAACGGTTGATTTTCTGTTGTTCTTATTCTCAATTACACTTACTTTTCAAAAATAATTTCGCAACAATTCCAAAACATTTTCGTTTTCGTATTCTGAATTCCACGTGAAATTGCTTCGGAGTTATTTTATGAACTAGTGGTTCCACTGCCGCTTATCGATTGATAGCTGTAACAAATACACAAAATACCGTGCGTTATGATAATTGACGGCTCTCCATTGCAAACATTTGTAGGAATTTGAAAATTATTGCGAAATACAATCGGCCAAATTGTATCTGCCGAGTTCCCATCTCATTCAAATTATTGGTCACAAGCGATGTCAAATCGATTTTGTACGAAATTGTTACTTTTTAATGGACTGATGACTTTTTGAGCAACAATAGTCGACTATCGATTAATAAGTGCCTATCGAACTAGTCTGTAGTATTTTAGGATACAATTATATTTTTTAATACCAAATTTGCTTTTTACTTTAAATTTCACTAGCCAAAAGGCAAAACGTTTGTATCCGCAAAAGTTTTTCGTTTTAATATGAATTCCACTTTCGTAAAACTTTTGTGGAAGTGGAATTGAGAATAAGGCTGTTATATTTATTTGAATTAGATGAAGAAGAAAATGATTGTAATTAATTAAATATGTTATAACAAGATCGCAAATTGAATATAAAAAAATAGAAGATAGCTAATTTCGGCTCGACCGAAATATATATAAAATACCCTTGCAGCTTGTATAATTTACATAAATTAAGGTTTTAAATGATTTTCGTCGAGCATTCTTAGCTGAGTTATTTCCCAAACTCAGCAATAGATGGCGCCACTACTTTAACGATTTGCTTGCCAGTTTGTTTTATGGCAGCTATATGATATATTCATCAGATTTTCACCAATCTCCCCAACATTGTGTGAAAACCGAACGATTTCATAACTGGAAAGTAAAAAGACGCTACTATTGAAAACAAAAAAATTTTTCCCTCTAGAATTACTTGTTCGACCGATTGTTTCTATGGCAGCTATATGATATAGTCTTCCGATTTGTATAAAACTTTGCAGATTTGTGTGGTAGCATATAATATTGATCAGTAACTAGTTTGGGAACGATAGCATTGAAAACAAAAAAGTTTTCCTACTAAGACTTTTTTCAGAACTATCTTTTGTATGGCAGCTATACTATATAGTTGTCCGATTTTAATAAAATTTCCTGGAATTATGTGCAAGCATAGAAAACTTATAAATACGAGGTTTGGGGGAACGTTTACGTTCAAGACAAGAAAGTTTTTCTTACTAAAACTACTTTTTTGACCGATAGTTCCTATGGCAGCTACATGCTATAGTCATCCGATCCGGCCGGTTCCGAAAAATGTGCAACCCCTTTGTATCATTTGACTTCATGCAAAATTTGATTAAGATAGCTTTACAACTGACGGAGGAGATCGCATAGAAACAGACGGAAGGACATGGCTATATCAACTCAGCTCATCATGCTGATCAAGAATCTATGCGTTACAAACATCTGGACAATTATAATATACCCTCTACAAGGGTATAAAAAGAAAACGAATGAATATTTTTCCAAATTTTTTTCTTCTTTTTATTCGGTCACTCAGTGGCTACAAATCGTAGAACAACTTATTCGAAAAGACCACTCATCGATCGCAGTGCACACCTCATGCATTGAGAAATTGTTCACTGCTCGGACAAGGGCGAGCTTCAAAGACTCAATATTTGAGGGCCGAGTAGAGCAAGCTATAGCCTTGAGAACGAACCACAGTTTGTAGTCCAATGGACTCAGGTCTAGGCTACCAGCAGGCCAATTATCTGTACAAATGAAGTTCGGTACATGATTTTTTAGACATGTTTGAGTTGGTTTTGCCTTGTGAGCTGGAGTGGAGTTTTGTTGAAAGGTCCTCGGCTGGTTTGCAAATCTTGTCGTGTTGAGAGGCTTAACAACCTTCTCCAAAAACGTCGGATTGATACAATATTGCAAGTTTTGAATCATTTCTTACAAAAATGGAGCTTGGTGACCCCACTAAACCTTCACATAAGCCGAATGGTGACCTCTCTGAACTCTCGGAATGAGTTCGAGCGCTTGTTTTGAGCATAAACTCTATCGTTCTGTTTGTTTACCGATTTTGCTATGCTGAAAATTTTCTCGTCAGTAAACAGAATTCGTTTGTGGGCATTGTTTGCGCACTGGCGACGCAATGCTGTCGATTTTGTCCTGCGTTTTTGTTTCAATGCTGTTGTGAGCAAGTGGCCTGTGGTGTGTCTCTTGTATGCATTGAGTCCCAAGTTACGTTTTATGATGCGCGAAATAAATGCATAAATGTCACTTGTCAAATAGCCGTCAAGTTGGAGTGGAGTGGTTCTCGAGAACGAGTGCGACTTTTGCAACAATTGCGACTACTAAGTATATAAATTATTCGAGCTACAAGGGTATATAAACAAAAAGAAGTCATAAGATGCCAAGTAAGAGCTATGAATGTTGAGTGAACTGATGTAAAATAAAATTTACCAATTGTTAATATTCGGAAATTTGAGGTCCAAAGTGTTTGGGAAAAGGTTTTGTTGCAAACCTTGGTTTGAAATTATATAATTGCTTTATTATCTAAAAAAAAAACTTTGGAAAGCGTTAAGATCGTGGAGAAATCTTTCAAGTCAACTCCAAGGTCGCTGGTTTAAGAATGTCTTTAATTTCTTTGAATCAAACCGGAAATTTAGGTTTGGAACGGCTTACTTACTTACTAAGGAGCTGATTCAGTAGGGTCAAAGGTTCAATATTAACTTTTCAACTTAATCTTAGATTTTGAAAGATTTTTTTCTTTCAACTTTATTTGCTAATCAAAATAACTTTAACATTTCGCTTCCAATTTTGTAGCTTAGTGTAGAGAAAATAAAACTCCGTGACTTGGACGAGTTTCTGCTTGTGTATGTGTCTGTGTATGTGTATGTAGTTCTAATTTGCCTGGGTCATGCGTTGAGGTTAATGAGTCATATCATCATCATCATCATTACAAAGATGATTATTATTATCATTTTTCTCAAAGACACAGACGACAGAGAGAGAGAGAGAAAGAGATGGAAAGAATCATCATCATCAAAAAACGAAAGCCGTCGTCGTCTTCGTCGTCGCAGAGGACAAACATTAAAAATTTTTATTTTGTTTGTAATTTAGATGCAATTAAATGTAAATAAATTCACAATTTAGTTGTAATTTTTGGTTGCTTTAGTTTGTCGTCGTTTGGTGACCCGATTTCCGCAATTTAATGACTTTGCCTTGGCCAGCGCATAATTGCTGGGAACAGCAAAGGGAGAGGAGAGTCGAGAGCAGGTAGGGGCGCAAAAGTGTCTGAATGAAATTGCCGGACTTTCTTTCTATCTTTCTTTCCTGCCTTTGTTTGCTTTGTGTGTGTTTGTCTCTGTATTTCTCTCTAACGAGCAAGTGATAATTTTGCCAGAGCTCACTTTATTGACTTTTTGGATTTGTGGTCTATTGAGGCATTAGTTGCTGCCCTTTTGTTTGACCCCCGCAACGGAAATGAGCCTAGGTTCAAGGTTTTCTTCCCTCGCTGATATCTTTGTTTGCTTTGAGCGCAGCTAAGCAGCGGATGTAGATAGTAGAAAGTGAAAGTTCTTGAAATATATTTCAATTTATGATCTTTATATAAATTATTCGAAAAACTACATACAAATATGCATTTGACAACCCTCATCAAAATGATAGATTCTCTCAGAAACTTCCAAGTGCTTAGCCGACCTAAGGCCTTGCCGGAAGCACCTTTTCCACCTCTCGCTGCCACAACATTAGCATACAAATGTGTCAGAGAACAAACATCCAAATAACGTATGGAGGGGCAGCAGCGTGATTTCTTGACTAATTTTTATGACACTTTTCACTTTATGACGCGGACTCAGCTAATTTCAAAGTTCTTTATTTACCTTTAGCTCTATTGAACAGAACAGAACAACAACAACTAGAAAACGTACGGGCCGTAAAGATTTTTATCGTGGGGTTATAAGGGGCGAAAAGAGAGAGAGAGAGAGGATGTGTCATAAAAATTTTCCCTTAGCCGGAGACTATAAAAAACAATAAATGTCAAAAAATATAAAAACAAAACAAATCTGGATTTTTTTACTTGAGTCTAGAAAAACAGCGCATATGCTTAGAGATTACAATGAGATCATAAAAAAGAGGCTTAATCAGAGATATTCAACATTTTTAAATCTTTGGAAAGCAAAGGGATTAAACCATGATTCCAATTTCTGAACCATAAAACATCTTAAGGTAAAAATGGAAGTAATTTTACTTCCACTGGCCTTGATGAACCTATCAAACCTTAGGTCTAAGACAGAAATGACGAAATCAAACCCAAAAAAATTTTGGATAAACTTTTTGTAAACCAACGACTCTTCGGGGTTTCCGGTCTTTAATTACACAATTATTATTGACATTATCAATATACACACGTCCGTCCTCGGTCAGCGTCCATTTCCTACTTCTACACAATTCACTAACGCCTCCTTTTATGCTCGCATCATCCATCTAGTGTGACCATTCTCTCAACCATTACCACTAGTTCGGTTTTGTTATTAGAGTGCTTCAAACTAGTTCATCCAGAGGCCCAAAGCCAGTTCATTACATTAATATGTATGTTCACACTTTAAGCAAACCAGTTGCCATCTCGATCCTAAGTGTATTTAGTTACCTATATGCTTTTCTAATTGGACATGTACATTGCTTTAACATCGCGAAATATAAAGGATTCCTTGAAATTTTTAAAGCATGTATAAGAGAAGCTTACTCCAGCTCTGGTTGTGTTTACTTAACTTGTTTTTAGCCTAAAATAATCTCTGGAAAACGTTTGATTAATCAGCAGTGCAAAGGTAAGCTAGCGGAAGTACTTAGCTCCAGTATTTAAAAGGTGGTAATGATAGTAACTCGTTTAGGATGTCTGCATAGCCAATCCTACGAAGCAGTCGTACATCCACCTACATATACCCTTACTAAAGCCTATATGACAAGACATTTATTGAACGTATTAATAATGCATTAATTTCAGCGGGGGACATTGTATTTTCGTGGGTGTGAGAGAGACAGATATATGATGATAATAATGTGCACTTATATGGATTTAATACATTAAGTTCGTCTTATCGATAAATAGGCTAGAAAAAATACTGAAAAGTGACAAAAAGTATACCGATTTCGATTGCCATTGACCGATAAAACCGATTAAAACTAATTATTTCATCATTGATGTGTTTTGTATCCATCAGAATGGACCATATTGGAAACCATTTGCTGCTATATTCAGCATGTCTAAAATTATACGCGGCAAGCATTTTAATAAAAAAAAAAAAAAATAGTGTGAGTTGGCTGGCTCTAGGTCCGAAAAAAGTTGAGTTTGTTCACAACTTGTAAACAACTTATGCATTGTACCACCAAAAAGAGCTGGTTGCCTCTTCAGAACTGTTTCATCGTTATCCCTAACAGCTCTTCAGTAGGCTTTTCGCTGAAGAAAGCATGATTGCCAACTGTCTCTCCATACAATCATTGCTTAGATCAGTTGGGAACTGCTAAAAGCAATGAAAGCAAAAATAGACAAGCAATGAGTGCTTTCATCTTTCTGATGGTAATGCTTAAGCTAAGGGCTGAACTTTTTAAGTGCAAAAGCTTGAGCTTTTGAGCGAATTTAGAAGTGCCCGTTAAATTTGAAATGCGAGCATTCCAAAAAGGGTTTTTTTGCGTTGTTTCTTGAAACTTTTGTTAGTTTCATTTACAAAAAAGAGAGCGTGCCGTCTCTTATATAGATTTGTAATTTATTTGGCGACCTTTGACCTTTGCCAACTCACACTAATTAAACATTAGAAAGGTCGCCAAATAAATTACAAAAAAAAAAATTTTTTAAATTTATTTTCGGCGATTTGGCTGATACATCGCGATCAAGAAGGCATCAGTAATGAATTGCTGGCGGAGATCATGGACGAGGACACGAGAATATAGAAGACTGTGCTTCGCATGACCCCTCTCTAATTTGGAATGTCTTCTAAATGTGTTAAGGCCATATATTCAGAAGCAGTACACTGGGATACGGTATGCATTGGACCTGCAGAAAGGCTACAAGTCCCATTACGTAATTTGGCTACAGGTGAAAGTCAAACGTCGCTGCAATTGCCTTTTCAAATCCACCAGTTGACCATTTCCAAAAATTTTAAAGAAGACAATACCTATTATTTATTCCGTGATGAACAAGTACTTCTTGGCATTTCTATCTTCAAGCACGGAATGGGAAAAGAATTCCAAACTGCATTGATGCTACCGATGGCAAGCATATGTACTCCTAGCCGATGACGCCTTTGCTCTCACCGAATACATGATGAAACCTTACACCAAAACAAACCACATATTAATCCGACAACAATTTAGTTATATGCTTTCACCAAATCGGAGGGTGGTGAAGAACGCGTTTGGAATATTGGCTTTATTCGCTTCCAAGTTTGGTTTCAACCAATAAATAGATCGCCAAAATATGCTGCACAAGTTGTCCACAATTTTTTAATGGTGGACAACATAGAAACGCATTCGATGGTAGAAAACATAGTTAATCACTTGTGTGATTCCACATGTACTCCGCGGAGTGGGGAAACTGCAAATTTCCTCGCTAAACACAGCTTTTGTAATTTTCCAACTGTTTAATACCACAAATATAAAAAGTGTGATCTTATGTGCATACGATAGAAATCCCGAATCAAAAACATGTATAGCTGTGCCGTTCACACGCATTTAATTTATACAGTAATTAATGTCGTGTCATATAGGCTTAAGGGTATGTTATTATTATTTTGCATAGAAATATTCATTTCCGTCCCTATGGGTTAGGTCAGGTTAGCTTAAATAGGCTGCTTGGCGAGGACGAGATCATCCAGAGTCCTTTTGTACTTTTGGTCTGGTACTTTGCAAATTCTCTATTTGAACCAGTGGTGTCCAAAATGCCAAAAGCCTATACCATGGGATAGAAACTCATAATTCTGACGGCGTCGCTGCCGACACAAGTATAGAGAAAGAGAATACGTGCGTTCTATAAATAGCACGCTCGGCGGCTTGCTCTCTTGCGATGCGCGTGTTTGGCTTTTTGTTCTCTCATGAGGCATTTGTTCGTTTGATTATTGCTCATGTGACGTTTACTTTGTGTTTCGCTGCTACGCACACCACAAGCGCAATGCTTTATGGTGTGAATGAATTATCCTCTAGGGGCAGAATTGCTTTGTCAGAACTGTGCCAGTTTCCTAAAAAGTGCAAGGCAGTCGCAAAGAAGGTGGTGGATGCTTTCTATCTCGTCCTCATTGCCACAACTAAGGCAGAAGTTCTCATGGCCATATGATCTATGGTGCAGTGTCCCGTTATAATTTCTATGATAGTTCTAATCCGGTTCTTGGGAGTTGGGAAGTTATTTTAGAATGGCATCTTGGCCAAAGTGATCGGGAGCTTGGGCATATTGTTTTTCTGTACGTGTCTGAGTTAAAACCCTCTACAGAGCAGTCGAGCATCCACATCGTTCTTGCTCATTGTTGAGGGACATACTTCAAGAAACAACGGTGTTCCACACGAGATGAACGGCAGGAATCCTATAGCAAAGCTTACTTTTTACCGCGAGACAGAGTAGTTCTAACACGAAACCCTGAAACCAGTGACAGACGCCCCCAAAAAACTACACAAATTTTTCGAAACACCAAAAACATCGGAAAAATCGATATTTTTCAAACATCGGAAACACTTTCTAAAGTCTAAAGGACCCACAGGCAAATAACACAGTACCACACTAAAAAAAAAAACCCCGGCATGGGACCCTTAAATTATGATAAAAAGAACCTCTGTAAGCATCACCTCATACCCAGTTTTTCGAATAAAGCCTCGGTTCGCGTTTTATGGGTACTTTTGTACTTTCAGCACACAGCGACAAAAATTTTATGTAAGATAAAAATCTGGAAAAATTTAGCAATTGTAGACAGGGTCAAAAATTTCACTTCAATCGGGCAACTGGTTAGTGTACCTCCAGAAGGAGTTAAACCTTCATTCTTGAATATCTTTAAAAGCGCACGGTAGATTTTTATTAAAATCGTTTTTATGATGTTATAATGGGACTTAATAGCGACAATTTGCAAATTTTGAAGGGTCTAAAACTAAAACTATGGCATGTAATTCGATCATATATGACCAAAAAGTTCCCTAATATAGCCTATTTAGATGCATTTTTTATTAAAAATTTTGTCAAATTATTTGCCTGTGACAGAATAAGGTTTTTGAACGAGTCTTGGTTTATAGATACTTAGATATTTGGTAAAAATTGTAATATATTTTTATTCAGAAGAACACATCCAGTCTACCAAGCACTTCAAATCTTCACACTGTACTCTAATGGACCACATTCATTATTGTTATTATTAATATGTCCTCTACAATGGCTTCCAAAAGAGCCTGATCTTTGAAATTAAACTACGATGTTTGATTTGTCAATTTTCCTTCTCGAAATCGCAATATGCCGATTTTGGAAATGATTTTTAAGACGCAGCTAAAATTTTTTGTTCGTCATAATGTTTAGGAAGTTAAAAGGATGACTGAGAACCGGCTCGGAGTCGGAGTCTACAAAATTTTTGGGGATTCCGAACCAAACCTGAACCGGAGAGATTTATTTAAATTGCCCGAAACCAAACCTAAGTTGACAAAGTATTTCGACAGACGATTTGCGATTCTTAATGCTGGTTTCCGCTCTCGCAAAGCTTTATAACCGAAATGCAATACATGTGCGTCATAACATCTATGATTTGAACACAAATATTTTATGAATGGGGAATACAAATTTCTTGAACCTGTGTTCGAACCTGAGATTTTGAGGTCGGTCATGCGGTTTGCAGCACTGGTTAAATGTGATTGTGTTGAACCGAACCTCAGGTTTGGGAGTTTACAAACTAAGAAGGCACGGTTCATGCTCATGGAACCACCCTATTCCATTATTTAGTCATAAATCTAGAATGTTTGGTTTATGGTGCGGTTGGAGAGTCTTATAATTCCGAACCGAAACGATTCTTCTGGGTTTGGTTTTGAACAGGTTTGCATCGTTGGTTTTAAATATCTGTAAACTAGAGTCCGGCGCGTCCCTATCTAATGTGTATACAACAGCGCTTTGCGACACCGACGCGTCGTGACGTCGACACACCGACAGTATATGACAGGGTTTGCCAAGCAGAGAGCGCAAAAAGGTGACTGTTTCTCTCTCTCTAACACACAGTGATGCATGTTTCGGCAAGCATTCGGTTGTGAATTGGCAAGTATGTACGACACCCAGGGGCTATTTCTCGAGCTTATACTGCTCTCTTTTACAACAACAAAGAAGTGCTAAATGAGAGCGCTCTCGCGTGGCTAAACACACACAAGCAAAGCCAAAATGAGCATGTGTGTGTTTGCAGGCCGCAGCTGTAAACCAATGAACTGGAACCAAGTGGTTTGCATCCCTAAATTATACGCAGTCTGGTCTTCCTAATCCTAATCTTAATCCTTGGTCTATATCAGCGATATGTATATAGTGCATATTTCTTCATGAGAGTTGTAATCAATGTCCATCAACATAATCTTCCGGAAACCACAGAATCTGTTCGTACTGGGTCACTTTTTGCCGCTGGGCTGGAGGTGATTTCTCTTCTGGTTTTCAACTACATTTCTCTGCTAGTGTCATACGGTTATTAGGCAGGCAAATCACGTAATTGATGGTCCCGGTGCTATAATTTCTTATCGCTGAAACATGATTTCAAATGATAGACTGCAGCAGCGTCAGCAGCGGCGACCAGGACGAGCAAGGCATAGAAAGATTTAGTAGGCGCGACAACTTTTTTACATAGATTTTTTGTAGAAGTGGAGGCCAGTGGGAGGAGAAGGCGGCGGCGGACTGTTGCAATTGGCAACTGGCGCAACGCATAAATTGAGAGTTTTTATCTAATCCGCGGCATCTGCGAGACGCGTACATTAGCCAAGGCAGCACCACCATGGGTCTGGTCTGGTCTGGCCCGGTCTGGACGACGACGACGACGACAATCGACAGGCAATAAATCACCCAAAGTTGCCACAGAAATTTATGTGCAGCCGATAAGCATCGCCAAAAAGAGCGGCGCATTAGAATAAATTCTGTTACATGGCAACAACAACAACCAAAACAAAAAAGGAAAATAATTATATTAAACTAAAAATTGTCATAATGAAGGAACTTACCTTAAGCTGCTGCTGCTCCTCCGCTGACTGCGCCGCCTGCGTCAAAGTACCGTTGTAGGCGGCTTAATCCCATAATCCAACGCGAATGAGCGTGCATAAAGCAGAAGGCAACCAAATAGATGCCGCTGCTGCCTTTTATTTAGTAAATTAAACTTTTCACTTTTAGCAATTTAGAGACACGCACACATACACAAATACACAGACACAGAAATGAAAATGGGCAATTTTCTTTTTGGCTGTCGACGACAATTTGCCTGTCGTTGTTTTACTTTCTTTCGTTTTGGTTTTTCCCAATCACAATCACAATAGCAACAACAGCAACAACAACAACAACGCACACAAACAAAGCCAATGCACAGCCGCGACGCCGACGCCGACGCCAACGCCAACGCCAAGCAGACTTCGGTATTGTAGTACACAAAAAAAATTCCTTTTTTCGCTGTGGCTCTTCGTCTCCTCCTCGCCGCCGTCAGAGTTTTCGCCTCCTTTTATTGGTATTTTGTTGTTGTTGTTGTTGTTACTGCTGGCTGCTGTTGCTTACGTTATGTATATTCCACTGCTATTCTATTTTTCTTTTATTAATGACTTTTTCACCTTCTTAATTTTTGATTTGCCGCTACGCCGCCGCCTTTTACACTTTACTTTGATTTGATTTCTTTTTTATTTTATTTTATTTGTTACCTTTTTACCACTCACCGTATAAATTTTGCAGATTGATTGGTGAAATGATTTTCCCCCTCCCCAACCAACGAAAGGACAATACACTTACGCACACACTTTTACTTAATTGTTGAGGCTTATTTGATAAACATTTTCAATTTTTTATTCGATTTTCCGCAAAAACACAAACAAAACTTCTCTATTTGAAGCGGCCGCCGCTCTTAGCCAAACCGTTCCGCACGGAGAAGAGAGTAAAACTGAAACAGGTAATAAAAAGAAATGCAAGAGAGAGAGAGAGCGAGGAGAGCTCAAAACGAGCAGGCTCATAAAGAGAGGCGGAACTAGTGTGACCAGAGTAAGCAAGCGGTGGCGGGGGTGCGTCTGAAGATAAATGTTGAAAAAAATAAACACATGTGAAATGGCAAATTATATGTGTAAATTTGTTAAACACACTTGTAATTTATTGCAGTTTAAATTCAACTTAAAACAGTAACTCAATAAACTGTTGAACATGATGGTCGAGTGTGGCGTTTTGGGATTTTGCTATTTTTTGCTCACTGACAGCAGCTGACTGGTATGTAAATTAGAGGTGCACCCGTGACGTGATTTTTGACGTTTCGTGCGTGAGCATTTTGACTAAAGTCAAAATTCGTGAATGTTAAATATATCGGTTACATACCTTAAAAACCAAAAAAAAAAATGAAAATTTGACTTTTTGACCATAAATTTAACATTTTTTGAGTTCGAATGAAACTTGTTGGTGCTTGCAGGTCTGTAACTGTATGATGGAGTAATCGAATCAAGTGTTTGTCTTCGTATAAGCTAAAACTATACTCTGTACTACTTGGTCAAACTCGAAATAGTATTGGAAAACTAAAAAAAAAGAGGCAAACTTAATGTTAATTCTACATTTTAGTACAGTAGTAAACAAAAACTTTAAATTCCTTACGAAATATGAAGTTCTAAAACCCAATCGGAAGCTAATAGCTTCAAAGTGCTATAATAATAATAATAATAATAAATTTATTTAAAACCAATTATACACATGCTTTATATAAAAAATTTCAAAAGAAAATATAACATATCTAATTTGCTAGAGGTTTTAAATAGTACTCGACTATGACTATATGTCGTCAGTCGGAGAATTCGCTTCTATTACTTTGTTGAGTTTTGTTTTATTTTATTTGAGGGTTCCCTAGATACCGTACAAAAAGTCTTACTACACCCTGCTTCCCCGCTCGTCGCGAGATACAGGATTGTTGGGACCTAGTGTCGGATTAGGGGCCCACCAAATTTCTTTAGTTTATATTATTTGTGTTGTTGTGTTTTAAAAATATTCCGCCAAAATCCGTTTCCTATACTGGGTGGCCTGTTGCAGAAACTCTACTAAGCCCTTCCAATTAGTGTCGCTCGCATCATTTAAAATGTCTCTAATCTGAGTTGGGCTTAAGACAGGTTGGCTAAAACATAAAATTCTGTTCTGTCGTAGTATTGGACATCTTCCCAGAAAATGATTTATGTTTTCTACCTCATTTGTGTTGCACAATTCGCATTTATTAGTTGGTCCTGTAATGAATCTGTTTCCATTTAAGAGTATCATGTCACTTCTTGCCTTAATAATCCATGACACTGCCCGGGTATCTACTTGTGCATATTTTTTGCCGACGGTATGTTCAAGTTCTCGGTAAATTCTCCATTCACTTCTTCATTTTTGCTGATAGCTCTTTTGCCCAGAATACATTTTTATCCAATACCAACTGCGACAGGATTCGTGGCAACCTATGGCTATCATATATAATCAGAGTTTTGTAGATATACCGAAGGTGCTGGTCCAGCATGTAGAATCTGCTACTGTATCTATCCGTATCTAGAACAAGTGAATAGTGTGGCGTTGTTTGTGGCAGGTTATAGATACGCTTAATGAAAAAGGCTTCCAGCTTATCCACTTCCTCATGTTGGCCATAGCCCCAGACTTGCGCTCCGTAAGCTTGTATTGCCCTACACACGGCTTCATAAATTTTCCACTTCATTTCAGCGGAGACATTGTTTTTGGCGAGAAGGCTCTTCCAGGTTATGTTGATGCTTTGCTTTGCAGCCGCAGTTCTAGCTTTAACATGCTTCTTGAAATTTAAAGTGGGCGTCAACATAACTCCTAGATATTTGTACTCAGGTACAATCTTTATGGGTTCACCCTGAAATGTCCACTTTTCATTCTTTGCAAGGCGCCCTCCTTTCCTGAATACCATTATTTCCGATTTGGCCATATTCACTTCCATATTCCAAGTCTGACAATAAATTTCCAGGCGATCGATCATTTCCTGCAGTACAATGACTTCATCAGCCATTATAACTATGTCATCCGCATATAATAAAAGGCGTATATTTTCACTTCCCACTGTTAGGCCGCCACCTATGCTATCATGGAGATCGTCTAGGAAGAGCGCAAACAATAGAGGCGACAGTAGACAGCCCTGCCTCACTCCGATATTGGTTTCGAAATAACCAGATAGCTCCGTGCCTGTCCAGACTGCCACATTCGTGTTTGCATAAATATTCTCCAGCACATTTAGGAATTTGGTCGAGACTCCCATCGAATACAATTTGTACATCAAAAGCTTCCTTGGGATTTTATCAAACGCAGCACGAAAGTGCTATACAAAGAAAATGACAGCTTACCAGATCAAACCCAGCTTAAGTTTTTATACTACAACTAGCGTATAGCCCGTCGCGATAAGTACATATAGCCTTTATCAGTGTAGAACCAATATTCCACATCCCACCCACTTTCCACTCACTTACCACCCACATCCCACCCACTTACCACCCACTTCCCACTTACAGTGGGCATCCAGGTCGTATTTCCAGCATCGGAAAATGAAATCACAAATGAATTCGAATTTTATCACTACAAACCGAGTTTCAAGTCAATCGGATGGAAAACACAGGGTGGTCTATTTTGGATTGGAAATTGGAATTTAATTTGGCTTCAATAAAAAAAACGTCTCGTTATTTTTCAAAGGTTGCACATTTATTGGAAAGGTTGGTTCATGTCATTTATTTATGAAAAACAATTGTTTTTGTCGGTCAAATGACCATCACGGCTGACTTGGCAGTAGCCGAATGGGATCCACCCAATTTTTGAGAACATTTTCAATTGTTTCGGCACGTATTTCAGCAATAGCAACTCGAATCTCGTTCTTCAACTCATCAATTGTTTCAGGATTGTTTGCATAACATTTGACCTTGACCGCTCCCCAAAGATAATAGTCTAACGGTGTCAGATGACAGATTCTTGGCGGCCAATTCACATCTATATATTTGCTGATTATTCGATTTTCGAAGATATTGCGCAGAAGATCGATTGTGGCGTGCGCTGTGTGGCCGTCTTGTTGAAACCAAATATCGTCCAAGTCTTCCGCTTCAATTTCCTCGAAGAACCAATCACTTAACATTGCGCGGTAGCGCTAACCATTCATGGTCACGGTGGCTCCATCTTCATTTTCAAAGAAAAATTGACCAATGATGTCTCAAGACCAAAATCCGCTCCAAACAGTGACACGTGGTGGGTGCATTGGCTTCTCGACGACGTTATGCGGATCTTCTGTGCCCCAGATGCGACAATTTTGTTTAGAGGTGGAAATGTGTTTCATCCGAAAAGACGATTTGTCGGTCAAATTCACCATCTTCGGCCAAATGATCTTTCGCCCAATTTGCGAACTGTAGACGATTCGGATGGTCAATTGAACTTTGTATGGCTTCATGGCAAGGTCTTTATGCAAAATTCGCATCAAAGAAGTGCGCGAAATGTCCAATTGTTGAGATCGATGGTTGTTAACGCACATTTTCAGCAACCGCAGCAATGTTTTCGGTCGAGCGCACCGGACGAGTACGTACACGAGTTGGTTTAACCACCAACATTCCAATTTCACGAACTCGCTTCACGAATTGATTCACAATTATAAATGTTTAAGGATCTTTTCAAATTTCGCACAGTTTGAGTCGAGGACTCACCACTTTGGAAATATGTTTTTAGTATTTCCCAACTTTCTTCAAGCGAATAGCGACCCATTTCGTCAATATCAAAGTTTTTACTAAATATTAGTCGCTTTCCGAATGACATTTAACGTTTTTAAAGTCAAATTATGAATAATTCAAAATCCAAACACTAGATGGACCACCCTTTAGTTCTTTGCATGTATTTCACACCCTGGGGTGAAATATATATCGTATTTTATCCTTATAAACCTAGTTTTGGAGCTAATTGCTGGGAACTAAACTTTGGCCCATGTAACCTTATCACTTTCCCACTCCGGAGGGGGGTGAATTTTCGGGAAGATTGTTATGCAGTTATTGTTGAATTTTTATACAGATCTTTGAAAATAAGTTTGAACTTCAAACTTCAATTTTAAATAGCTTGTTTTGAGCAGTTTGTAAACTGGGGCTCCATAGAAAATTACTCCCTGAAATATATATCTGAACAAGTATAACTTATTTTCAATGGATAACCTTCAGTTTCTATTGATGAAGGAATATGGAGTTCTTGTAAAAGAGTTGATTTTATGAATGGCATACCCTACTTGGTTCTTTAAGTTTACTTTTGGGTCTAAGATGACTCCTAGGTAGTGGGACGATTTTGTTCCAGGGAATATCAGTACCATCCAGATCTAGGTGGCAACTTGGTAGATATCTGGCCAATCTTTTTCTGGAGAAGATGGGAGGGAGTCAAAAGCTTCTTGTAAGTCGAGTGTGATATCTTCTGGTAATTATTGCTGTGTTGTCAGCCGTTTAGATTCGAAAAGTCGGAGGTGTAAATGTTATAAAGAAGAAGAGAGAGGCAGTACCCTGGGGGGCATACTGCAGCGATATCTATCGCGGTAGAATGAGCACGTCCAATTTAAGCCGTAAACGAACGCTTGCTGAAAAAACTATGTAATATTTTAATAAGTTCTGTCGGGAAGTTAAGAGCTGACATCTTAAAGATGAGACCGTTCTGCCATAGGGAGTCAAGAGCAGTCTTTATATATTAATCAGAAATATTCCGTTGGACTTCTTCGTATTTGAGTTCTGTTTGACAATCTTTTTGATACGGACTAGCGGATGAATTGTGCTGTGCTCCCTACGGAATCCAAACTGTTCATTAGGGAGTAGATCTGCACTGTTGACAAAGGTTCAGGCCTGCAAACCGGTTTTGAACGGAACCGTTTCGAACCCGGAATTCTGGCTTTTTTTTACTTTTTTACCACGAGGACGAAAATAGATGAACCCATTCCGAACCCAATCTTTTGGTTCAGTTAAAAAAAAAATGTCTTCGATTTGTTATTTTCTTCTTATTGCACTCCCAATGGTTATTAACATACATACATACATATATGTATGTACATATGTAATACAATTTAAATACGTGAAGAATCAGAGCCTGCTATTGTATGTAGTTCTTCTTTGCCTAGCTATGTACATATGTATACATTCACAGATATTAATTTGTAATCTACTACAAATTCAATGTAAACACATTTGTACATTGCACAATGTATTGAACGTTTTATTTTTCATCTTATACATATACATATGCGCAGGAACCTAAATGGGAAAACTTTTATTAAAGCTATAGCAGTCGATGCACCAAAACTAGGGGAGTACTTTAGAAAGCTGTTGACACCAAGTGACGTTGGATACCCTCTGCATTACGCATCACCCTACATTGAAAATGAACTGCTGGATGGGGCTGTTACCACGCAAGAAGTTACGAGTATAGTACAAAAACTAAAGGAGAGAAAAGCACCTGGGCTCGACAGAATCCTTGTAGAATTTTATAAGTTTGCCACACCGCTGTTCCTGGAAATGCTTACAGAAGGAGGAGAGTGTTCCGGAGGGGTTTAAAAAAGCAATTATATTCCCAATATTTAAAAAGGGCGACCCGCAAATGGTTTGCAACTACACAGGAATATCATTCCAGAATGCGATGGCAAAGGTTTTCACTGCCGTGCTACTTGAGAGGCTAAACCGATGGGTGGATAAAACCGACCAGCTAACAGAGTTCCAAGCAGGTTTCCGAAAAGGATTCTCCACGATCGACAATATATTTAGCGTCACCAGTATCTCCAGAAAGTATATTGAAAGCGGACGTAAGCTGTATGCTTTTTTCGTTGACTTCAGTGCAGCATTCGATTCGATCGACCGAAAGGCGCTAATGTTTAAACTGAGCAATTTTGGCATTTCGACCAAATTTATTAATATACTTGAAAGCATGTATAATAGAAATGAAGCAGCCGTTTGGGATGGAGAAGTGTTATCCAACTGGTTTCCCACGGAGTCGGGTGTTTAGCAAGGATGCTTGTTAAGTCCACTTTTGTTCTCGATCTACCTCAATGATGTGTTGGAATATCTACCGGAAGGCATTCACATAAATGGATACGAGATAAAATCCCTATTATATGCCGATGACATTGTGGTGTTTGCAGAGTCGACAAAAAAAATGGAAAACATGATTAATGCTCTGCAAGAATATTGTAAGACCTGGGGCCTAGTCTTCAAAAAACACTGGAGAAGACTTGCTCTAGAAGAGAAGTGGTACTTGGGAGAGACCGAGCTTGAAGTGGTGAAAACCTATAAATATCTGGGAGTGTGGATCTACCATAATGCGCAATTTAAATACCATTTGCGAGAAAAACTGAAAGCCGCGAATGTGGCGATAAACTGCACCTGGAAATCTCTCCTGAGCAGGAAAGATGTACCAACGAGCACCAAATACAAACTTTTCGGAGCAGCTGTGAGGTCCATTATATGCTACGGCGCACAAGTCTGGGGGATTATGCAGTACGATGAGGTTGAGAACCTGCTTAGTTACTTCCAGAAAAAGCTATTCCGACTGCCCAGAAACACTACAAACAGAATGCTATATCTGGAAACGGGATTGTCACCCCTCCACATATTTACCGCAGACATGCACTTCTCCTAATATGCAGAAGGTTTTTCGCATGCCCGAAAATAGACTGCCTAAAATATTGGCTCAGTTTCTGCTAAACGGACGTCAGCAGTTCTTTCGGGAATGGGAACTACTATCAGCCACTCACTGCGAAAGACTTAACCTCGAAGAATGTTCAGAGTGGGAATCATGGGCTACAGAAATTCTTAAAAAGATGGATGCTTCATATAGATCATCTTTTATGATCGATTCAGAGCGGAGCTCTCAGAGGCTAATATACAAAGAATTGAACTACGACCTAGGAGAAGAATATTATTTCAACGACGCGCTTTCAGTGGAGCAAATTCGCACAATTTTTATGGCCAGAGGTGAATTGCTCAAACTCAACTTTGTCCCAAACATAGCAAGCAGCAACACAGCATGTTCTCTTTGCAATTGGAACGAGCAGGAAAACACTGTCCATTTTATTGGAAACTGCCCAATCTTGAGGGAATACAGAATTTTACATTTTGGAAAGGCAAGACTACATCTGCACGAAGTTCACCAGCTACTAAATGGTTCAAATTGGTTGATCCTTTATAACTTTTTAAGTCAGGCAACTAAATATCGAAAACAAATATTGGAAGGGGACTTTTAAAACAGAATAACACGGTCAACCGAATCTCGCGTTATGCAGTTGAACGATCTGGTATCTGGGGAAGACCCGGGAGGCCAGGTGTATTAGACTGAATAGCGAAGAATTTGGAAGGCAGTGATCGACTGACGGTTTCAAACCATGTCGATTTATTTATTTTAGTATTTTATATACGAAAAAACTTCTTGTTTAGATATAAATGTAGAATCTAAGCCATCATCTATGTATTATCTGTTTTATAAATTTAAATAAAGAAGGACACTACTACTACTACTACATATGCGCCAATCTAACCAACCCGGTGCTTGCTACTGCAGTAACATGTCAGCCGAATACAAGCAGAAGTGCAAGCCATACGCAGCTTTGACAATTTAGTTATTTTTCCCACCAGATATAGCTATTTTGTAAGCTCGAAAGCCGAAATCTATTCAGTTTTTCCGGAGCCTGCAATTCTAACTTATTATGTGACATTGTTTACCTATTTTAACTCAATCTCTGTTAAGTTTTAGCATTTTGAACAGTCGATATTTGGTGGGAAAAAAAAAACTAAATTGGCAACACTAGCCACGCGCCAAAAATTGGGCGCAAAGAAGAATGGAAACAGAAAGAGACAAAAAACACACAAGTCAGAACAATAAAAACGCGCATTTCATTTCGTTTGAAAAGTTTTGACTGAGAAGGTGTGAAGCAATGACGACAAATTTAATATTTACGAAATTTACATACAATGTAAGCACTGATAAATCAGAATGTCACGACTGCGGCACGTTCGTACGGCACCTTCAAAAGAAGACAAAGGCATATTTGATCAAATCATTGTGAAAAAAAGTTCAAATTGTGGCGAATAAACACCAATTGATGCTCAATTTTGTGAATGAAAGTCTGATTAAAGTGCACACAAGAAAGCCTAATCAATCGGACTGAAGATTTATACACTAGCAATGAACGAACGATCGACGTCTTACAGTCTTACAATGTATTTATGCGTCAGGTGCATACCTATTGTACCGTAATTTTGTATATATTGGGTAAAACGTGCAACGAACCAAGGTTCGAACTAAAAGCAAAGCCCAAAATCCTCGAACTTCAAATTTCCGAACCTTAACCGCTGGTAGATTTTGGTTCGAAACTGCAAACCGGAGGTTCCAAAAAAAATTTTTGGGTTTGCTGCCCTGCAAAGGATGAAATCTTTTCTTTTATGATCTTTTCTAATATATATTTTGCTGACGGCAGACAGAAGGCTAATAGGCTGGTACGAGGAAGGGGCCTCATGGCCTTTGGATGATTTCCAATTTTGTGGAAATGTAGAAGACGTGCTAAAAATAACAGGCAAAAAGCTTTTAGGCATAGGTTTTCAATATTGTGCAGACCGGGGGCTTTTTGTGCTTCAGCTTAAATTATTTCCGACACTGCTCTACAATTAGTTAAGTAGTTTCCATCGGGATTTATTTCTAGGGTATTGAATTTTGTACATCAAACTAAGTATCAATAAAGCTTAAGTACTTCGTACTCGAATGATTTCCCTAGACAGTTTCGGCGAGTTTCTCATGAGTTTGAACTTTGGATCGGATAAAAAACAAAAAAGTTTCATACGACAGTTTTCCGCAAATTTTTCACATTTCCCGACAGAATTTTCCAAAATTCGACCCCAGTACTTACTTTCAGCATAAGTTAAAACTACTGTGAAAAATGTAGTTTCCTATCTCTCTGATTTGGGCAGTGCGGCAGTCAGTAAGTCAGTCGGGTTGAAATCTTTTATCTACTCTACATATAAAACAGTTTGTCCTGACTGACTGACTGACTGATTCACTGATTGGCAATCAACGCAGAGCGCAAACGGTAAGAGATAGAAGGCTGAAATTTGGACAGGAGTTTCCATTATTTGGAATTGGAAAATTGCAACCGGAAAAGCCGGAAAAGCGTCGGAAAAGTTTTTATGGGAAAATTTTTGTTTTTCATCCGATTGACTTGAAATTTGGTTTGTAAGCATAGTACGCGAAATAGTTCGACACGTGTTTTCCCGATTTTGGAAAATCCGCCCCCCAGGCGTGAAAATTCCCGGAAAATTGTGCTTGCAAAAAACTATTTTTCATCCGATTAAGTTGAAACTCGGTTTGTAAGGATAGAATACGGAATAATTTGAAATGGGACTTTCCAATGTCGGAAAATCCTCCCTCCAGGCATGAAAATTCCCGGATAATTCTGTGGGCAAAAAGTTATTTTTCATCCGATTGGCTTGAAACTCGGTTTGTAAGGATAAAACACGAAATAATTTGAAATGTGATTTTCCAATGTCGGAAAATCCGCCCCCCAGGCGTGAAAATTCCCGGAAAATTGTGCTTGCAAAAAAACAATTTTTCATCCGATTAAGTTGAAACTCGGTTTGAAAGGATAGAATACGGAATAATTTGTAATGGGACTTTCCAATGTCGGAAAATCCTCCCTCCAGGCATGAAAATTCCCGGATAATTCTGTGGGCAAAAAGTTATTTTTAGTCCGATAGGCTTGATACTCGGTTTGTAAGGATAGAATACGAAATAAAGTGAATGGGGATAACGATAACGATAACGATAACGATAACGATAACGATTCACTATACTGATGGCGACGCAGCGAAGCGCGACGGGTTATATGCTAGTATATACATATAGATCACACCCTTTAACATTGTTTTGATTCCCAGAAATGTATCATACTGTTATTAGAAGGAAGACCAACACTTACATTACAAAACATGGAACTAATTTTAAACTAATGAATGAAAGTTAAATTCAACGTTTTAATTTTGAAGTTTTGGAATAAAAAGCAGCTTATATAAATTATAAATTTTTAAAAAGATGCATTTTTATCGCTTGAACCATGAGCGTGACAAGATTTTGTATTTCTTGAATCGTGAAAATTCGCTCACGTGCGCATCTCTAATGAAAATACCAAAATGGGTGGGCGCCAAATGAGTCAAAGTTCCGTTAGCTTCAAAATTCAAAACTGAAATTTGATAAAAAAAACTAATTTCTAATGCTTCAGGCACAAATTTGTATATACCATGAATGAATTTGTTCGCTCCCCCTTTAAACGCTCCGAGCTTGCTTACATTTCAACAACACAATCTCCAGCAAAAACTATTTAATACATTTTGTACATGTATTGTATTTTTTTAGTAATATTATTTTTACCGCTTGCGATAAGATAACACCGCACCGTTCGTTAGCTCATTCGAGCGTGGACATTTTCCCCTCCCATCATAGAATAAATATTAGTTGCGGTTTGGCGCTGAAAGGTGGCACATTTGGGCTGTTCTCCAAACCATCATAAAAATCGCAAACAAAAAATGACTTTGAGCAGCGGCCTCATTGGTTTAACTCTGCTGCTGACTGTTGTGGCCATCAGCATAGGTATGTTGCCCCCCCTGCCCCTTAATTAAAATACCCTTAGATAATCAAAAGGGTGGTTCTTGTTCCATTTTCCCAGATGAGCAATGCATGCACGCGGATAGCTGTGAAAGCTGTTTGAATGCACACCTGGAGTGTGCCTGGTGCACCGATAAAGTGAGTTTTGAGTTTGAGTTTTCTTTGTAGCTGACTCACCCTTAAATACACGCTCTCTGTCTCTCTCTCTTTCTCTCTCTCTCTCAGACCTATCAGGTGCGTTCACGCTGTTTCACACGCTCCCAGCTGCTCAGCTTCAACTGTAGTGAGAACGAGATCTATGAAAATCAACCCGTTATGGAAGTGCTCCAAAAGAAACCTCTAAGGGATTACGAGACCACAAATGATCAGGCAGTGCAAGTAACTCCGCAACTTTTATATCTCAAATTAGTCAAAGGTTTGTTCGTTATCTTATCGTGGGGTAGTAGGAAAAGTGTGTGTGTGTGTGTGTGTGTGTGTGTGTGTGTGGCTTCAGCCATTAATCGGGAAATTGTGTCAACCGCCTTCTGTTTGCTTTGCTGATTTGTTCCACATTAGTTTTTGTACTTCAGTTTGTTTGTTCTGTGTGTTTAAGAGACGCTTATCAGCATTCGATGATTGTCATCGTACACACATCATACACTGGTATCTGGTGGTGTTAGTATTAAGCGTGGGAATCACTTGCGTTCATTGAACTTGATTGTCCGCATTTGTTACTAAACAGTGGCGATTTAGCAGCAGAAATAATCCCCAAGATGAAAACTAAACTATGGAGAGGCTACCACTAAAAACAGACAATTTGTTATCACCAGAATTAGTTTTATGAAAGATCGTTCCTTTGGCAGCTATATCCTTAGTCAGCTTAGTAATTTATTTATTTATTTATTTAGAGTCGACAAACAAATGCTGTCAACAAAAGTATAAATACGTTACAAAAAAAATTTTATGAGCTAAGGAAGCCTATCAAAGAAAATCTAATAAAATTACAAAATAAACTAATAACGACTCCGACACGGTGGGGGTATTTTATTTGCCCGTCCGGCCAGCTATGCCCCTATTCACAGCCGATTGTAGTCAGAGACGTTATTAGAGCTAACAAAAACTTTAATATAATATAGAGATCGAGAATAGGGAGAGAGAGAAAAAACTAAAACCTATAGTTATGTAGGAGCAAAGGAAAAAATAAGATAATATAATAAATTAAACTAAAACAGAGATAAAGAGAAAGAGAGAAAACTATCTAAAAGAAAACTTTAAAAATAAAAAATGTATACGTAAAACTTAAAACTAAATAACCGGAAAATCTCTGACCCGGTGGGGGAGGATTTTTTTAGCCAGTCCGGCAAGCTATGCCCCTACTCACAGCTGGGAGTGGTCAGAGATTTCCCCGGAGATAATTATAGAGAGACGTTTTTAGAGAGAAGAGAGAGAGATCTGTTGAGAGCAGGTGATAGAGATCATTGTAATTTTGACATAAGACCCGAAAACGATTGTGCTGGGCATAATCAGTTGTGCATCTGGGCAAGATTAAAGGTAAATAGTTTCTAGTTGGCCTAGAAGGAACGGAAAAGTTAAGGCGACCTAAGAGTTCGGTAGAGTCTACATCACTAATGATTAGCTTATGAAGAAAAGAAACACCTAAGACTGTTCTACGGTTAGCTAACGAAGGAAGGTCAATAAGCAAAAGTCTGCTGGAGTACGTTGGTAAACGAAGGTTAGGGTCCCAATTTAAGCCACGTAGGGCAAAAAGCAAGAATTGCTTTTGAACTGATGCAATTCGATCGATATACTTTTTATTTTGCGGACACCAGACGGACGAGCAGTATTCAAGTACAGGACGGACTAGAGCAGTATACAGAAGCTTTGTGGTGTATGGATCATTAAATTCCTTCGACCAACGTTTAATGAATCCAAGTACACCTTTCGCCCTATTAACAATAGAGGAGATATGAGGATTAAAACTCAATTTTGGGTCAAATAGAATTCCAAGATCAACGACTGTAGATATTCGTTCAAAGGGTTCATTGCCAATCGTATAGGTAGCCAGCGAAGGTTTGCAACGATGGAAAGCCATAAACATGCACTTGGAGCATTTAAGGTGTAATTGATTAATCAAGCACCAGGACTGCAAGGAGTTTAAATCATCTTGCAGTCTGATGTAATGCGTCGGGTCGTTGAAAGAGAAAATAAGATTTACATCATCGGCGTACATAAGTATCCGAGAATAAGACAGTATTGTGGGGAGATCATTAATAAAAAGCGTAAAAAACAAAGGGCCAAGGTGGCTGCCTTGTGGCACACCAGCAGTGACAAAGACAGGCTTAGAAGTATTAGAGCGAAGCAGAACTTTTTGAGTTCTATCTTTTAAATAGGACGAAATCCAAAGCAGAAGAGAGAAAGGAAATCCTAAACGATTAAGCTTAAAGAGGAGAAGATCGTGGTTCACAGAATCAAATGCTTTACTGAAGTCGGTGTAGATGACATCAGTTTGATTTTTTAAAAGGAATCCATCGTTAACCATTGAGGTAAATTCAAGCAAATTGGTCGTAGTTGACCGACGCTTTGTAAATCCATGCTGGAAAGGTGATAAAATCGATTTACAATAGTGCTGTAAGGATGAGGTTAGAATCTGTTCTAATAATTTTGGAATAGCGGAAAGCTTGGCTATACCCCTCTAATGATAACAGAATTCGTTCTATAAAATTATTAGAATAATTAATTCGAAATGACCTAGCTTACGCTGTAGAACTGGTCGAGTATACCATTTCCTCATGCTTGGATTTTTCCTAACAACCCCAAAATCTGAAGTTATGGAGCAAAAACCGTTTTTTTGCTATTTTAACTCAATTAAATTGATATAACTCGCTCATGGACCGTCTGATAGTTTATAGCCTTGTCAATTCCGATAGCGACAAGAGGAATCTTATATATTACTAGCTGAACCGCCGCGACTTCGTCCGCTTACAAAATTTTCAAAAATTGTAAAGATTATGTTGGATATTAATATGCTTGGCTTCATTTTATCTTGTAGACAGTTTTGAGTTCACAGCTGGTAAAAATAAAGCAAAATTTTGCGTGGTAAATGCAGTGGCCTGTGCACATATTAAATTTTATCCCATCCCGTCCTAAGGGTCAAAATTTTCTAGGCTCTCAGAAACTCCAGAATTATATATAGTATTATATTAATCCCTTCCTGTCAAGTGGATGCTGAAAATATACCTCTCCTGCACGTCTACATTGTGAACTTTCATCTATATGAAGATTGTGCATTTCACAGCAGCATCAGCACTGCTTGTCCATAATTGAAAACGTATAGCAAGTCTTTCCCAAAATTTAGAGACAATATTTTTTGATAAAACTTAGAACTAAATCCCGTCTCGTTGAACCAAGATCAAAACAAAAAAAGAGTCTGATCGGTGTACCGATTCACAATAGTTGTATCCATGGTGATATTATACAAGGTGAAGTCGTTCAATTAGGCTGCCTCTTTTTTGGGGTACCAGTTGAATGGTGAAAATCAGTTGTTAATTATACCATATGCCAGCCAAAGCTAACAGAAGCCGAAGTCAGTCGTGTTTTTAGACAAACACTGAATTGCTAAGTATAACAGCTGTAGTTTGGAGTGAGCTGTTTTGCTCACCAACACAAGCACTCCATTTGGCCGTTTGGATTTGTCCATATGACCGGCGCACAGTGGTCCCAAATCCCAAAAAGCTGGGAAAAAGTCGAAAAACGCATTTGATTTGGCTGAAAGTCTGTATTCGTGGGTTTTCTAGGTCGCTGATTATGAGTTCGAATTCAAAAATCAGAAAAACCAAAAGGCGGATCCAATATGGAGGACAATTTCTTCAAAAACGTGTTTGATTTGCCTGAAAGCCTGGGTTTTCAGGGTCGCTGATTACGAATTCGAAGTCAAAATTCGGAAAACCTAAACAGAAAAACATAATATTTGTTTATTTATTTGCTTTAACAAGCACTTTAATTTCGCGAAAATTTATAAATTTTGCAAAAAATTAAGTTTTTTTTCTACATTTGTGCCCATAGCATTAAAAGCACTCACCCTATCACATTTTTGTCTGAAAACGAAACTTTCGGCTAGGTTTTTTCTTTTTAAATATTTTTTACAACTTTTCAATTGGTGCAAAAACAAAAAAGTTATGCGAAGTGGAGGCAGCTTCAGAAAACATCGAAAAACTCGATAATATCTCGATAACTATTAGACAGATTCGTGCTCAGCGGGCCAAAATACTTCAGAAAAAGTTGGTTTGGTGAATTGGGGGAGAGTGCTGTCGAGCAGTGTATATGTATATATGATGTTACGATAATTATAAAAAAAATGCACAAAAATCACGGATTACCGCACAAAAATCGTCACCGAGACTGAATTAGCAGCTATTAGCAGCAAATTTGTGGATATGTTTTGAAGAAGTGTCTAAACAAAAGTATCTATTTTGTTTAAGAGTGGGATCTGATGGGACTTTTGACTAATTGCTTCTCTAACACGACTTTTTAGAATGTGACTAAGAAAAAGCCCCTACTTTTATTAATGACTCACTATTTCATTCATTGCTAATTATAATTTCGAGCAATACATTCAAATTGTACTTACCGTCTGGAATAGAATGCATTTTGTAGTCTTGGAAATCTCCAGAAGTTTTGGCTGGTTTGCAAAACGCTCAAAAAATCCGTCGGTCTTACAGAAACTCTAATTTTCATATTTGAAAATCTAGTCTACTCAATCTAGTACATATCTTAAACAGGATTGCATCTCTCGCAATAAAATTTCAATCAAATCAAGTTTTGATCAATTTGTATTTGTATTTTATTTAATAGAGTTGACAAATTTAGCTGTCAGCATAATAATATAAAAAAAAAAATCTTTTTAATATATAGTTTATCCTAATCCCGCTTGGAGAACATTTTCATGATGTGCTCCGACTCACATCAGGTGGGCGGAGGCAATCTCTGGGAAGATAAGTATATCCAAATATTAGAAACATTTTCCAACATCGAACCCTCAGAATGTAACAAATGGTATAAATCGTTATACAACGTGCATATAATTCGAAACGGGTTGTGAGATTCACAATTAAATATACTTATATAGATCTAGCTAGGATTAAAAAATTAATATGGCTCAAAAGAAAACAAGAATCAATATGGCCATTTATTAGTTTATAAAGTTGATAGTTAGCGACCTTTCGAAATTGTAGAAATTTGAGTATTGCCGGCTCTAGGTCAAGTGAAACACACAAAAATGTATGATGTTTTCCAATATATTTTGGTTGCTCCTCGGCAACCATCTTCAGGAACACTACAAAAACAATTTACCAATTCAAAACAAAACAAAAAGAGATTTTTCACATACATTATTTTACACGTCTGCTCCGTTCGGCGTGGAGTTGGATACTGATCTATTATTTGTCAATAAGTGTCTGTATAGGTGAGCACAGTTTTCCGTGTCCGTCTTGTAGTTAAGTCTCTTGTCTGTTGGTGTGTCAATTATATGTAGCATCTCTATAGTGAAACGTTTGCTGTAGTGGTTTTCTTGCTGCAGGATTGTTGTTGCTTCAAAATTCGGCGAGTGTCCGCTATCCATGCAGTGTGTCGCGAGCGCCGTTTTTTGTGTGGTTGTTTGATGTCTGAGTTTGTAGTCCGATCTATGTTGGGATATTCTTGTTTTTAATTTTGATTTTGTTGTACCATTGTACAATTTGTTGCAACTGTTATCTGCATTTCCATTGCATGGTATCTTGTGGATAACATTACTCCTATCGGCTGTGGCTATTCTGGACTTCGTCTTATTGAAGAAGTTTCTCATTGTGCTATTAGGTTTGTGGGCTAGTTGTATGTCATGTTTGTTGAAGGAGTCTGAATGGGCAAACCGTTCAGACAGCTTAGGAACATATGTTAGAGACTTATAAATTCTGGGTTGTTGTTTCCTTTTGGAAATTGGTTGGCCGTCCTTCTCAATCAGGGATTTGATAATTTTTGTTGGGAAGTCATTGTCTTTCAAAATTTGTTTAATTTCTGAGATGGTCTCCTTATGATATATTTCGTCACTAATGTTCATCATCCGTTGTATACAACCCCTTGCTGCATTTATTACCATATTTCTCGGGTGCTTGGAATGGTAATTGATGATTCTGCCTGATGCTGATGGCTTCTTGTACCACCTTAGCTTAAGTTGATTTCCCTGTCTGTTAATTGTGGAGTCTAAATATGCTAGTTTGCCATACGTCTCCAATTCCATGGTGAAATTTAGATTCCTGTGAAATGAGTTTAGTGCGTCAAGTGTGTTTTGAATCTCTTCCTCTTTCGTGATGGCAAACAGATAGTCTACATATTTCGTAAGCAATCTTGGAGGGTGCTTTAGTTTTATGATTGTGCTGTCAAGGAGTTCCTCCATCACGATGTCCGCTATAACTGGGGATGCTGGGGATCCCATTGGCATGCCTTTTTAGCTGTGTATATATGTCGTCCTCAAATTTAATGAATCTATTTTCTACAATACAGAATCTTAAGATTTCCATAAAAAGTTGTTTGGGAATTATCTTATACTCTTGTATCTTAGTCCATTTTTGTCCAATAGTCTCCAACGCTAGTTCTACAGGTATGCTCGGGAATAAAGAGACTACATCAAATGAAATTAGTCTCTCATCGTCGCATATATAGTTGTTGTTCGTTCGTTGTTTGAACTCAATCGAATTTTTGACGTTGTATGTTGAGTCCACCGTAAGAATCTTCAAAATTTTGATTATAAATCTGCAGAGACCATGCGACGGTGCCCCGACGGATGAGCAAATTGGTCGTAGTGGAGTTCCTTTCTTGTGGATTTTTGGGAGTCCGTATATTCTAGGTGGTAGCGCAGTACTTGTTATGAGCTTATTCCTTTCGGCCTTTGAAATAAGCTCCAGTTTAAACAGTTTGTCCACCAAATTGTTATTTTTAGTCTGTTGTCTTGTTTTCGGATCCTGTCTTAATTTTCTATATGTGCACATGTCCCCTAAAATGTCAATCATTTTCGTCCTATACTCATCTTTCTCAAGTGCAACCGTTTTGTTTCCTTTGTCAGAAGTTAAGATTAAAATATTGTCATTTTTCTTCAGAAATTTGCGTGTCCAGTGTGGCCCGATCCCTTGTGTTCTATGTATTCTTAGATTTGGCATCTTTCACCAGCAAAGAGAATCTGGTTCGCGCTGTTTCTTGTTGTTCCTTGTCTCGTATCGTTTGTACGAGCTCCTCTCCGTCAGCTATGTAATTAAAGAGAGGGAATCTCTTGTTGTCTACTGGCAACGCAAACTTCGGGCCTTTTGCAAGCAACGCTTCAATGTTAGGTGGGAGCTCGGCCTTCGTTTTGTTGACGAACCACTCTTTATGTTTGTTGTTGTGTGCAAAGATTTCGTTTCTTTCTTTGCGCAAACTCTTTAGTTTATGAAGGAACATAACTCCATGACAGATGCTACGATCTTGCAGAGTCGGTAGACTTAATAGACGAAGTCTGTCCACATACGATGGCAGTCGAAGGTGTTGTTCCCAGTTTAGTCCACGTAAGGCGAACAGGAGAAATTGCTTCTGCACCGACTCAATAAGCCCCTGGTATGTTGCATACTGTGGTGACCATACGCATGAGCAGTACTCAAGTGTAGGTCGGACAAGTGAGACGTAAAGAAACTTAGTGGTGTATGGGTCATCAAACTCTTTAGACCAGAGATGGGCGCGTCGCAAAGTTCCAATGCACACGAGGCAGCGCGCTGCCTCGTGTGCATAGGAGCTCTGCCGCGGCCGACTGCACAAAATCACACGTACGCTATAAGCATTGAAAGCTATTTATAGAACACGAATGGGGCGCACGCAAATTGTGCTTGTATGCGTGTGAAAAGTGTGTCGATATGTGTGCATGCCCATCTCTGCTTTAGACCAACGTTTAACAAATGCGAACACCCATTTGGCTTTGCTAACGATAACCCCAATGTGATCAGAAAAGTTCATATTATGGCTGAATAATACCCATAAATGGGGCAGAGCGGTAAAAGGACATAGCACTACATTTAGAGTGGTTAAGGTACAGCAAGTTGTTAATGCACCAAGGCAATCGTTTTGCAACAGACAATGTGAATCGGGGTCTGTGAGCTGCA
Source organism: Lordiphosa magnipectinata (assembly GCA_037044535.1). Lineage (NCBI taxonomy): Eukaryota > Metazoa > Arthropoda > Insecta > Diptera > Drosophilidae > Lordiphosa > Lordiphosa magnipectinata. The sequence goes on from JBAMBO010002920.1 coordinate 262,298, forward strand.
TACAAATTTTAACATCGTTTGCATACATCAACACATGAGAATTTTCAATGAGAGAAGGAAGGTCATTTATGAATAATCCAAAAAGCAACGGTCCTAGGTGACTCCCTTGTGGAACTCCGGAAGTGACGTTAACACACTTGGAGAGAGTGTTGTTAAATAAGACTTTCTGTGTGCGGTTTGCCAAGTACGTTGAAATCCAGTTGACTAAAGGGTTAGGAAAACCTAAAAGTGATAATTTCTTTAAAAGCAAAAGGTGATTAACTGAATCAAATGCCTTGCTAAAATCTGTGAAAATAACATCTGATTGATTTTTCAGCTTGAAGCTCGAGAAGATTTGTTGATGTAGACCGGCGCTTTAAAAACCCGTGCTGTGATGGAGACATAAGAGAGCAACTGAGAAGTTATAACCAATTCAAAAAGTTTGGGTATGGCACAAAGTTTTGCTATCCCACGATAATTCTGAATATCAGTTCTACTTCCTTTTTTATGAAGTGGTAAAATGAAGGACTCCTTGCAGATATCAGGTGTAGAGATAATTGGAAAATTTTAGAAAGAGGCTTGCATAAAGCATGTTTACACATTTATTATCCCCATCCAGTGAGTGGCACTTCTCTGTGAATCTTCTGACTTATTTGAGACCCAATTCGTTTCATTTAATGAAACCGTTCAACTGCTCATTGGTCAATTGCAAGTCATTTGCAGCTCTTGCAGATAAATTGAATCGCATTAACCTGAATATGTACAAAAAAACAGAGAGAAAACAGGTACTAAGCTGCAATTAAGCTCAGGGGAAATTGCATGCTGAAGGATTTAACAGAAAGACAACCGTTTAGTTTGGGTGTGAACGAGTCCAAGTGGTAATGAAAGGGTTGCAATTCATTTTTTAGTGTTTTTGTTTCCAACAGTTCATAAAACAGCTCGTAAACATTGGTAACCCTTTGACTAAAAACGCCAATCTATCTTCCAGGCCACACGCAACGTATCAAACTAAAATATCGCACTGCACGCAACAATCCACTAGACTTGTACGTGCTGATGGATCTAACCTGGACAATGCGCGATGACAAGCATACTCTCGAGCAGCTGGGCACTGAATTAGCCCAAACGTTGCGCAATTTGACGGACAACTATCGACTCGGTTTCGGTTCATTTGCGGATAAGCCAGTGATGCCCATGATAATGCCACAATTGAAGGATAATCCCTGTGCACCCGAGCGAGCGACTTGTGAACCCACCTACGGTTATCGTCATCAATTGTCGCTTACCGATAACATCGAAGCCTTCACCAGTGCAGTGGCAGGGAGTAAAATAACCGGAAATTTGGATAATTTGGAAGGGGGTCTGGATGCGCTAATGCAGGTGATAGTGTGCCCACAAGAAATAGGCTGGAAACAGCAGGCACGTAAGGTGGTGATACTAGTTACCGATGGCTTTATGCACTTTGCGGGAGATGGTCTCTTGGCGGGCATAATTCAACGCAATGATCGTCAGTGTCATTTGGATAACAAGGGCGAGTATACAGCATCTTTGGAGTATGATTATCCCTCGCTGGAGGAGATCTATAGAGAGTTGTTAAGGCGTAAGATCAATGTGATATTTGCGGTAACCGAGCAAGTGGTGAGCACCTACAGAGAAATGAGTGCTTTGATGAAGGAGATAAGCAATGTGGAGATATTAAGTGCGGATTCATCCAACATTTTGGAGCTGATCAAGAAAAGGTGAGTGGGTTTTGGAGAGAAGCTATTGAATATATTACCATAATTCTCCATTCTTAGTTACGAGAGTTTCATCAAACGCACCCAATTTGCCGACAATAGTCCCGAGTTTATACAAATGGATTACTACACGGACTGTGCCGGTCAGTTTCCCAGTTTGCGTAAACGCAACTACTGCAACAATGTGGATATGGGCAAGGAGATTGAGTTCTATGTGGATGTTACGCTTTTAAAATACCCCCAGAATGCTGTTTATGTAGGTGGATTAACAAACTTCTCCTTATTCCCACTAATGCTTCTCTGCTTACAGTCGCATAAGGTACGCGTGGAGGAGGCTTCGCTTAATGAGTTTGTGGACATTGAATTGGAACTGCAACGTCCGTGTCCTTGTCAGGAGCCAGCTCAACCCGATGATGAGTATGGCCGTTTTCAGTGTGAGAATCAGGGTTACTTGTACTGTGGCATGTGTGTGTGTGACGAGGGTTGGACTGGCACCTATTGCACCTGTCCCAACGATTCTTCAAATCAGACCACCAGTGAGGCATTGCTTCAGCTTTGCCGGCAAAAACATTTGGATGGTAGTCGCTCTCCCTTGGTATGTTCGCATCATGGTGACTGCGACTGTGGAATCTGTAGCTGTGATCCCGGCTATGCGGGTGACTTCTGTGAGTGTCGAGAGTGCGTGGACTGTGATCCCGAGCGTGCCGAATGCTATTGTGGCCAATGTGTGTGCAAATATGGCTGGTCTGGCACACAGTGTAATTGTAAAGAGGATACGGATGCCTGTCTGGGACCCACGGGTGAGATTTGCTCGCAACGTGGCACCTGTGATTGCGGTCGTTGTGAGTGCGATGAGCCCTTTTTGGGTAAATTTTGCGAAATCGATTTCGAGAAGGATAACAAACTGTGTCAGTTCTATGAGCCGTGTGTCACCTGCCTCATTGAGCAGAAACAGGGCATGGGAGCTTGTGAGAATTTGAGTGAGATTTGTTCGAGTGCCGAGTACCATGAACGCTTTACGTACGGCTTTGTTAACGATTTGGAGGTGGAAACACGCTGTCTGGTGAGGATAGTCAATAAGCATGGGATACAGTGTGATAGCTACTTTGGCTATTCGGTACACAATCATGCCAATTATTTGTCCATACAAGCGGTGGACTGTGAACCCTTAAACTTTGTGGCATTGTTTGGTTTCATCTCGTTGTTTACACTATTGGCGGGTCTGTTGCTCATTTGGTTAATCTGGTGGTGTATACGAATGAAAGATGCTCGGGAGTATGCACGCTTTGAGGCGGATCAAAGGAATATGGTTAGGCAAGAGAATCCACTTTATAGAGATCCTGTGGGACGATATGAAGTGCCAAAGGCCTTGAGTGTTAAATATGATGAAAATCCGTTTGCCAGCTGAGATATTTTAATTCGAAAAGGAGGTTGCTTAGTTACCACCATACTTTAGTGTGTAGGATTCGATAAGCTGACATTTCTACATAGTGGTTTATTTAGTTTAAAAGCAGACAAAAACTGTTTCGTTTTGTCTCTTAAGCCGAACTATACAAAAATAATGACTTCACGAAGCTGAACCCAAAGGTTCGGTTTAAAAATTAACTTGTATTATCTTATTTAAGAACATGAGAGGTTTTCGAAACAGTACTGTAAAGGCATAATAGTACTAGTTTACAGAAAAACGAGAAGGCCAAGCTTACTTCGTCTGTGCCGAAGTTTTTATACCCTAGCAAATGCTGTTTTGTTACATTGTTACATAAAAAACAATAGTTTTTCTAACTAAAACCCATTTTCCGACAGATAAACTTCTGATTTCGATCACATTTCGCGAATCTTTTTGAAAACATATCAAATTAACAATCGCCCAGTTTAAGAAAGATAAATTTGAA